>CM076570.1:771919958-772209958 GCA_034641835.2 Pinus albicaulis
TTCATTTTCATCCTTTTACTTAAATTTTTAACATTACCATGAAATGATTTAGGATGTTTGAGAGTGGTTTCGCCCTCATTGTATTTCATATGGAGAAAGTAGAATTTTATATCTCACTCAAAATCCAACAGACTTATCATTTTTTCGATTTCAGGATTGGGGGAATTGCAATGTTTCCATTGGATTTTGTCATGTACTAGGGTATGGAACTTGTCTTTAATCAAGAGAACCAAGCCCTCTATGCAGGGAGACTCCCAATAATCAAGAGCACCTAGGGTACCAGGGTATGGAACTTGTATTTAATCAAGAGCACTAAGGCCGTTCGATTATGCAGGAGAATCCCAATCAAGCATGAGACAAGAAAATAGAAATTTCTCGTAGCTGATTTTGGATATTGCTATTTTCATTATGTGATCATTCATGAGTAAATGTGATGTAAATTTAAAGACTTATAGTTTATGCATTGACATTGGACAATTTAATCATAATGTATCATGTATGCTTTATGATTGCACATATTTCTTAAATGTACTAATATATATATATATATATATATATATATATATATATATATATATATATATATATATATATATATATATATATATATATATATTGTGTTCCCCCGTTTCCGAAATTTGGGGGGGTCACGTTTCGTACCCGTACCTGTTTCCCCGTTTCATGCAACTTAGGTCTAAACCGAGGGAAATTAAATAATTAAAGGGTATTAATAAAACATGAGTGAGAATGATCTAGAAAACGAAGATCAAGTCATGTTATAATCTTAGTCGTTGATTAGAGATCTAATCTTGGTCGTTGATGTTTCAACGAGAAGACCATAAAGGAAGATTTGAGGGCCATTTGGAAAGACACAGATAATTGATCTAGAGTTCGAAATTTCTGGGGCGGGGTTTGTTGAGAAATTCGAGCTAGAGATTTGAGCAGTGAGGGGCAGAGGTAACATTCAGAGAGGAAGAAATTTTCTCAGCCGGTGGAGAATTATTCAGAGAGAAGCAAAGGTGATCTAACCAAGCCAATGCTGAAGGAAGAAGGGCTAACGCAGTGACTACGTAGGGCTCACGTAGAGGCAGAGGAAGGTTTCCGAAATTTTGCTTGTAGATCAGTTTCGGAGGTCGAGATCCGGAAAGTGACACCGAGAGGCTGTTCCTTAGGGTCCACAGAGGCAAAACGACTTGGTTGGGGCTAAATGCTGAGCCTGGAAGGGGGTGATGCACTGGCTGGAAGGTCCAGCGCTGGGACTGTGCAGTGCCTCCCCAGGGTAGGGTTTTCTTCATCCAGATCAGCCAGGAACTCAGTGATTGAGTGAGGAAAATCCTCACAAATTCTTCTGCCAGTATTTCGCTCTGTTACTGAATTACCCTAGGGTATTCAAAGATGTATTCAGACATTGCTACTGCTTAATAATAAAACCCTCAGATCTGCTGCACTAGTTTTCTCACATTGCATTTTTCCGGGGACATAGTCCAAAACAAATGTGTCATATCTGTGATTGATTTCCTTGTTCAGTTTCCTTGTTTCAGAATCATGAGTATTATAGTGTAGGCTGCTTTAGTATTTCATGTATGATTCAAAAATAATTGTGTAAAGCAAATTACATAATAGAAGAAGTAATCCAACTGGTTGCAGTAGGATTCCTTAGATTGTTAAGATCTAGGTATTTTCACATGGTATCAGAGCATTGATGTGAAACAAGGAGAAGGGATTTGAATTCTGAAGTGAAGGCTGTATTTGCTGCAGTGCAGCAGAATGAATCCATTGAAGGATTGTGCAGTTCTATCCAGGAGGGCTAAGATTTTCGTGGCAGTCTCTCTTTGAGTGAGTCGACAGTGAGAAAGGGCTTCTAGATCAAGATATTGCTGTGGCAGAGGGAGCAGTGCAGAGCCTCCACGCAAAA
Source organism: Pinus albicaulis (assembly GCA_034641835.2). Lineage (NCBI taxonomy): Eukaryota > Viridiplantae > Streptophyta > Pinopsida > Pinales > Pinaceae > Pinus > Pinus albicaulis. Next base: position 771,921,874 of record CM076570.1, read on the forward strand.
GACAGAGGGACGCAGTTTTCTGAAGCTATTGTTGGGCAGAAAACATATTGAGGGAATTCTTTCTCAGTGATTTCCTAACCGAGGAAGTCAACATTTCTCAGTTGCTGAGCAGTAGAGGAGCAAAGAAACTTACAACTCCATCAGGGAATGCATAATCCTGCAAGGAGCTATGCAGTAGGGAGCAGATTCGACGGTTTTTCGGCTGAGATGACAGCCAGTGGGTTGCATGACACTGAGGGAATGTCTTCCTCAGAGAATTTCGAGCCAAGGAATTCGATTTCTCACTGCAGAGCAACAAAAGCCGGGAGCGGATCTACTTACTCCAGTAGGGAGTGCGTAGAGCTAGTCAGCAGTTGTGCAGAGGAGAGAGGAGGCATTCGACATTTTGGCGAGATCATTTCCTTCTCCAGTGTTTAGTTTTCATATTTTGGTAGCTCTGCAGGGATGATCGTACGAGATTGTCAAAGAAGGTTGTGCGAGTTATCCAGAATGCAAATCTGGGCAGCGGATCGACTTCCAGTTGCCGGAAGCAGTTGCTGGAGGAAGTGCGAGTTGTCTAATGCGAGTTGCAAAGTGAGGAAGGGTCCCAACCAGGGACTAGGCTTGAAAGGGGAACCAGACCCAGGAGGAGTATAAGACTCCAGTATACCATATCGGGCAGGATCCTTGAGGAGCCCACCTCATGGATCATTACCTTACTATGGGAGCCCATGATTAGCAGTAGCAGGATGGAGGAGTTTCAGTGAGAGCTGAGGAGTGATGGAGATGATAGTGTAGAGGGTAGCGGCGTTCATTTCTCGAGCAACGTAGAGCAAAGCAACAGTAACATAGCAGTAGCAGTGCAGTGCAGATCAGCAACATCATAGTGCAGAGCAGCAACAACGCAGTGCATCAGAGGGACAACAGAGTAGTTACCAGCAGTCAGAGTCTTCAACACCGAGGTGCATCCGCTAAACATTTGTTCAGTTCTGGGTGAGTTCAGCTGTTTCTCTCAGCAACTAAGTTGCAGTGTAGATCTAATCTTAGCCGTTGATTAGAGATCTAATCTCGACTGTTGATGTCTCAACGAGAAGACTATAAAGGAAGATTTGAGGGCCATTTGGAAAGACACACCGAATTGATCTAGAGTTCGAAATTTCTGGGGCGGGGTTTGCTGAGAAATTCGAGCTAGAGATCTAAGCAGCGAGGGGCAGAGATAGCATCTAGAGAGGAAGAAATTTTCTTAGCTGTTGGAGCATCAGTTTGAGGTGATCTAACCAAGCCAATGTTGAAGCAAGAAGGGCTAACACGGTGACTGCATAGGGCTCACGCAGAGGCAGTGCAGAGGCAAAGGAGGGTTTCTGGAATTTTGCTTGTAGATCAGTTTCGGAGCCCGGGATCTGGAAAGTGACACCAGGAGGCTGTTCCTCAGGGTCCACAGAGGAAAAACGACTTGGTTGGGGTTGAACGCTGAGCCTAGAAGGGGGTGACGTAGTGACTGGAAGGTCCAACATTGGGACTGCGCAGAGGTTGCGCATTGCCTCCCCAGGGCAAGGTTTTCTTCAATCGGATCAGCCGAGAACTGAGTGATTGAGTGAGGTAAATCATCACAAATTCTTTTCCTAGTATTTTTCTCTGTAACTGAATTACCCTAGGGTTATTCAGAGATGTATTCAGACATTGTTACTGCTTAATAATAAAACCCTCAGATCTGCTGCACCGGTTTTCCTGCATTGGGTTTTTCCAGGGACTTAGTCCAAAATAAAGGTGTCATATGTGTGATGGATTTCCTTGTTTAGTTTCCTTGTTTAAGAATGTATTATAGTGTAGGCTGCTTCAATGATTGCTTCAGTATTTCATGTATGATTCTGAAATAATTGTGTAAAGTAAATTGTATAATAGAAGTAATTTTGTTGGTTGTAGTAGGATTCCTTAGATTGTTAAGATCTAGAAATTTTCACACTTTGTATCGGTAAGTGATCTTCCAGTCCACATTTGGCCTTTTCTTCAACTGGAAGACTTCCTCCGGATTCACTGTCTCTGCCCCTCTTTATCTCTGCGTCCCCTTTTTGGTTCGAACTCTTTGGGCAAAATGTTGCTGCTCTTTGTAAAATTCGAACTACCCAAGGAAACTCGACCTCAAGTGTGTTCCTCCATCTACCCATCGACCTCTTCTTATAATCTCTAGTTGGGATTCCAACAACCAAGATTAAAACTTAATCAATGGTTGAGATCATTTCCTAATCGATCCAAGTGAGTTTCTAGAGAAATCTCACCTTCCTCATTTAACTGCTGTTAATTAATCATTTTACCTAAGTTAGGCTTAGTAAAAATTTAATTACTGATTAATTAAATTAATTAAGGCATTTTTAGGTGGATTTTCCTGAAACCTTTTATGGGTTCTGGAGTCCTAGTGTTTCTTAGCCTCTTTGACAACTTTCGAGAGTAGAACACCATCCGATGCTACAAAAATTAACACTCCCTCTTAGCGAGAAAGCTGTTCTAGTGTTGTACTGCTACAACACCCTGTCTTTGCTACATCCTCCAACCACGCTGTTGATGTCTGAAAAGAAACTCTACTGGAAATGACTGCACTGCTCTCTTGGTCACAGTGCTGCTTCCTCAGTCACTGCACTGTTCCCTTAGTCACCGCGCTGTTCCCTCAGTCATTATCAATCAACCACTGCACTAACTCTAATTCATTTGTCACTGGCTATAGCTAAACCATGCTGTTGCTGACACTGCATTGTACATCCTGTACTCCTGCCAACTCTGCATCTGCACTGCAACTCCCTCTCAACTGTTGTTGTTGCTATTACAATTGAGAAGCATCCGAAATACTGAATCAACTGTGCCTCTGTGTTGCAATTGTGTCTTGAGCATCTAAATGTTATTAGCCTCTGCACTATCGACTGAGAAATCTGCGCTGCTATTGACTTTGCTTTTGAGCCTCCTACTCTGCTATCAACACCGCTCTGCGCTCTTCAGCATCTGATTGCAACTAGTCTGCAATTGTCACTTTGGAATTTGACTACATCAACTGACACTAATCCTCCTGCTATTGAATATTGTGGGCCCCTGTAGCAAGGTAACGATCCATGAGGAAACACCATCCGATGTAAACACCATCGGATGCTCACCTCACTAGATCCTACCCAAATATCTGCAACTCTAAGCTCTGATCTACTCATAGTGCTACTGTTGCAATAATGACATTGATCTCCCCACATTGTGAAGCCCTAGCTTCCATAGGGCTGCTCCCTCTGAATCTAGACTCCCTCCGTGTCTCGATCTCCCCATGGGAAATCACTATGCTCCCTCTCGACTACTCGCATCGTCCTCTTCTACCAGAAACTAGACAGGATAGCTCTGCGTTGGGAATCTTCTGGCTGTAACTGCACCTGCGTCCTGCAACTGGGCAATTCATACTGCCCATGTCATTGCAACTAGCTCTGCAAATGTCTCATGTGTACTGATTGCAACTAGTTCTGCAACTATCATTTGAATGAATGACTGCTCCTGCTGACATTGAACTTGCTACTATGACACTGTGGGCTCCTGTAGCAAAGGTGATGGTCCCGCTGCAACAATCTGGAACTGATCTCACTTATCTCCTTGTTACAACTGCGCTGGACCTTGCTTATCTTGGCACACTGGAGTCTCATACTCTTCCTCCTCTTGGATCTGGCGCCTTATTATCTCCTTTTGAGCCTGGTTCCTGGCTGGGACCCTTCTTCGCTTTTCAACTTGCACTGGATAACTCATATTTCATCCGACACCTATCTCCAGTAACTGGAAGTCAATTTGCTGCCCAAATCTGCATTCTGGATAGCTCGCATGGGCTCCTTTGGCAATCTTGTACGACCATATTTGTAAAGCTGCAAAATCTACGAAACTCAAAACTAGGATTTAAATAGGAATCTCCTCCTCTCTTGCTCGACTACCTGCTCTGCAATTCACACTCCTTTCTGGAATGCGTAGTCCTGTCTGTTGGTTCTGCCTCTGGAACTGGAAATTCGGATTTCCTAATAATTGGCAACCCTCTGAGAGAAATTCCTTTTACATGTGCACTTTTTCTTCCACCAGACGTTGATTATGCTCTAGCAACCTATTGCAAAACACTTCTGCGCACATCCAAGAAATTTGCTCAACGAAAATACTGATCTGCTTCACCAGAATTACTTCCTGGCTTCACTACGGCTTGCTGGAACTGCTATCGGGCTCTGCGAATTTTTCTGCCACCTGCGTTAGAAAAATCGAATCCTTTGCCCAACAGTTTGAACTGCTTGGCCAACCTTTGTGCAAATCTGGAAATTGAACTGCCAGACTCCCTCTAAATCTAGACGATTTCTTCCTTTCGCTTATGAGATTCCTGTTTGATCAAATTTTCTTTGATACCATGTGAATTTTTCAACTATTGCATCAACTGGAAATTATTCTCCTAATTGTAAATAATTTTGCAGTTTATTTGCTACGACAAACAATGAATAATTCACAACTGCAATTTTCATCAAAATAAAATATTGCGGAAGATAAATAGGAAATCGAGAAAATACTGGCACACACACAATAATATAACACTATTGTTTTTGGGCAAACATCCCCAGAAAAACCCAATGTGGGAAATTGCAGCAACTGAGGGTTTTTATTATTAAGCAACAGTGAGAAAATTTTGAGTACAACTGGTAAATACTGGGTTCCACGAAACCACTGCGTCAGCCTCTACATCACTTCTGCGCAACATTGGTACGCTTTGCTTGGAAACTACAACTGATCAAGCCGTCTGCCCAATTCGACCTCTTAGAATGACTCGTTGACCCTCTCTGGAAATTCTCCCAGCCTCCAGTAACTGAATCAACCCTTTGACAGGCCAAAGCGAACTCTTCCTCTGAAGCTTCTGTGCAATCACTGCGCAACATCATTGAGGAAACTTGGCTCTCCTGTAGCCGACTCTCTGGAATTGGAAGACCTCCTCTAGACTCACTGTCTTTGCCCTTGTATGTCTCTGCGTCCCCTTTCTGGCTTGAACTCTTCCGGCAAAATGCTGCTGCTCTCTGGAAAAATCGAGTTGCCCAAGGAAACTCGACCTCAAGTGTGTTCCTCCATCTACCCATCGACCTCTTCTTATAATCTCTAGTTGGGACTCCAACGACAGAGATTAAAATTTAATCAATGGCTGAGATCATTTCCTAGTCGATCCGAGTGAGTTTCTAGAGAATCTCACCTTCCTCAATTAATTGCTGTTAATTAATCATTTTCCCTAAGTTAGACTTGGGAGAAATTTAATTATCGATTAATTAACTTAATTAAAGCATTTCTAGGTGGATTATCCTGAAACATTTTCTAGGTTCTAGAGTCCTAGTGTTTCTTAGCCTCTCTGACAACTGTCGAGACTAGAACACCATCCGATGTTACAAAAACTAACATAGTCGGTGCAGCCAAGGCCATGATCCATGATTAGGATCTCTCTATGTTATGGTTGAAGGCATGTAATACAACTGTATACTTGCTAAACATAAGTCCTCATAGGGCAGTAGAGGACATGATTCTTGAGGAGGCTTTTACAGGAGTGAGACTGGAGGTGAGCCACCTTTGTATATTTGGTAGTCCAATATATGTCCACATTCCTTTAGAGAAGAGAACTAAGTTGGAGCCCTCATCGGAGGGGCATTTTTGTTGGATACAGTGAGACTTCAAAGGCTTATAGGATGTACATTCTAGGACATAGGAAGATAGTGGTCGGGAGGGATGTCAAATTTGAGGAGGGTATGTTAATTTTTCTTAGAGTTGTATTGTTCTTTGCTTTAGTGTAATATCCCAAATTGGGAAAAAACAACAATACAAAGCACATAAGACTAAAAACTATAGCAAAACAGAAAATAACATTAAGATACAGGAATTGTAGCCAAAATCATCTGAGCCATTTTATTAATCTCTGTGGGGAAAGAGTACAATGAGAGGTGCTCAGAAAGATGGCACTTAGGCCTGCACAAGACAGGCTAAAGTATAGCTCATACCCGGACATAAACGTTGCTGGAACATTGCTCTACGTGGCTCCCTCTCTGCGCTGCCAGTGCTGGACTACTGCTTCTGGCTGGAATTGGACTGTGAGTTGGGCCTGCTCCTCTGCTAAAAAAATTCCGGGATTAAAACCTCGGGCTCTACTCACAAGACCCACAAAAACCTGCGAAGGGTTTCTAGAAATTCTGACCCCTGAAAATAGCCCCCTTGGGCTTCGCACGATGCTCTACTGGGAAATCGGTCTCTTGGTTGAACTGCTGGAAAAGTGTCCTCAAAATGCTGCTAGAATCCCTGGTAGGAGGTGGCTAGCCTCCCCTCCAAACTTCCAGCTGAAATCTGCTCTGCTTCCCTTCTTCCCAACACTCTCCCTCAGCTGGACTGCGCAATCACTGTGCAATCAGGATGGCCTCTGCACTGTCCTGAAGGGATTGTGTATGCCTGGAATGTCTCTCTCTGCAAGCTCCTCCAAAATCAGATGGTACTCCTCTCCTAAGCGGGCACTCGAAGTCCCCCGAGGTAGAGGTTGAGATCTTCGCTCAAAAAGTTATGTGTTAAACAACACTGCAGACTTGGCTAAACAGCTCAAGTGTTCTACAGTCAATCAGACAGAGAATAGATGGATGAATAAATGAGGAATGAGTTGCTCTCACCCTCTTTTGTCCAAGCTGAGCCTCCAACTTTCCCTTGGGCCCACCTAGACTGCGTTGCCCCTCCTTTGGCCTATCTCTGCGTTGCCCACTGCGCTGCCTCCCCCACGCTGCCTCTAGGACGTTGCCTCATTCGAGAGGGTGGCCACATGGATCCCACTTCAGTCTCAATATTTGCCTCTAGTGACTTTAGGAAAGCACTTTAGCTGCATAGTTTATTTGTGGGTCCCCTTACCCACTTTATTTTTGCTAAACATTAGGAAAAAGGCGAAATTAATCAAAATTAATATTCCAATTAGTTGACTGCTAATTTGGAATATTACAGTCCTCACTGCCAAAATGTTGCTTGTCCTCAAGCAACTGCAAAGATGGATGCTGCAGGATCTTCTCTCCCTCCCAAGTGGCATCCTCATTTGGAAGGTTACTCCACTTGATCAGATATTCCTTCACCACCTTGCTCCTCAGGTGTCTCTCCCTGGTATCTAGGATGGCCTCCGGTTGTAGCACCAAATGCCCCTCATCATCGGTAGGAGGGAGCTTCGTAGTAGCTGTCACTTGCTGTCCCGGAGCCTTCTTCAGGCATGAGACATGGAAAATGTTAAGAATCTGGTTCCCTTGTGGCAACTCCAGCTCATATGCCACCTCTCCAACCTGCCGAATCACTCTGTATGGCCCATAGAAACGTGGCTTGAACATCTCTGTTCCCTTCTGCTTCAGCGTAGACTGTATGTATGGCTGAAGCCGAAGATACTAAGTCATCCACCTCAAACTGTCTCTCCATGCGACTTCTATCTGCGTACAGCTTTTGTTGATTCTGGGTTGTTGCCAAGTTATCCTTGAGAGCCCGGAGAATGTCTTGGCTCTCCTGGATCGAGTCTTTGGCAGTGGGGGCCTTGCTAACTCCAAACATCTCATCAACAAATGTCAGTGCGTTATAACCATACAAAGCATAACATGGAGACATACTGATGGACATGTGTAATGTTGTGTTGTAGCAGTATTCCCCCAAGTGCAGCCAGCGTAGCCAAGCCTTTTGCTGCCCTGTGACATAGTTCCTCAAGTAGCCCTCCAACCACTTGTTAACTATTTCGGTTTCTCCATCTGTCTGTGGGTGGTAGCTTGTGCTGGGTGTTAATTCTGTGCCCACCAAATGGAACAACTCCTGCCAGAAACCTCCCATGTCCCAACTGTACCTGTTACTGACTATGGTCTTTAGAAGACCATGGAGTCAGAAGATGTCCCTGAAAAACAACTCGACCACTTGTGAAGCCGTGTACTGAGCTGAAATGGCAAAGAAATGGGCATACTTCGTCAACCGTTCAACAACCACGAAGATGAAATCCTTCCCCTGTACCCTGGGCAACCCTGTGATGAAATCCATAGAGATGCTTTCCCATTTCCTCTTCGAAATGGGAAGCGGTTGCAATAACCCCGTTGGATGGTTCAGCTCTCCCTTGTTCTTCTGGCAGACTACACACTCCCTGACATGGCGAGTATGTCCTCCTTGAGGTCCTTCCAGGAGAACCTCTCTCTAATGGCCCTGTACATCTTGGTGAACCCCTGGTGCCCTGAGAGTGGAGATTCATGTGCTGCATGCAAAATCTTCTCCTGTAACCGGGAGTTAGCTGTCAAAAAGATCCGGTCATGGTAGTAATTGACCTCATCCATCACCCTGTATCGGTCATCTGTCACTTGCCCATTCAACACCTCGCATGCAAATTGGTCTTTGGAGTACTCCACCAGCAACTGTGCCCTCCAATCAGCATCAATGCTCATTAGGGATAGAGATGTTGGTCTCTGGGACAACGCATCCATCACTACGTTGTTCTTCCCTTTGACATACTGAATGTCAAAGTCGCATGCCTGGATCTTGCTAACCCATTTCTGCTGCCTCTCTTGCAGCTGCTTCTGCTCGAGGAAAAATTTGAGGCTGTTATGATCTGTCCTCACTTGGAACTTGTTCCCCACTAGATATTGTCGAAACTTGGTCAATGCATGCATGATGGCCAGCACTTCCTTGTCGTAAATGGGGTACAACCTTTCATGCGGCAATAACTTCCGACTCTCGAAAGCTATGGGGTGCCCCCTTGCATCAGTAATGCGCTTACTCCTTCCCCTGAAGCATCGCACTCCAACACAAATGGCTCCGTGAAGTCTGGCAAAGCTAGTACCGGACAACTGCTCATCACCTCCTTGAGCCTGTCAAAATTCCTCTGCGTAGTCTCAGTCCAACTGAAAGCCCCCTTTTTGGTGAGGTTTGCGAGGGGTGTTGCAAGCTGCGAAAATCCTTTAACGAACTTCCTGTAGTAGGTACAAATACCCACAAACCCTCGAAGTTCCGTCACATTCTTCGTGCCCGACCAAACTCTGATGGCCTCGATCTTCTCCTAATGGACTCTCACTCCGTCCACCCCAATGATGTCCTAAATAGAGCATCTTTGTCAACCAAAACTCACACTTGGACAACTTAGAGTAGAAATTATGCTCCTCCAAGATACGCAACACCGTCTCTATATGTTGCAAGTGCTCCTCCCGTGTGTGGCAGCTGGCTGTATATCAGGGTATCGTCAAAGAATACCAGCTCAAATTTCCTCAGTTGACCACAGAAGATGTGGTTCATGCAAGACTAGAATGTAGTCGGAGCGTTGGTCAGCTCGAAGGGCATCACCAAGAACTCGAAGTGGCCATAATGACAACGAAACGCAGTCTTGGGGACATCCTTGTCCCTCACCCTGATCTGATGGTATCCTGATCTCAGATCAACCATGGAGAAGAACTTCGCTCCCATCAGCTCATCCATCAACTTTTTGATCCTGGGGATAGGGTAGCGGTTCTTCATGGTCTTCTTGTTCAGGGCCTTTTAGTCTATGCACATCTGCAGTGTCCTATCCTTCTTCTTCACCAGAACAACTGAAGAAGTGAATGGACTCGTGCTGGGCCTGATGTGCCCCAACGTTAAGAGCTCATGGATAGCTCTCTCAATATCATCCCTATAGGCCTTGGTATGCCTATATGGGGTAGTGATTACGGCATGAATGCCGAACTCCAGCTCAATAGTGTGCTCAAACCCCCGATCCGGTGGCTGCCCCGGTGGAATGTCCCCAAAAACCATAGAGTAACGATCTAGGAGAGTCTGTATATCTGGGTGTGTAGGCTGGCACGAGACACTTGCATCTGAAATCGCCCCAACGTTAAGAGCTCATGGATAGCTCTCTCAATCTCGTCCCTGTAGGCCTTGGTATGCCTATAGGGGGTAGTGATTACGGCATGAATGCCAGACTCCAGCTCAATTGTGTGCTCAAACCCCCGATCCGGTGGCTGCCTCGGTGGAATGTCCCCCAAAACCATAAAGTAACGGTCTAGGAGAGTCTGTATATCTGGGTGTGTAGGCTAGCACGAGACACCTGCATCTGAAATCCTCAACTCCACGGCCCACTCTATATCTCCCTTCCGGAAATCTACCTCCATCCTATGCGCATAGACTGTCTGAGGAGGGTATGTGTGCATGCCCTTGAGCATCACTTGCTTCCCAGTCTTCTTATCCACAAACTCCATCTCCAGTGTCTACCAATCAGTGGTGACTCTACCAAGGGTGATGAGCCACTAAACCCCCAACACCATATTGGTATCCGGAATATCGACCACAAAAAAATGGTCTATCAATGAATATGTGCCCATGGTCACTGTCAATGCTACCATATTGGTATCTGGAATATCGACCACAAAAAAATGGTCTATCAATGAATATGTGCCCATGGTCACTGTCAATGTAGGGACATAATGCATGCACTGCATGGTCCTGGCTCTTAGAACTATCACATAACACCCATCAAAGCTCTCCGTCTGTATGCCCCTCCTCTACACCATCTAGGCATCAATGAAGTTGTTCATAGCCCCTCTCTCCATTAGTACCGAGACACGCTGCCCCTGGACTGTCCCTTGGACCCTTGGCATTAGGTACTTGGGTACCCCACGCAAAGATGCAAGGACCCCTCTGGTGGGTACTAACGCTGATCCTCATGCTGCTGGAGGAGGTGGTGGTGGAGGATTCTCCCCTGGTGCTTCGGTGCTGGCATCTCCTCCCACCTCATTATATATCTCCTCTTCTCCCTCACTCTCGGAGAAGACCTCAATGTAATGTGCCTTTCCTCTGGCACATCTATGACCTGGAGCCCATGGCTCCTAACAGGTGAAGCAGAGCTTCCTCCACCTCAAATCCCTCCAGGTATCATCATCTAAAGGCCCTCGACCCTGATTCCCTCACGGGGGTGGGGCTCTCACGTCCCTCCCTTTTTGCTGGAACGCTGGTTTGTTGGGCATGGGAGCTCTCATCCTTGGCAAAGCATCTTGCAAGTCTCTGGTCCTCCCCAGTGCGTCCTGCAGCATAGTGGGCCGAGTAGACCTCACTAGCCCATGTAAAGGTTCTACTAGACCATTAATAAACATGTAGATTCTCCTTGGTTCTGACAAGTCTGGAACCATCACTGAGAGTCTCAGGAACTCTGAGATGTAAGTCTCCAAGTTCCTCGTCTGCTTGAGCTTGGTTAGCTCCACAAAATGCTCCTCTGGGTCCTTCTGATCAAACCTCTCTAGCACTCTCCGGGTAAAATCATCATACGTTGTCACTCCCTAGTGACCCAGCGTAGTCATCCCATGGAAACACTAGTTATGGGCTTCTCCCTCTAAGTGCAGCGCAACCACCTTGATGGCCTCTACCTCTGTCATCTAGTTAAGCTGGAATAAATGTCTAGCTTCTCCACCCAAGCTTTGGTTGAACATTTTGACCCATCAAAAGTAGGCAGGAAAAGTCTGCCCATGGTACGCTGCAGGTCATTGGCCTAGCCCTACGTGTACCCTCCTCCTCTAGTCTTGCCTCTGGGTTTGCTGTTGTTCTTTAGCTAACAAAACTCATTGAAGGTGAGAGCACCTCCAAACTTTGGCCGATAGGACTGATACTCCTCAAAATATTCTCCATAGTGAGCCCCCTCCGACTCTTGTGGCCCTCTTGCTCTTGCTCCTGAAGCCAGGAACGTAGGAATGGTTGAACATGGTGGAGTGCGTGGCACCACCTGCTACGCATTGTTAGGCTCAAGTGGGTGATGGGAAGTGCTAGATCCTTTTCCAATATGGAATTCCCCTGGGTTTCCCTTCTACTTGTTATCTCCGCCAATCTTCTGCCCCATCTCCTCAATCCTCTTGGTGAGCTCTTGTACTAACTTCAGAAGGAGTTGAACAAACTCCTTTCCCTCATCTCTTTCCTCTGCCATGGGTGCCTTTCCTCTCTCTTCTTCCACTGGAACGCTATCTACCTGGTCTGGTGTAATCTCGATCCTCCTTTCTCTGCTCCTATATCTTTGTCTTTGGTAAGTGACGTTTTGCCTATTGTTCGATGTCATAGACCGCGTGCTCCACAGGCTGAGCCAAGTCTATGAGCTTTGATGCCACTGTAATATCCCAAATTGGGAACAAACAACAATACAAAGCACACGAGACTAAAAACTACCGCAAAACAGAAAATAACATTAAGACACAGTAATTGTAGCCAAAATCATTTGAGCCATTTGATTAATCTCTGTGGGGAAAGAGTACAATGGGAGGTGCTCAGAAAGATGGCACCTGTGCCTGCACAAGACAGGCTGAAGTATAGCTCAAACCCAGACAAAAACGTTGCTGGAACATTGCTCTGCGTGGCTCCCTCTTTGTGCTGCCAGTGCTGGACTACTGCTCTGCGTGGCTCCCTCGCTGCACTGCCACTGCTGGACTACTGCTGCTGGCTGGAATCGGATTGCGAGTTGGGCCTGCTCCTCTACTCAGAAAATTCTACGATTAAAACTTCGAGCTCTACTCACAAGACCCACAAAAACCCGCGAAGGGTTTCCAGAAATTCCGACCCCGGAAAATAGCCCCCTTGGGCTTGGCACATTGCTCTGCTGGGAAATCAGTCTCCTAGCTGAACTACTGGAAAAGTGTCCTCAAAATGCTGCCGGAATCCCTGGTAGGAGGTGGCTAGCCTCCCCTCCAAACCTCCCACTGGAATCTACTCTGCTTCCCTTCTTCCCAACGCTCTCCCTCAACTGGACTACGCAATCACTATGCAGTCAGGATGGCCTCCACGCTGTCCTGAAGGGACTGCGTATGCTTGGAATGTCTCTCTCTGTAAGCTCCTCCAAAATCAGATGGTACTCCTCTCCTGAGTGGGCACTCGAAGTCCCCCGAGGTAGAGGTCGAGATTTTCGCTCGAAAATCTCTGTGCTAAACAACACTGAAGACTTGGCTAAACAGCTCAAACGTGCTACAGTCAATCAAACAGAAAATAGATGGATGAATGAATGAGGAATGAGCTGCTCTCACCCTCTTTTGTCTAAGCTGAGCCTCCAACTTTCCCTTAGGACCACCTAGACTGCACTGCCCCTCCTTCGGCCTATCTCTGCGTTGCTCACTGCGCTGCCCACTGTGTTGCCTCCCCCACGCTGCCACTAGGGCGTTGCCTCATTCGAGAGGGTGGCCACATGGACCCCACTTCAGCCTCAATATTTGCCTCTAGTGACTTTAGGAAAGCACTTTAGCTGCATAGTATATTTGTGGGTCCTCTTACCCACTTTATTTCTGCTAAACATTAGGAAAAAGGAAAAATTAATATTCCAATTAGCTGACTGCTAATTTGGAATATTACATTTAGATAATTGCATTTTTCAAAATTTTCACAGGGGGGAAACCCTTCCAAATTCTTTTTCTTCTTTTAGATTGTCATTGAAAGTTCAACAAAGAGTTACGAAGTATAAATGTCTTCAGGCATATAACTAAAAGTAACCAAGATTTTTTACTTCACATTAGATTAGATGCCGCATTTCATCTAGGATATTCATTTGTATCTCCTAAACTTGTTGATTTCCAACAGGTTCATCACCCTTTCACCTTTAGGGACTACCCCCCTTAGCTTGCTTTGAGGAGATAGCTTAAATGGAGTGAGTAGGGATCAGAGTGACAACCCCTACTCTGAGTGTTGAGCCTTGGGTGTGTTGACCACTAGAGTGGCACCTGATGATAATGAGAAGACTCCATGCCCAAGGATGAACCAGACGACACATGTACCATCAGATATCATCAGTTCAACAAATTTTTTAAGCCCTACTTCTACTTCTCATCATCTTTCTCTTGTACCCAGATTCCACGCCCTATGGGGAATTGTAATAAGTGATGCTAGTAGTGATGAGTTTTGAGTCGATATTGAGTTTGTAACAGACCTAGGTAGCCTGAGACCTTGACAACAAGTGAGTATTACTCTGAGATGTTTTTTTTACTTGTTTAATTATCATCTCCCTACCAGGAGTTAATAATTAATTGAGTTTTTTCCTCCAATTTTACCCCAAAGGCGGAGTACGGCTTGATGGTGAGGCCTTGGGTGAGTCCTAGTGTCTAGAGTCAATGTATATTACCATACTAGATCACACAAAAAAATTTCGTGGAATTTGGTTAGGTCTAGGTAGTGATTTTTTAATTTTTTAGATTTCCCACAAGTCGAAAATTGCAATAAAAATTGTAATTGAATTGTAATAAGTGTTGCCTAGAGAAGTTGTATGCGGTATGAGTAATCAAAATTACACCTCTCACTCTCAAATTTCTACTATGACACACTTTAAGGAGTAAAAAATGTGTTTTGAACCCTCAAAACCCACTTTTCCTAAGTTTAGTGGGAAATCTGGCAATTAATTAAGTCAGAAATTAAATAAATAAAGAAAAATAAATATCCACACATGCTAAAAGAGGAAAGAAAGAAGGAAAGAAAGTATTTTCAACGTCCACAAGGCTAAAAATAGTTTATGGGACAGATTGCTTTTCCATCTAGCTTTTGTATTCGACCCTTTTCTTGTGAAATTTTACAATAACTGCTCCCAGCTTCTCGACAAACTCTTCGCTGAATAGATTATCCCAAGAACTAGTTGCCAAAATACTTGCATAATTTTCTCTGCTGTCTTTGAAGGCCTCACATTCTAAAATGAAATGTTTTTCTGTTTCCACTTTTCTGGAAGAGAAAAAAATACATACTCTTTCCTCCCACATTTCTTTTGGCCTTTTCCAGTGCCCTGTTTCACAACGGAGTTGATGAGAATTAGTCCTTAATTGAGCAATAAGAATTTTAGATCTCCAAGAAATATTGGCCCCTATGTACGCCTTTTGCTGATGGTTATGAGTGGCATTAAACTCTTCAATGTAGTACTTCTTTCTCCCTAGCTCTTTCTCCTAAGTACGTTTGTGGAACTTATCCATAACAAAAGTTTTTATCTCTTTACTATTTGTAGGACACATGCTCAAGCAAATGCCCCATTTATTTTTCCGCATCCAAGTCTTCTTTTTTTTGCACAATCTATCACTAAACACAACCTTAGGCCATCTACCTTCTTCCATTTGCTCAATTTTTTTCAAATACCTTATGACTCGCACCATAGCAATTGCTTCAATAGGAGCAGCCCCTGTTTCATTTAACAGGATAGCATAAGGAACTGCACCTTTAATTTTGAATTTGTTTGTAATCAAACGCTTCTGGATTTTCTCAATTTGTTTCCACTGCATCTCGGTTGTACTGCTGGCCCATAGTTCATAGCCGTAGAGAATCACCGAAATCACTAGAAGCCCAAAAAGAGTTAGAGTGGTTTACCAGTCCCACAGCTCTGCCTCTCTACACCTGTCTTGAAGAGCATAAAATGCTTTCCAACCCCCTAAAGTTCTTTTCTTTCTACAACCATCCCAACTTAAATTTCTGTTGAAGTCAATTCCGAGGTATTTGTAGTCTGCAACTTCTTCCAGAATGCTGCCTTCAAAGTAGAACTTATGCTGGTTATGCTTTCTTTTGTTAGAGAAAACCACTACTTTCGTTTTACTAATATTGACTTGCATCCCCATCCTTCTACAAAAATGTTGAAGGGAACATAAGTGCTCTTGCAAACCAAGAGCCGATTTAGCAATCAATATAAGGTCATCTGCGTACAAAAGAAGCCTCATAACGAACTTGCCCAAATGGATATTGTCACCACTTGGCATTTGGTTTTTCATTTTGATTTGCTCCCAACTTTCTATATAATGGAGCCATGGGCTCTCATATTGATCATGTAATATGAGCTATTGGGCTTGAGGACGTGCTGTCGGATTGTACATGCACTTGCAATATAATACAGAAGTGTTAATTTTGGGCAACTAGGTCCAAACTCCATGTTGTGATTCGTAGATGACGATGCCAATATTTTTATTGGATTCCTCTTTTGGAGAGGTGCAAAATCGATCTAAAGATCATCTTGATCGGATGAGCAGAACATGTATTTTGAATTTATTCCACATGTGCAAGGTCGGCCTGGTTTATCCCACATGCATAAGAGATGTGTTACACACCCCCAAAGATGACTCTATATTGGAGAGATTTGGAGTTCATTTTACACACTTTTTTTGTGGAGGCATTCTCTTCTTTCTTGGATAGTGTTGGAGCAGTGTTTTTGATTCTGCGTTTAGGGTTTCTTTGGTGCAACATCTTGGTGGAGAGTTCTTGATGAGACGTCTTGGGGTTGTGTGACACATGTGGGTAGCTGACATTATGAAGTCTTTGCTGGTTGAAGCATCCAGCTGATTGCTGTAACGCCACCATTCTTTATCTCTGTTTTGGCTTGTCTTCCATTGATCTATTGGTATGTTCTATCTGCATCTTACTTTCATTAAGAGAAGTTTAAAGTATATTTGCATCTAGCATAGAACATCTTCAGAAATTTACATGGTATCAGAGCTAGGAGAAGACAACGCCCAACTTATGTCAAGAATCTAGGGGAGCGAGATGAGGGTTGTTCTAAGGGAAAATAAGGGTGCCGTTAAGGCTGTGTGGTAGGCCGCATGCCATACCACCACAACAAATGATAGCATGGTGACTGAAGGGCAGCGTACGCATGGACAACACATGCATTCTAAGTCCTTTCCTATTCAATCACCAAACACTTAAAAATAATCGTGGTTATATCCGTATCCGTGGATAAATATCCTGTTCGCAGCTCCGTAGGAGAGGGAGGATTGCTGTTATTGAGATGTCGTGAGAATGAATCCTCGAAAGATGCAGTGAGAGCTCCAACTTGTTGGTCACGAAAGAAGCGAGGCTGTAGTAACACTTGACCTTCAGCCATGGTAGCTTCTCCCACTTGGAAGCCGACAGAGGAAGCTTCACACTTCTAAGAAAATCACAGTTAGAAATCGTGTCCATGACTGCGGTAAAACGGTTAATGTCTTTTCACCAGATCCTCGGCGACTGTCAGGAAATCGAGCTGGGTACATTCTGGAGACCAGCGTATCTCAACCGCACAATTCAAAGATGAAAGGTGCCTTGGAGCAGAGTGTTGAGCTTCATATTGAACCAACGTATCTCCCTGTAACTACTTAGTTGAGGGCCGTGTTGTATTGAAGGGCAGCCTGTCCACCGAAATTGATTTGAAGATCGTGATTGATTACGAAGGTTGTATTATCAAATTTAAAGGCTGCCACATTCAGTAACTCCTGTGTAATAATTGCATAATAGCAAGAACGGGCAGGGCAGGCTTCTGATTATTGCTTGTATCTTAAATTCATTCCTGAAAGAGCCCATGAACGAAAAAGAAAGTCATTCCTGAGAGTGCCCATGAATGAAAAAGATCTATAATTAGGCACAGGGCTAAGTATTGTAGGCTTTAGCAATAAGATGTCTACGACTACAACTATTTCCAGCGGGTCTATGACCAGATCATCGAAACACAGTACAAGGTTAATTGCCCAGACACTAGTGGATGCGAAGCTCCAAGCAATATTTAAGGAGTCTCTGCATTCATTTGACTAACTCAAAATTGATCGATATATCTGGAGAGAGCAGCAACGTTCTGTTTGACACAGTGAATGCATACCTTCAAGGGTTGCAGAGGGGGGCGCTGATTCAACCATTTGGGTGTATGCTTGCGGTGGAGGAGGAGAGCTTTGCAATGGTGGGGTACAGTGAAAATGCCCCTGAGATGATGGATGTTGTGAGTGGCGCCCATGTGGTGCCGAGCATCGGGGAGCAGCAGGAAGAGGGGAGTGGCAGTGGCAGTAGAAGGGGGCTTATGATAATTGGTATGGATGCCTGGACATTTTTCAGGCCTGCAAGTGTCGTTGCCTTGTAGAAAGTGGCCACCTTCGCAGACGTGCATCTTCTGAACCCAATATTTGTCAGTTGCGATAGCTTTGGTAAGCCCTTCTATGCCATTCTTAACATAATAGATGCAGGGTTGGTCATAGACTTTGAGCCATGCCTCTCAATGTGCCTGTATCTGCCGCTGGTGCATTGTAGTCTTAAAAGCTGGCTGCCAAGGCCATTTGTCTTTGCCTGGTGGAGATATTCGGTTGTTGTGTGATACTGTGGTGTAGGAGGTGCGAGAGCTTATTGGGTATGACCATGTGATGGCGTATCGATTTCACAAAGATAAACGCGGTGAGGTAGTGAGAAGACCTGATCTGGAGCCTTATTTGGGTCTGCATTATCCTTCCACTGATATTCCCCAGACTTCAAGGTTTTTATTCACGAAGAACAGAGTGAGAATGATTGGCGATTGTTGTGCCCCTCCTGTGAAGATAATCCAAGACAAACGGTTGCGTCGGCCTTTGAGCTTGTTTGGCTCCACACTACGGGCACCTCATGGTTGCCATGCGCAGTACATGCTCAACATGGGTTTTGTTGCATCTCTGGTGATGTAAGTGACGATAAATGAGGAGATGACAGTGAAGGCAATGGGCAGCAACAACCGCAAAAAGGAAGGAAGCTTTGGGGCCTTGTAGTTTGCCATCACACAAGTCCATGGGTTATTCCGTTCCCTTTGAGGTATGCTTGTGAATTTCTGATGCAAGTTTTTGGAATTCAGCGAAACAAAGAAGTTGAATTAGTCGCTCAGTTGAGGGAGCAACATATCTTATGCGTGCAAACTGTGCTTTGCGATATGCTTCTTCGTGATGCACCTGTTGGCATCGTGTTTGAGACTCCCAACATTATGGACCTTTTCAAATGTGATGGGGCTGCTTTATTATATGGGAAACTCCTTTGGCTTTTGGGGACTTTTCCTCATTCCTCAAGTGTCACAAAGACATCTGATACATTCTGACTTATTTGATATGCTACCTTGGGAGGATGTTCTTATAGATGTCTTCTCTCACAAGAGGAGCTAGCATTAAGAGGGAGACCACAACCGTGTATGCTCTTGAGGAAATAACATTGCTGGAAGAAAGAAGAGAAGACCCTCATGGGTCAAGGGTACTCTCGAAGATGCTGAGAGTCATATGCCCCAAAGGGGGACATTCCAGGAAAGCAAGAAATCGAATAGATACCAAGGGTATCTAGCAGCCATGAGTACAATCGTACAATCTGAGCTTGGATCATTTGAAGAAGTCGTAAAGCATCAAGTCTGGAAGAATGCTATACACAAAGAGTACGAGTCCATTATGAAGGATGATCTCTGGGATATGGTCCCAAGACTGGAGGACTAAGCTGTTGTCACCTCGAAATGGCTCTATAAGATCAAACAGGGATCTGATGGGAGTGCTGAAAAGTACAAGGCAAGATTTGTTTCCCTAAGCTTCCCTCAAAACGAAGGCATAGACTATGATGTTTTTGCACTTGTGATCTATTATTACCCTTGCTGCCACGCAAGGGTGGAGTCTCCATCAGATGGATGTGAAGATCGCTTTTTCTACATGGTTCGATAAAGGAAAAGGATAGAGTCACCCATGTATGCAGGTTGAAGAAAACCCTCTATGGGTTGAAGCAAGCCTCTAGGGCTTGGTATGAGAGGATAGAGAGTTACTTGATGAAGCTGGGCTTCACTCGTAGTAACGCTGATCTGAACCTTTACGAGAGGATAGATAGATACTTGATGAAGCTAGGCTTCACTCGTAGTAATGTTGATCTGGGTACCATTTGTACAGTGAGGCGCCGTAAGGCTCGTTCATATAGGAACTGATGAGTAGGTCGCGGATATTCTCACAAAGCCCTTGGGGAAGGTCATGTTCCTAACCTTCCGTGAGAATCTTGGAATCATGGATCGACCTTATTTGGAGGGTCCTGTTGGACAATGAGCCCTGGGAGCTCAAGGGGGGCTTTGGGGATAGCTTTTTGGAGCTATAAGCAACCACAGGGCTAGGCTTGCTGAACCTAGTTGGTGTGCTTCCACCCCATCGTGATGATATTAGTTGGTTTACCTCTCTCTGATCTGTGCCCCGCATGCATCCTACCCATGGAGTTCCAGACTCATGGGAAGTACCTCTCATTTGGTCAATGAGATGGGAAATGTGAATAGAGACCATAGCAAGACCAATGGACATATCAGAGATTGTCGTACTCTCTATGTCTAGGATGGCACGTGTTCGACCACTTGATTTGGGATCAAGTCTAGTGAGGTTTCGGACCTCCAACTGACTTCGGGTCAGTTAAACTAACTTCAGGTTAGTATATGACTCTCTTGAGTCCAAGTGACGTTTCGGACCTCCAACTGACTTCGGGTCAGTTAAACCAACTTCGGGTTGGTATGTGACTCCTTTGAGTCCTATAGAGGTTTAAGATCTCTGAGCTGACTTCGAGTTAGCTTCGAGTGATGTTTTTGTGACTCACACTTTGTTTTGAAATAAAGAAGCCAGGGAAGCAAGTTACGGCGAGATGACGCATGATGTTTGGATGGCACTGGTGGATGGAGTTCTCCTTAGTTGAGAGGGAGTGTTAATTTTGGGCAACTAGGTCCAAACTCCATGTTGTGATGCTTAGATGACGATGCCAATATTTTTATTGGATTCCTCTTTCGGAGAGGTGCAAGATTGATCTAAAGATCATCTTGATTGGATGAGCAAAACAATATTTTGAATTTATTCCACATGTGCAAGGTCAGCCTGGTTTATCCCACATGCATAAGAGATGTGTCACACATCCCCAAAGATGACTATATGTTGGAGAGACTTGGAGTTCATTTTACACACACATTTGTTGTGGAGGCATTCTCTTCTTTCTTGGATGGTGCGGGAGCGACATTTTTGATTCTGTGTTTAGGGTTTCTTTGGTGCAACATCTTGGTGGAGCGTTCTTGATAAGACATCTTGGGGTTGTGTGACACATGTGGGAAGCTGACATTATGAAGTCTTTGCTGGTTAAAGCATCCTGCTGATCGCCGTAATGCCACCATTCTTTATCTCTGTTTTGGCTTATCTTCCATCAATCTATTGGTATGTTCTATCTGCATCTTACTTTCATTGAGAGAAGTTTAAAGTATATTTGCATCTAGCATAAAACATCTTCAGAAATTTACAAAAAGTCTTTGGGGTAACTTGTGATGGTGTTATTCTCCTTGCATATATGGTAAATTCATGGCTGCTTGTTATGCTTCTATTTATTTCCTCATGCTATTGTTTTCTTCATGCTTGTTTCAAGTTATGTTAGTATGCAACTATCCCATATTAGCATAAGAGTTACTTGATCGCTTTAGGACAAGAAATATTCTATTTGATGTCAAATATATCTATAAGAGTTTTTTCCATTGCTTTTATTTAATTTCATGTGGATTTAATATGTTGTGGTGAGATTGTGTAGAAGTATTCGTCTTTGGTCAAACTTTTCAAGCGTGAGGGGAAGTTCTCGGAGGAACCAACCCATTCTTGAAAATATTTAAGGAGAACTCGCATGTGTTTATTTCCAAAGCCTAATCTATATTTTATTTTGTCTTGCAGAGGTTCTTTTAAGTTTCTCAAAGCTCTTATTTCTTTCATCAAAAAAATTTTAAACTTAAAATAATTTACTTTTCAAAGTACTGCTGTTCATTTCTTTAATATCTAGCTATTTCAAAGAGCCAAACTATGGTTAGTCAAAGAGGAGAGCTTGCTCATACTCTTTGGCCTAGACTCTTGTAGATTAGTTTTATAATATTACTTTGTGATTTTTTGAGCTAACATTTGTTGTTGTAGATTTTCTCTAACTTGTTGTCTTGCAACTACTTGCAGGTTTCATTTTAAGAAAACTACGTACAAGTTTGCATGCAGGACCTTGTGGCTCAAACTTCTAGATTATTCCTTCCCTTGGTTGTGAGCATTAGAGGACATTTATTTGACAAAGTCGAGTTCTTCTTAAGGGAGGCCTAGTTCACTTGGGGTCTCTATTTCTCTCTCTTGGCTGTGTAATTCAAAGAGGCTTTGCCTTGCTTCTTCTTCCTCGAAAAATCTGCGTTTTGTTGGGCTTTTGTTGACTTCAAATTGCAGAAATTTTCAGCAAGGAAAGATCTATGGATCAAGGCAACACTGTGAAGACTTTCTTTGGATTTTAGAGAAGACTTCATAGTTTTCTCCCTATTGTAATAAATAATAAAATTCTTGGTTTTGGGAGCGTGGGTTTTACCCATTGGTATCCCTATCTTTCCACCTTTTTGGAGAGATTTTGTGGCTTGATTTTTGATATTTTTTATTTGCATGCACATCATTTAATTGAGGAATTAATACAATCATGCATTACACTCATTTTGCATGCACCTTAATCTAATTTGCTACAGATTTCTAGTCTTTCTACTTTCATAACAAGTTCAAACTTTTGCATGCATGCATTTTTAAGTTTGTCATAATTTTGTTCCAAAACCACTTATTTTTCACCTTTAATTACATCTTACATGCAATAAGTATCTGAGCAAATATTATCCATAAAGTAGCATTTTACTTTATGACATGCAAATACATCTCAAGTTTGAAAGTTAATTTTCATTGTTTGATTAATTTATTTACATGCCCCAAGCAATCACTAAAATTTTACCTCAAACATAAGTTGGTTGAATAGACGTTTTAGGGACGCTCTACTTCTCTACTGACTCCACACTGTGGGCTCCATATCTTTGGGCGAGGGTGAGGTCTGAGGATTAAAGAGTTGAATTATAACTTTGCTTTAGAACTAATTAATAAAATAAACCAAGAGCATTTTTCATCACATTTAGCTTACTTGCAAGTTCTTGAATTTTGCTCTCTTGATGGTTCAGAGTCTCACATGAAATATCATTTCTTTTTTCAAGAAGAATTTTCTTTCATGCAAGTATTGTAATCTCTTTTGCAACAAGTTTAGTTTAATTTTCTTGTACTTGGACATTATCTACTTTAGAAAGCTCCATTTCATGTTTAATGTTCATTATGTTCATGGATGGTTGATGAATCTCATTTATTTTCAAGTACTCTTATTTCATGTTGCAAAGCTAAATGTAGAAATTTTTAGCCCAACTCCGGTTATCAGTTTCTCCTTATTACTTCCATGTAGTTAAATGTCCATTCCCATAACCATACATTCAACAAGATGGAAATAATAAATATTTCTGAAAACACAAATTCTGGAAATTTCAAAGTGCTGGAAAATGCAGAAATAAAATTCAGAAATAATTTCAGCCACACACACAGAGAATGACACGCTCATTTTTGGTCAATATGACCCTGGAAAAGCCCCCTACAACTCTTGGGGAAAACTAGTTCGAGCTCTTCTTTATTTCTGAATATTGCTTTTATAGATAACTGAAATACACAGTGAAAGTTCCAGCAACCACAAAAATGTACTTATCTCGATTTCCGTGCTTGCACGTCGCCTCGAAAAACGTGCCAAACAACAAACTTACAAAACATAAAATTTACAACATTTATTACAGCATTAAATGTTGAATTGTCACCCTCGATTTGCGTGCCCAAGATTCAACAGTACGACTGTACAGAAAGTACAATTGTACTTCCTCCTCGAAAACTGTGCTTGAAAACTACCTCGAAACTAGTGCTATCACTGCTGTATGAATTTTCTCGAAATCTGTGCTAGAAAACAACAGTGCTCCTCATTTTTCGAGCCCAGAATTTGCCTTGGAATGCGTGCTAAATCTGTTTTACGAAATCCTTGAAATCTGTGCCTCCTTTCTCGAAAAGTGTGCCAACCTCCCGTTGTATGGATTTTTGCCTTGGGAAATGTGCCTCTAAGCTGCTGTATGGATTTGCTGAAGTTTACTAGCTGCCCTCTTTCAAGTTTTCATGCTCAGAAATTTCTTCTTGCTCCCATTCTCCTATTCTCTCAATCTGCGCATGAAAAAATGAATGATCTTTTCTCTTCTTTTCCTCTTTTAACCTAACCCTAAGTGACTTTTGGGGAATCCCTAAATCTAATGGTTGAGATAACTTTAAATCTAGGGTTGAGATTAAATGTGCATTTAAATCTCATTTTCTATTTTTTAATTCCCCCCACTTTAATAAAGACCCACTTAGCCTTTTATTTCCAATGTTATTTTTCACTTTTTAATTTCACATTGACTTTATTAAAGTCACTTTAAAATTAGACTTAGTAACTTTATCACTTATAAAGTCACTTTTAAATTAGATTTGACTTTACAACTTATACAGTCACTTTAGGAGAAAAAGTTAAATACATTTGGACACTTTTCTTTAGGCCAAAGATCAAAGCCTTAGGGAACCACTTGTCCTCTGGTACCCAAATTTTAACACTCCCTCTTACCGAGAAAAATGTTCCTCACCACACCTCTGAAGTAGACATGCTTGCCTCATGGTAAGGCTTTGGTGAATATATTCGCTACCTGCTCATCTGTGGGAATATACTCAAGCTTCATAGCTCCCTTCTGAACATAATCTCTGATGAAATGATATTTGATCCCGATATGCTTTGACCTGTCATGAAATATTGGATTCTTTGTGAGTTTAATGCAACTCTGATTATCACAGTAAATCATTGAAGGTTTCAACAGTTGACCAAATAAGCCAAACAACATATTGCGAAGCCATATGGCCTCACAACTAGCTAGACTGACTGCCATGTACTCTGCTTCCACTGAACTCAATGCTATTGACTGCTGCTTTCGGCTGAACCACGACACAACTGTCGAACCCAACCCAAAACAACACCTTGAAGTGCTCTTCCTATTAGAAGCACAACCTGCCTAATCAGAATCAGTGTACCCTGCCAATGTCACTCCATCTCCTTGTCTATAATCTAGACCATAATCCACTGGTCCCTGCAAGTACCGTAAAATGTGTTTTGCAGCAACCCAATGCACTCTCCTAGGCTCACACATGAACTGGCTCATCGTGTTGACTGCAAAACATATATCTGGTCTAGTGTTGACCAAATACATCAAGGAACCAATCAACTGTCTATACAATGTGGGATCCACCAACTCGGAATCTGAAGCATGAAGCTTCTTCCAGTTAGTGATCATAGGTGTCGACATGGGTTTACAATCCTCCATGTGAAATTTGCTAAGGATGTCCACAATATACTTCTCCTGTCCCAGGAAGAAATGCCCCTCCTCTTGCCACACCTCCAAACCCAAAAATTAATTCATCAAGCCAATGTCCTTCATCTCGAACTCCGAAGCAAAATCTCTCTTGCAGCCCTCTATGAGTCTCTCTGCACCCGTAATGATCAAGTCATCCACATATAGCACCAGAATGAGAGGCTCCTCACCTATCACAGTAAATTATAGGTTCAGATCTGCATCACTCTTTCAACTTTGTGAAACCCATTTCTTGCAAGTATGTATCAATCCTAGAGTACCAAGCTCTAGGAGCTTGCTTCAGGCCATAAAGTGCCTTCTTCAGTGTGCATACATGGGATTCCTTCCCATGCACCTCAAAGCCATGCGGTTGCTCAATGTACACCTCCTCTTGTATGAAGCCATTGAGAAATGCGGTCTTCACATCCATCTGGTGGATCTTCCAACCCATCTCTACTGCTATCGATATAATGGAGCGAATGGAAGTATATCGAGCCACGGGAGCGAAGGTCTCCTCATAATCAACTCCCTCTACCTGGGAGAACCCTCTAGCCACAAATCTAGCCTTGAACTTCTCAATGCTGCCATCTGCAGCGTGCTTTACCTTGTAAAGCCATTTGGAAGTAACCACGGATTTTCCCTCAGGCCTCGACACCACCTCCCAAACATCATTCTTCATGATAAAAGAACACTCCTCCTGCATGGCCTCTCTCCAGACCTGCTGGCTAGCTATCTCCTCATAGCTAGAAGGCTCAGAGTCAACGATGCTGGCAACCATTGCCATATAGCTACAGAAACGCTCAGGTGGTCTGCTCTCTTTGACCTGTCTCTTCGGCCTAGCAACAGATGTGGCCTCTCTCAAGGTATCCTGAAGCCACTTGGGCTTCCTCTTCCCTAAGCACACTTCTCCCATCGGAGAGGGAGAATCCTCATCCTCATTAGAAGCTTGAACTCATGAATGTCTATCTGCTGTCCTCCTGCCTGAACCTGTGCTTGTAGATGCTGAAATATCGTGTGAACTGTCCATTAGTGGACTACCTAGTGAACTGCTCTGCGGACTGCTCTCTTTGACCTGTCTCTTCGGCCTAGCAACAGATGTGGCCTCTCTCAAGGTATCCTGAAGCCACTTGGGCTTCCTCTTCCCTAAGCACACTTCTCCCATCGGAGAGGGAGAATCCTCATCCTCATTAGAAGCTTGAACTCATGAATGTCTATCTGCTGTCCTCCTGCCTGAACCTGTGCTTGTAGATGCTGAAATATCGTGTGAACTGTCCATTAGTGGACTACCTAGTGAACTGCTCTGCGGACTGCTCTGCATGCTGCCCAAAGCACCACCCCTCTGACTCTGTGAGCCACTGCTCACTGATGGACCTGACACTGTAATCGATGTTTTTCCTGATCCCTGCCCACTGGATCCCTATGACTGACTCAGCTGCTCCTGAGGGTCTGGTGAATCTAGATACAGTAACTCCCGTGACCCCCTGAAAGCCCTGTCCTCCTCGAACTTCACATCTCGCCTGACAACAACTCTCCTTTGTGCAGGAATATAAATCCGAAAGGCTTTCGAGGTCTCATTATAGCCCACAAAGATGCCCTTCTCTGCAGTGGGCTCTAGCTTGGTCCTCTTCTCCTTGGGTACATAGGAGTATGCAATACACCCAAAGATACGAAAGTGACCAACATCAGGCTTCTTCCCAGAAAAAGTCTCCTCCGGAGTCACATGCCCCATGGCACAATGTGGACTCCTGTTCTGCAAGTACACATCAGTGTTGCAGGCCTCTGCCCATAAAAACAACGGTAACCCCTAATCATGTAGCTGACTTTGGCAGCCCCAATGATGGATCTGTTCTTCCTCTCCGCAACCCCGTTCTACTAGGGGTTGTAAGGAACTGTGAACTCCCTCCTGATGCCTGGCTCCGCACAATAATCAACAAAGTCACCAAGGGTATACTCCCCTCCATTTTCCGACCTGAGGGACTTGATCTTCCGACCTGTCTGAGTCTCTTTAAGAGCTCTGAACTCCTGAAACTACTTAAAGACCTCACTCTTGGTCTTCAAGAAATAAATCCATGTCTTCCGAGAGTGATCATCAATGAATAAAACATAGTACTCATATCCAGTCAAGGAAAGATGAGACATCCAACCGCTCACATCGGTATGAATCAAATCAAGAATCCCAAT
Source organism: Pinus albicaulis (assembly GCA_034641835.2). Classification (NCBI taxonomy): domain Eukaryota; kingdom Viridiplantae; phylum Streptophyta; class Pinopsida; order Pinales; family Pinaceae; genus Pinus; species Pinus albicaulis. The sequence goes on from CM076570.1 coordinate 771,948,995, forward strand.
CGATCTGCTGTCATTGCTAGGAAAAGGGGATTTGGCAAACTTCCCCATAGCACATCCTCTGCATGTATCAATGTGATCAGAACCAAAATCTGACACACTCGTAGTGATCTTCTGCAATGTCTTCAAGGCCCCATTATACATGTGCCGCATCCTGCGGTGCCAAATCTCGCACAGCGCTGAATTGCTAGCTCTGCTGCCGGTACTACTGCTCAATGCCATAAGGGGCTGAAATGAAAACTTATACACCTTGGAATGGCATACACCAATCACTCTAGCTGAAGAAGTTGGAGTGCCCTTGGGATATATAAGCACCTGTCCTCTCCTGAACAGTACCTCATACCCTCTGTCCTCCAATGCTGAGACGGATATAAGGTTCTTCCTCAACTTTGGCACATATAGAACATTCGACACTTTCAAGGGAGGTTTGGGTTCCTTATCAAATGTCAATGTCCCCACACTGACTGCTCTAACAACGCTGTCGTCTTTGAGTACTACCTCTATATCAGTGCCACTCTCTGAAAGCTCTGAGAAGTACTCACAGACTCCTGTCATATGACGTGAAGCCCCACTGTCAACATACCAAATACCTGAAGATGCCCGCTAGTGGAGGGAAGTGCAAACTCCCTCTCAACCTCCGTGGCAGGTGATCCTGCACTAGTGGACTCACAAGCAATGAACCCAAACTCCCGGTCAAAGCTCTCTGAAAAGTCCTCTATCTCTGCTGATGTTGCCATGGTCTTGTTCTTTCCCTTCTTCTTCTTCTTCGGACACACAACTGCATAGTGTCCCAACTTCTGACAATTCCAACACTTCACCTTGAAATAGTCCTTCTCCTTGTTTACCTGCTGCTTACCTTTACCTTTGTCTTTGCCCCCACCACTGCTTGTGGAAGCTTGCTTCTTTCCCTTTCCCTTTCCCTTCTTGCCCCCTGCTAGCAATGCTACATTGTCATCCTCCTCAACTGGTTTGGCTGCCCCAAGATGGTTCTTTCTGATTTCATTTTGAATGCAATCATCCCACAACCTCTCTTAAGTGGGAAGGGTCTCTCGTGCAACAATCCCATTTGCAAAATTCTCCCATGTCTTGGGAAGACCACTCTCTCTAATCCGCACCAACTCAGTGGGTGGAATGGCCTCTCCAACAGCTGCCAACTCATCTCTCACACTAGTGATCTTTGTGAGGTATGCAGTAACACCCTCTGTCTTAGCCATCTTAATGACCTTCAGCTTTTCCCTTAGGACCATTTTTCTGTTTTCATTGGTACTCTGGTAGAGATTGGTCAAGACTGTCCACATCTCATGTGAAAGTGCCTTTCCTCTCACATGAGGAATGACATGGTCTTTAATACCATCTAGAATCAATATCTTTCCCTTGGCATTCTTCTTGTTAAAATCTGCCATATGAACAGGGTCAACGGGCACTGCTACTGGGTGTTGTGTGGTATGTAACATTATGCCCCAGACTTCTGCATCCTCAAAGATGCTCTGGATTCTCTCCCTCCATGTACTGTAGTTGCTATGCCCATCCAACCTATCCTCCACTCTCAAGCCCAAAGACATGCTCGCTGTCCTAACAAACTGAAAGTTCCAATGCTGTGGTAAAGGTTCAGTTTTTTGTGTGAAATATAAGTTTGCTGTAATTTTTCACGTGCTGTTCCAAACTGCACTTTTCAACCACCCAAGCTCCAATACCATGTATAAATTTTTAGCCCAACCTCAATTATCAGTTTCTCCTTATTACTCCCATGTAGTTAAATGCCCATTCCCATAACCATACATTCAACAAGCTGGAAATAATAAATATTTCTGAAAACACAAATTGTGGAAATTCAAAGTGCTAGAAAATGCAGAAATAAAACTCAGAAATAATTTTAGCCACACACATAGAAAATGACACGTTGATTTTTGGTCAATATGACCCTTGAAAAACCCCCTACAACTCTTGGGGAAAATCAGTTCTACAGCTCTTCTTTATTTCTGAATATTGCTTTTATAGTGAACTGAAATATACAATAAAAATTCCAACAACCACAAAAAATGTACTTATCTCGATTTCTGTGCTTGCACATCGCCTCGAAAAATGTGCCAAACAACAAACTTACAAAACAACAAATTTACAACATTTATTACATCATTAAATGTTGAACTGTCACCCTCGATTTACGTGCCCAGAATTCAAAAGTACGACCTTGTACAGACTGTACATATAGTACATTTGTACTTCCTCCTTGAAAAATGTGCCTGAAAACTGCCTCAAAACCAGTCTTGTCACTGCTGTACGGATTTCCTCGAAATTTGTGCCAAAAAACAGCATTGATCCTCATTTTTCGAGCCCAGAATCTGCTTTGGAATGTGTGCTGAAGCTGTTGTATGGAATCCTTGAAATCTGTGCCTCCTTTCTCGAAAAGTGTGCCAACCTTCTGTTGCACGAAATCCTTGAAATCTGTGCCTCCTTTCTCGAAAAGTGTGCCAACCTCCTGTTGTACGGATTTCTGTCTTGGGAAATGTGCCTCTAAGTTGCTGTACGGATTTGCTGAAGTTTACTAGTTGCACTCCTTCAAGTTCTTACGCTCAAAAATTTCTTCTTGCTCTCTTCTCCTCCTCTCTCAATCTGCTCATGAAAGAATGATTGATCTTTTCTCTTCTTTTCCTCCTTTAACCTAACCCTAAGTGAATTTTGGGGAATCTCTAAAATACATTTGGACACTTTTCCCTAGGCCAAAGATCAAAGCCTTAGGGAACCACTCGTCCTCTGATACCCAAATTTTAACACTAAACGCATGTTGGTTTAACTTTCAAGTATTTTTATCATCTGGTTTATATTTAGATCACTAATTGTTTCCTTGTGAACGAGATAGCTTTGTGTGTTTTGATTCATAAAATTCGTTTATCTTGAGAGCATTCTGATATCTTGTGCTAACAGGGTTTTGTTTCCATTTCAGGATTATTGTGTTCTCATCTCTTTGAGCATTTCTTTTACTTTTTGAGCAATACTTTGAAGGCACTGGTTTTCATATGCTTTATGCTTATTTAAATTATGGTTACTGCTCATAACACTTAATGTTTATCAATCTTTAAAAGTAATCCAATTTCACTCTAATATTCTCCTAGAAACTCAAATCTTTAACTTATTTTTCCATTTAGAGACCACCCCCCTTAGCTAGCTTAGGAGATAGCTTAAACAGAGAGAGTTGGGATTAGTGTGACAGCCCCATTTCTGAGTTCCTTGCCACCAACCACACCTTGTGGGGTTAAAGGCTTTTCCCACTAACTGTAGGTAGGTGTAGGTGGCAAGCGATCACAGGGTGTAAACTTCAGGCAACAACAGGCTTCAAGGTTGGCAAGTTTGCTAGATGCTCACTACCTCTAGTGGTTGAGATATGCTAAAAGGAGGTTTAAGGTTGATGATATTGGGTTTGGATAGGTTGCTCAAAGTTTTCCGTCCATGGATAATAGCTTCTTGGATGTATACAGCTAGGGATCTTTGATCAAGGTAGCAAAAACAAAATCATGAGTGCCACCACACCCTTGCTCTGCCCCTCCAAATCTTGTGACAAAAAGTGGAACCTCCATTGTATCTCATAGTATATAGGTCATTTGAAAACAAAGTGATCCTTAGATTCTTCCTAAGTTACCGGATCCGGCTGCCCGTGTTCTAGGATCCATGGATGCACGTCTCTGATCCGGATCCGCCGAGATCTATAAAAAATGCGGCACACAGTGTTTCTTCGTTGGCTGGAAACGGATCAGGAAAACTGGAAATGGATCCCGTATAGGTGAAACCAGATTTCAAGTTTATATGAAATGCAATTTCAATTTTTCGGAGTCCGGATGGCGGATTTTAGATTATATGCAATGTGGGTTAGCTTTTCCGTGACGGATTTCAAGTTAGATTGAACCTTTAGGTTTACCGTTCATTGTTTTTAGCTGACTGTCGCTGCAAAGAGAAGAAAAGTTAAAACGACTCTATTTTTATCCCACAGTCGGCGACATAAAGGAATTGTTTTTGTATGACTGTCGACGGAACAGAGAATACGACAATCAGTCACAAGGTTTCGCTTAACCTCCTCGTTGTTTTTAGCTGACTTGGCACAAAGAAGAATGCGACTCCTCTGTTTTTATCCCACAGTCGGCGGGACAGAGGAATACGCATAGTTTTTGTGATAAATTTTTTATCTGACTCAACAAAAGAATACGACAATCACTGATCAGTCACAGGGAGGTTTACGCATTACTTTTTAATTTTATCAGTTCATAGCAGAGACGGAAATCCGTTCAGGCAAAATCTGGAACGGGGGATAGTTCTCTGATTTGGTTAGGCAAAATCTGGTGGGTTTGAGCGAGATCTGGCGCACGAGATTTTTAAGCGAGTTTTCAAAACTCTTTGTACCGACATGGAAGGCTCACCAACCCACCACCCTACATAACTAATACGCCAAGTAGTGACAACCATCCCCAAGTTGTCACCCACCCATTTGTTGGATAAATTTCTCCGTCATTTGGAAACAAAGACCTTTTCCAGCCGACGACAATTTCCGCTGGCTACACTATATTTCTATATTTGCCATAAAAAATTGATATATTTAAGATTGTCCCACTTTAAACAATGAAGTTGATGACAAATTAATCTTTTAATAATAAAGTTTTAATTAAAAAAATATTTTCCCAATCACAATTTTTTATTTCAAAATTTATTTTCTATCACTGATTCTTCAATTAAAAGTTTTATTTTTAAAAATAAATTTTAATTAAAAAAAATATTTTTTTAACAATAAAGTTATTTAAAAACAAAAACCAACAACAATAAAACATTTTAAATTTAAACATAATATTTTGTTTGAACAATAATTCATATCCAGCATCTCTGCAGACAGACAACATTTGAGCACCTTTATCCTTTTGAAATTTGAGGGATGTCTTATCAAAGTTTAATACAAGGGAGAAGTGTTACCTCACAGCTGCAGCTATTCTATTGGGGTATCCAAATTTCATTCATCCTATATCTTTATACAAATAATATTTTGTGCACATGATCTTTAGTTTGCGTCCTAGAATCAGAGATCATAAACTACAATGGCTCTGCCTCTGTCGAGGTAACCATGATGGTTCTAAGTTAAAATTCGGCCTTCGAGGCCATATTAGGCTTTCAAGGCAATTTCACTTCATCGTATTTTATATTACATATATGATATATTTAACTAGTGATAGATATGACAAGGTAATTTAATTAGTGATAGATATGACAATATATTTAACTAGTGATAGATATGACAAGGTATTTAACTAGTGATAGTTCACTGATCAGTCACAGGGAGGTACTTGACGTATCCTTGCCGTAACCAGATCCTGGATTTTCAAAAAACTAGCGAATCCGGATCCGTATCCGTATCCGAATCCTGGTAACTTAGGATTCTTCTAATAATAGATAAGACAAGATAATATAATTTTATTAATGTCCAACAAGTGGCCATAAATACTAAATAGGTCAAAGGTACTGCTAGATACATAGAAATTAAAAAAACAATACATAGTGTGAGTGTGAGTGAACTCCAATAAATGCATATATAGCCTTTGAGGTCAAAAACCTATAATCTAAATTGTATCGTCTACAAATTAAAATGATATAGAGTTGGGCGTCGTAGAGAAGAAAGGATCCGTCTCAATAACTCTCAAAACTGAGAGAAAGTTGAAATGTTTCGATTGGAAGTGCCTAGAGAATGTGGTCAAGGTTTGAAGGTGCCATCACCTTTTGACGAGGAGGAGAAGTTGCTGGCCTCTGAATCTGTACTGGAAAATTGGAAATAGGTGGAACTCTCTAATCATTTGAGGCTGAAGTGAAGAAGCCCTTGATGAACTGTCTAGATGAACTGGAAGAATAATGAATGCTATGATGCAAAATGATTCTATGTCAAAAGTTCAATGACAAAAAGACTTGAACAAGATACAAAGTGTTGTATTGTGAAATAGAAACAAAAGTTGAATTTGGGTTTTGCCAATGCATAGATCTTTACATCGGATCCCAAAATTATGGTTTGTATGACATACTGTTTACTTCTCACTGCGTTATTTCCATATTCAATTTTCTTTGTTTGATTAAATATTCCATCAGCTCTTCTAGAGAGTGGGACTCCATGGGCATTTCTCTTATATTGCAGAATATGTTTAGCTGCACAATTGGTATTTAAGGACCTCTTCTTTACTTGCTTCAATATTTATAGTTGCGTTTTGTATGAAGAAATGACTGGAGTTAACAGAGCCTTGAATATACTAATACCATCCTTTCTGTATTTGACAGTGGAAGAAGGTTATATCCAGGCTGGAGCAGTTGAATATTGAACTTAATAGGCCAGATTTATGGGATGATACACATAAGGCTGGGCGACTTAGCCGTGAGCATGGTTCACTAACAGGAAAAATAAAAGCTGTCAATGAAATGGAAGCTGAACTCATTGAGCATGTGGATATGATGGAGCTTGCACATGAAGAAAATGATTCGGAATTGGAAGCGGTGAGTACTCTTGATTATGGATACACAGTCGCACAAATTACTTTAAGCCTGATAATACAAGGTTAGATGTTGTAAGTTTGTGGCATACAAGTATAATGATGCTTGTGAGTGCCGTGATGATTACAATGAAAATAATGATAATAAAAATATATGTACAACAGTTGGAAAGATAAGATGGTAAATTGTACAAACAAATATCCGTGGAGTGTACTTCAGATCCTGCTTTAAACAAATCTGCTCTTTGTATGCTGTACTTTACTTTTACTTCTATGTCAAGCTGTCTCTGAATTCCACATCCTTCTTTTAATATAAACATTATATATATAATAGCTTCCTGACCCTTAACAAAAATCCGCACTATTAATTCTTCCTGAAGTTTGTAATATAATTCAGTGCAATCCACAAATGATATCCTTTAGTTTGTCTGCCTTAACCTTAATTCACATCCGCTTTTTCCTGTTACAAATCCGAACTCTTTCCTATCTTTTGTCCACACTTTTTCCTGTTGATCATCCGCACTGTTTCCTCATAGAGATCCGCAATTCACTTCTGTTCCAAATGGGCCGTAGGACAGTCATATATATAGGGGACTGATCCAGCTATTAGGCTGACCATTCAGCTGATATTTAGGCTGACTTTTTCGCTTGATATTTAGGCTAACTTGTAGTTTGTTTTCTCCAACATTTTATGAGGCATCTCTTCACATATATTCCAACATTGTTGAAGGCTGTTTTCACTGTATTTGGAGCTTGTCTTCCGAAGCTTTTTGAGGGTTGTTGAGAGCTTCTTTACAAGGTCTTGGAGCATATAAATTTGAACTAAATCCTTCATGATTTTGACACTTAATTCTGTTTAAACCTAGAAGACAAGAACCTAATAGACATCAAGAATAAGTCTACCTACATAATAAAATCTTGCCCATGAAATCCATGAAGCAAGTACAACAAAATGCATTTTATTATCTTTGTCTTCTTCTTTACATAAATCCTTAATTACATAGTCAACATGAAGACCGACCTAGTTACACTTTTCAACATAAACATCTGTCGGATAGGGATATGCAAGATCCTTAAGATTCTTTGATGGAATCCTCATCGAAGGGTTCACCGATCTAGAAAGGAAGCATGTGTTTCATCAGGAAACTCCACCTTGTGGAGTTCATGGGATGATGGTATGAAGACATAAGAGAGATGAAGCAGATCAAAGAGTTGAAGATATTTTCAATCAAGGAAGTTGTTAAAGAAGCCTAGATGACCTAAAGGTAAATGAGGTATGTATGCTTGTATTTAATATTATAATGTCATGTCGTATGGTTGCAGGTAACATGGATCACTACTTCTATCTTGAGAAACATGATCAAAGGAAAGGAATCTCCTCCTATGAAAGGTTTCCAGAAGGCATGGTTCACACTAGATGAAATCAACATAAAATGTCCTCATATGAAGTATGAGGTGGTTGACTACAATTAAGGAACTTTGATTGGGAGCTCCTGAGAATGGAATGTGTGAAGAAAGGAAGGAAGAGATCATAAGATATGTAACCATGCTAAAGGCAATCAACATCCAAAAGGCCAAGAAGATTTGACTAGAAAATCTCTCGGAAAGATATGAAGACTCTGATGGAAGTCTGAAAAAGATGGAGACCCTTGACAATGGATATCTTTGGGAGATGTGTCAACATGTATGTAGGATGTTGATACCTACAGGAAGATGTCATGATGAAAGACCATCACAAAGGTAAATCTGCTTTAAGTGTTCATTTCTTATTTTGAACAAACATCTGGATGGGCTTATGCAGGGCTACCAAAGGGAAGAACTACGGATGACTTCCAAGAGGACCATATAGAAGGATGTAAGATCCTTCCGAAAAATATGGCATGAAAAAGGGCAGTATGACATGAAGCCAGACCAGATGAAGACTGATGAATCACTTTCTGATGAAAAGGAATGATGACATGACTGACTCATGAATGAAAGTGATGGATGGTCTGTGCCCTATGAAGAAGTCCCAAAAGGTGAAGACTCCATAACGAAGAAGAAATTCATGACATCGAAGGAAGGAGTTCTTCAAAGCAGTTGGTTCTCCCATTGTCTTCACCTAAGGAGGTGCTGTAGGTCCCTGATTAAGAGGGAGCCTGGAAACAAGTTTCTTACTTGGAAGAAACTTGAAAATTCCTAAGCTAAGAGGGAGCTTAGGTACATTCCTTGTGTTTAGGAATGAGTACATTCCTTTATTGGAATATGTCTTCCCTAATTGAGAGGGAGACATAGACACATCATTCTTGTCTTCACTTGGGAAGACAGAATGGAGGATTGGGTAATCATCTGGCATCCGATGCTCTTTGAGGATGAGATAGGGCATCCAAGATAAGAGTAGTTGTGGAGAACCGATATTATTTGAGGTTTGGGAATCCATGATAAGAATAGTCCTATTGGAGCACACCCTGAGAACCCGGGTAGGGTATGTTCCAGGAGAGACAATGATTAGGGTGTCTATAAATCATTGGTCTTGCTAGCATTGAGCTCAGATCTTGTGAAGAGACAAAGTTGTTAGTCAAGGCCTTGCTATATAACAATGCTAGTTGATATGATGCTATACAAATGGGTTACCAATCCGATTCTGCTTATGAGAAATTCTTCAGATTGAGAATGGCCAAGTACCATTATGAATACCTCCTTAGTTAAGAGCGAGTGTTGTAAAATGTAACTAGGTTCGGTCTTCATAATGACATGTAATTGTGACTTTGATAAATGATGTAATAAAATTATTATTAAGCCTTACTTCATGGGTTTCATGAGCAAGTGATTTTATTTTTAGGTGGCTCTCATTTGAGAGCATTAGGATTGGTCATTTAGAGTCAAAGGATTAATGTCATGTATGAAGAACTCTTCTTGAGCACGTGTCAATGTATATAAGTCTATGAAAATGTCCAAATAGCCCTCCAATGACAAGCACAGTCCTCCTCGGCTCATAATAAAGACACATTGGTTCACATGGAACATGTTGACTTATTTGTAGGAGACCAACTACTATATATACACAGCTAGGGTCACCACAAAAGACATACAACAGTTCGGATTCTCTCTGAGATTTTTAGTGGGTAATCACAGCTTGGATGACACAGTGAAGCTCAGATATCTTTGAGGTTTTTCGGTTGATGAACAGTGAGACAATTCGGTCTTCCCCTTCTGAAATGAGCTCGGATCACAGTCTAGTAAACGTAGTACAAATCTTCGCATACCTCTGAAATTCTCGGTGGTAACACAATTTCGGATCACCTCAGAAAGGTCTCTCTATTTCGGATAGTATGGTGACAAGGTTGATGGGAATCAGATCCCTCTAAAAGCTTGATTTGCAGTGACATGACAACAATGATCTCAGGTACATAATCTCAGTGCAACCACAGTGATCTCAGTGCATAATCTTGGTGTGTCACAAGTGATCTCAATGCTCTCACAGAAGTACAATCTGTCGATAAGATCTCAACAGTGACGAAGTGGAAGAGGAATCAAGAAGAAGTGTGACTATCAAGAGGACTAGTGTCTTAGTATTGGAGTGGCTAATAGGTCAAGGGTCATGGTCTTGGTATTCGTCAATTGGAATCTCTATAAGAAGAATTTGTGCGGGTTTTCCTCTCAAAGAGTGAGAGGTTTTGGCCTTGGCTCATAGCCTACATGCTATGTCTCTTGTCTATTTATGTTCATGCATTGGTTGCTATTTGATAAAGAAGAACACTAATAAACAAAGAAAGAAGATCCTAATCTAAAGAAGTAAAAAACATCACAAACTATCACTAATGAAGAGAAATAAGCTAATGCTAATGCCCTAGATTCCTCAACACAATTTATAGACAAATTATCTTATTTCATTACTACAGGTTACAAGTTATATAGTTTAAGAATTTTTGAAGAACAAACATACCTTAATTGAAGTTTTTGGCATGGATACTAATTGCCTAAAGGAACCTCACAGTCCTTTTTTTTTCATGAATTTTGTCAACATTTAATTACCTTTTGTAATCAATAATATTATTGTATATATGTGCTTCTTGTTAAAAAGTTTAATTGAGCTGACAAATTCAATATTATTCTTTATTTTTCATTAATTAGCCAATTATATTTTTAATTTTTTTTAATATAATGTTACATGAGAACATCTCTCTCATATATTGGGCTGTAGAGCGCCTCTCAGTGCAATGAGTCACAGTCAGTCTTCATGTTAGTGGTATTTTTTCTTTGAGATCCTTAATTGAGCGCCTTAAAGCACAATATGTGTTGTGTTTGTACTAAAAAAATTTCTCTTTCTGGTTAATTTGGTGTTATGCATACAATATCTCAATCATCTAAATGCACACGTAATGAATTGATCTTAAGAAATAATGGTTGGTTAAGGCCTCTATGTTACCATCATATTATATGTTTCTAAGTTTGGCAAGTTCTCATCCAGATTTAGTTGACCTCTGTTGAAGAATGTAACTAGTGCCAGTCTTCATAATTGTATTTGAGTCATGATGTAATGTATTTATCAAAAGAAAGAAAAAGAAATTTTATTATTAAAGAATTTGACTTATTAAAGCATGGGTTTCATGGCCAGGGCAATTATTTATAGGTCAAAGCCTCCATTGCAGGCTTCTAGGGTTTATGTCAAGTGTCCTTGTCCATGTCATAATGTAAAGAACCCTTACTAGGATTTATTTGTCAAGAAAGAAATTTATTTTATTGTAAAATAGGTCTTCGAGGCCTCCTCCACTGAGTCAGCCTCAAGAAAGGACAAGTCGACCTCAACAAGGGAATTCGACCTTGCAAACTCAATATATATTGGAGCAACTCGACTCATTTGGAAGCATATCTCACACAAGTTTGAATTGCAGTAGCTGGAAGTAGAAAAAGTGCGAAATTCAAGAAGGAAGAAGAAAAGGGCTATCGAAGTTGCTGGAGAAGGAAGAGAGAATCTTGGAAGAAGAAAATCGAGTTTTTGGGCTACCTTTCTCTCACACGTCGAAGATTCTAAGTTGAAGTTGGGGCCAAAATTTTGTTTTTGTTGCAGGGACGAAGTTCTGAAGTTGGGGGCCGAAAATCTGTTGTTGGGGGACGAAATTTTGATCTGAAGCTGCACTTTGAAGAGCTGACACTTGGAAGGCTGAGCAAAGGACATCTACCAGGAGGAAGGTCTGACTTGGTGGAGGAGGAAGGAGACATATCATTTGATTTCAGGTCGACATCAAGAAAACTGAGTGACAATACCTTTGGAGTATGACTTCATATACATGACTTAATTATTTTTGTGACCTAATGACACATCCTAAAGACATCAAGAAGAAGTCTTTTAACCTATGAAAAATTCTTGCTCATGAAACCCATGAAGCAAGCAAATACATATATATTTCTGTCATTTACGTAAAAACATAATTACAAGTCATTATGAAAACTTAACCTAGTTACACTTTTCAACACTCCCTCTTAACTAGGGAGGTATTCATAATGGTACTTGGTCATTCTCAAGAGATCTCATGATGATACCTGGAGAGAGACTTGAGACGGAGGAAGTTGTGGTTCACTTGCCAGGAGCCATGGGCACTGGGTCATTGTTGTGCCGCGGGGAAGGCACACTACATTGAGGTCTTCTCCGATAGTGAGGGAGAAGAAGAGGCATATGAGGAGTTGGAAGGAGATGCCAATATTGGTGCACGAGGAGGAGATCATCCACCACCACCTCCCCCAGCAACAGGAGGAGTAGTGTTTGCACCCACTGAAGGAGTCCTTGCATCCTTGCGGGGAGTTCCCAAGTACTTAACGCTGAGAGTCTGAGGCACAGTCCAGGGGAAATGTGTTTCACTACTGGTGGATAGTGGGGCCACACATAACTTCATCGATGCATACCGACAGAGAGCTTTGATGGTTTCTCCATGTTGGTTCCAGGTGCCAGGACCATGCAGTGCATGTGGTATGTTCTGGCATTAGTAGTGACCATGGCGACATGCATAGTGACAGATCACTTTTTTTGTGGTCGATATTCCAGATACCAATGTGGTATTGGGTGTACAGTGGATTATTACGCTTGGGAAGGTCACTACAGATTGGGAGATGCTGGAGATGGAATGGACAGATAAGAAGAGTGGGAAGCATGTGATGATCAGAGGCATGCACACATACCCTCCCCAGATAGTCTCTACACACTGGATGGAGGCAGATTTCCGGAAGGGAGACATAGAGTGGGCAGTGGAGCCACGTATTTCAGAGACAAGAGTCTCAGGTCAACTAGTGCATTCCAATGTGCAGACTATATTGGATCGTTACTCCACGATTTTTGGGGACATACCACCGGGGCAGCCACCAGACCGAGGGTTTGAGCATACTATGAAGCTGGAGCATGGGATCCAGGAAGTGATCACCACACCCTACAGGCACCCCAAAGCTTACAAGGATGAGATTGAGAGAGCCATACATGAGCTCTTGGCATTGGGGCACATCAGGCCCAACACTAGTCCTTTTGCTTCTTCCGTAGTCTTGGTGAAGAAGAAGGATGACACATTGCAGATGTGCATCGACTATAGGGCACTGAACAAGAACACCATGAAGAACCGCTACCCCATCCCCAAAATCAATGAGTTGATGGATGAGTCGAGGGGAGCGAAGTTCTTCTCCAAGATTGATCTGAGGTCCGAGTACCATCAGTTCAAGGTGAGGGACCATGACGTCCCCAAGACTGCGTTCAGATGCCACTACGACCACTTTGAGTTTTTGGTGTGTTAGCCCCCCTATGAAATTCTTGACAAGCAAGCTAGGGGCTATGTCATTTTGGAGACCTTCAAGGAATGCATCTCTCGTGAAGAGACATCATCCTTGAAGTCTTCTCCAGGCCTTTGCTTTTCATTAAAATTCCCTCTGCTGATTTCCTATCTAAAGCCTCACTGATTATAAAATGCTGCTCCTAAAAGGCCTACATTGCCCCTCATATCCCTGCAAAACACCACATTTTTACCCCTTTCCCCCTTGGTCAAAGTCCCTCTTTTCCCCTTTTTATTTTCCCTATTAACCCCCTAAATCCCCTCTAAAAATCCCTTCACCCTTTGTTTTCCCAAATTCCCCCTCCATCTTCCTATCGTTACCCTTTGGAGGCTCCAAAATACATTAAAAATGGGTTAAAAACCCACTTCCGACCATATAATAAGCCTAGCCCCTTTCCCGCTAAGCCTCGTGGCCTTTCTCTCCATACAACCCCGCGTCGTGACCGAGCGCTAGGCGGAAAGGTGCTTCTGCGGGGCGTCGCTCCAAGTTTTTCATGTCCGTACTCCTTGGTCCCCCGCATTACATCTCCACCGTCCATTTAATCTCGCAAATCAACAGTTCACAGTCCATCCATATCGGGGATGTTCCTGACCGTCGATCTGCGCTGAACGGACGGTGATCGCCGCCCCCGCAGCCTCAATCGTTTTCCCTGTTCATCACCCGTCGCCGCATCTCCACCGTTCATTTAAAGCCAGATCTAACGGTCCGCAGTCGAGTCATACCGGGCACGTTTTCCACCATTGATCTATGTAGATCTGACGGTGCAGAATCCTCCCGCCACGGTGGTCCCCCCCCGCACACTGTTCGGAAACAGCCTGGTTTAATTCCGCACCACTTATGCGCGGTGGGTGGTTTTCCCCGAGCACCCAGCGATTCCACTCACCGTTTGCCACCTGTCGTCCTGTACGATTTCAAAACCGCCAATCCCGCCTGTTAACGTCATCCATCGCGCATTATTGTTCGGACACGGATGCCCAGCGAAATTGCCGTAGACCGTCTGATCTGGAGTGGGCCATCCGACGGCTATCGCTCGTCAAAGATGTACGATGGTTAATGCAGTGGCACACGCGATAACCCATGTTATGGCCCACCGTCCGTCGCCCTCCGCCGTTGATCTTCGCCACGATTGACGGCCCAGATTTGTTCCTCCGCCGTTCACTGTTCCATTGTCTCCCGGTCCCGCCGCGTCATCTCCACGTGCGCCCTCCGTATATTCGCCCATTCCATCACATATATTGGTTCTTTTTCGCGTTTTTTAATGTTTTTCACGTATATTTGCTCTGTATATCGCCAACCATCCACCAGAGCACGTTACTCCATTCTTTCTGCAATTTTCTCCTCCGTATCGTCATCTTCACGACCATTCTACTCCTCCACGTCATCCGCCGCCCTGTCCATGATTTTCTTCGCAGGTTTCGTGTTTTTTGCAGGGTTATCAGAGGCGGAAAACCGTCGTGATGCATACATGCCTCTTCAATGGCGTGTTGCGCAGACAGAGAGCTGATATGGGAACTGGTACGCCAGTGAAATGTCAAGAAAGGTGGCGGAGGTATAAATTTCATCAAAGGACAGGTTTTGAAAATCCACAACCCTATCTGGCGCCATTAAAGCCCAGATCTTGCAGAATCGAAACATTTATGGAGCAATAGAAAGACCGGCTTATGATTATCGTTTTCAGTGCTCAGGACTGAAGATTTGGATCCATAATGCAGCAGTTTCAGAGGCAAAGTACCAGATTCGGAACCCCGAAGGTCAATCAGAGGTTAGTGCACGAGAAATCGTACTACCAGGGTTTTCTACGGCAGCAAAATGTTTTTCTTCATCAGATGGACAAAATGCCCATGCAGTCTTTATTATACATCGTGTTCCTGAAGTTTCCTACCAAACAGCAGTCCTACATGATCAGAAGCGTTGGTGACTCAAGTAGGGCAGGCCTCATTGTTTCTTATTTTATTTTTGTTATTCTACAGATAGTACGACACAGTACTCCAGTTAGAACACCTAAGCCATATTAGAGATAAATGCAGAGATTTAAAACGGGATGGGCTTCGACCCTCTATTCTTTTCTGTGTTTAATGTCACATTTAGTGTTCACCTACCTCCTCAGTCGATCTTCTGTTCATCCTCTGCTATAAAACGCAGAAGGAAATTATTGTAATGGTTGTTGATAAGATATCAGAGAAATGCAAGAATTTTCCTCTTGAGACAAGTTCTCTGTGTAATATTGTAAGATAGGCCGAGATTTGATGTATTCAGACTGAATGTTCAAGCTGTGGGCAATGTTGTACCTAATTGGTGTTGTTTTTAATATGACAAGCACATTTCTTGGATCCTGATCTAAAGCAGCTGGTGATGTTTTCTTTTCTCTGTATTTGTGATTGACTTGCTTCCATTTCATTACGTTTCTTCTGGCACGCATCAGAAGTTTGGCATAGGATTTACCCTTGTTAGGTACCCTATGTTGCTGCTCTCCCTGCCTTCAATGTTGTCTACTAAATGTGTTATCTACGAATTGCTTTCAGTTGATTTAACCAATGTAGTGGATGTTATTGCCTGCTCTCTGATGTATGAGTTAATTGAATTCGTTCTTGGATGTTCTTGTTAGGATTCAGCTGGAAGATTTGGGAACACTGGGGATTAGAGTTAGCCCTGTCCACTAGGATCCTTGTGCAACCAGTTTGCCTTTCTAAGATCCCTAGTCTTGCCTCTGATTTTGTCCAAGCAGGTCTGGAGTTAGATGACCTCTGACCTGATCTATAGGCAGAATCAGATGGTTCTCCTCCTTTTACTTTCAGTCCTTAATGTCCCATTCCAATTATCATCTTTAAGATCCAAATGCTCTAGATGACTAGCCCAACTGAAGCTTGCACATTGAACACAAGTAAATCCTTTCTTGACTCCATTGCCCAATGGCCTTGATGTTCACTGAGTTATCTACCTTTGCCTAATCTCCTCTTCGCTCGTCCTTGTCTTATATTGGATTCTTCTTTCCTGATTCCCAACAACCAAACATAAACAAACAAACAAACCCTGTGCCTTATACCTAGCCTAAAATCATAACTTAGAGCTTCAAAGACATACACTTTGACTCATATAGAGAGATCCCTCTCTGGACCTAGGAGGGCTAGATCCTAAGGTTTGAAAGTGGTTCTATGTTGTCTCATCTTTTGGTCTTGTCAACCTGGCCAAAACATGGGAAACCCAACATGGTGATGCCCTTTGGGCTGACCAATGCATCGGTCACCTTCCAGTCTTGTATGAACCACATCTTCCGTGGTCAGTCGAGGAAGTTGGTGCTGGTATTTTTCGATGACATTCTCATATACAGCCGCACATGGGAGGAACACTTGCAACACATTGAGGCTGTACTATGTATCTTGGAGGAGCAACATTTTTATGCTAAGCTGTCCAAATGCGAGTTTGGGCTTACAGAGATGCTCTACTTGGGGCACATCATCAGAGTGGACGGAGTAAGGGTCCATGAGGAGAAGATTCGGGCCATCCGGGATTGGCCTGAACTGAAGAATGTGACAGAGCTCCGGGGGTTTGTAGGCTTCTGCACCTACTACCGGAAGTTTGTCAAGGGATTTTCACAGCTTGCAGCACCCCTCATGGATCTCACCAAGAAGGGGGCTTTTGGTTGGATAGATGTTGCGGAAAGAGCCTTTGATAGGCTCAAGGAGGTGATGAGCAGTTTCCTGGTGTTGGCATTGCTTGATTTCACGCAACCCTTTATGCTGGAGTGTAATGCTTCAAGAGGCACAATTTTGATGCAAGGGGGCATCCTATAGCTTTCGAGAGTCGGAAGCTATTGCTGCATGAGAGATTGTACCCTATATACGACAAAGAGATGTTGGCCATCATGCATGCGTTGGCCAAGTTCCGGTAGTACCTGGTGGGTAATAGATTTCTGGTGAGGACTGACCATAACAGTCTTTGGTTCTTTCTTGAGCAGAAACAGTTGCAAGAGAGACAATAGAAATGGGTCAACAAGATCCATGTCTATGATTTTGACATCGAGTATGTCAAGGGGAAGAACAATGTAATGGCAAATGCTTTGTCATGGAGACCAACAACGTTGTCCTTGATGAGCCTTGAGGCAGACTGGAGGGCTCAACTATTGGTGGAGTATTCCAAGGACAACTTTGCTTGTGAGGTATTGGACGGACAGGTAACAGATGACATGTATCGGGTGATCGATGAAGTCATCTATTATCGGGATAGGATTTTCTTGATAGGTAACTCCCAGTTCAGGGAGAAGATCTTGCGTGCAGCCCAAGACTCACCTCTTTCAGGCCATCAGGGGTTCACTAAAACCTACAGGGCCATTAGGGAGAGGTTCTCATGGAAGGGCCTCAAGGAGGGC
The DNA here is from genome assembly GCA_034641835.2 of Pinus albicaulis. Lineage (NCBI taxonomy): Eukaryota > Viridiplantae > Streptophyta > Pinopsida > Pinales > Pinaceae > Pinus > Pinus albicaulis. The sequence continues at coordinate 771,966,656 of CM076570.1, forward strand.
GTACTCCGGCATGTCAGGGAGTGCGAAGTTTGTCAGAGGAACAAAGGGGAGCTGAGCCACCCCGCAGGTTTGCTACAACCGCTTCCCATTCCAGAGGGGAAATGGGAGAGCATCTCCATGAATTTCATCACAGGGTTGCCCATGGTGCAGGGAAAGGATTGCATCTTTGTAGTTGTTAATCGACTGGCAAAGTATACGCATTTCTTCGCCATCTCCGCACGTTATACTGCTTCACAGGTGATCAAGTTGTTTTTCCGGGATGTTTTTTAGACTCCATGTTCTTCCAAAGACCATATTCAGTGATTGGGATAGCTGGTTCATGGGCGGCTTTTGGCAGGAGCTATTCTGTTTGGTGGGTATCGAGTTGACCCCAGTACCAGTTATCACCCACAGACGGATGGACAGACGTAGATAGTGAACAAGTGGTTGGAGGGCCTACTTGAGAAACTATGTCACGGGGCAACAAAATGCTTGGCTGCATTGGCTTCACCTGGGAGAGTACTGCTACAACACGACATTCCAAATGTCGATTGGTATGTCTCCATTTTACGCTTTGTATGGTTATAATGCTCTAACTTTTGTTGATGTAAATGGAGCTAGCAAGGCCCCAAGGGCCAAAGTTTGGATCCAATAGAGTCAAGACATACTCCGGGTTCTCAAGGACAACTTGGCCATAGCACAGAGCCAACATAAATTGTTTGCAGACAGAGGCCGCATAGAGAGACAATTTGAGGTGGATGATCTAGTTTACCTCCGTCTTCAGCTGTACAAACAGTCCACGCTGAAGCAGCAAGGAGCGGAGAAGCTCAAACCCCGCTTCTATGGACCATACAGGGTGGTTAGACGAGTTGGGGAGGTAGCGTATGAGCTAGAGCTGCCAACCGGGAGCCAGATCCACAACATTTTCCACGTTTCATGCTTGAAGAAAGCTCTTGGGCAGCAGGTGACTGCAACTACGGAGCTCCCACCTACAAATGATGAGGGGCATTTGGTACTGCGACCAGAAGCCATTCTAGACACTTGGGAGAGACAACTGAGGAGTAGGAAAATCAAGGAATATTTGATTCGATGGAGGAACCTTCCAGATGAGTATGCCACTTGGGAGGGGGAAAAGATCCTGCAGCATCCATCCTTGCATTTGCTTGAGGATAAGCAACGTTTTGGCAAGGAGGACTATAATATTCCCAATTAGCAGATAGCTAATTGGAATATTCATTGTTTGTTAAATTTTGCCTTTATAAAGTTCATCAGTAAATAAAGGGGTGAAGGGACCCATAACCCAACATTAGAATAAAATGACTTTCCTAAAGTCACTTAGGCAAGATAATTAAAAGGCAAGGCAGGGCCCATGAGGCCAAGTGACAGTGTAGGAGAGGTGGCAGCTTAGTTAGCGCAAAGGCAGCGTGGGGACATGCAATGCAGTGGCAGCGTGGGTACAGGCAGCGCAGAGCAGCATGGGGACAACGTGGCAGAGGGATAGTGCAACATTAGTGGGCCTAAGGGAACATTGGAGGCTCAATAACATAAAAAGGGGATGGGGGCAGCCACTCTGATTCATTCATACATCTTCAAAATTTCTGTCTATCAAAACCAGAGCACGCTTGAGTTGTTTAGTCGAGTCTCCAAGTGTTGTTTAGCACACGGGTGTTTCCAGGTGGAGATCCCAACCTCATCCTCCGGGACTTCAAGTATCTGCTCAGGAGAGGAGTCCTACCTTCAGTTTTTGAGAGCAACATCATTGATTCAGCACCAGGATTATGCAGTTCATCCCAGGGTAGCGCAGTCACTCAGGGGATTACGCAGTCAAGGAGGAGAGCAGCTCTGGGAGAGGAGGAAGCTTGAGAGATTTCTGTCCAGAGGCTTGTGAAGGGATCAACCCTTCCATAACATAGTTCCTTGGGTAGTTGGAGGCCATTCTTTCCAGGAGTTCATCTCAGAGGCCAACGTACCCAACAAAGGTGCGTATCCATCCCAAGGGGGTGATTTTCCGGGGTTAGCCTTTACGGAAATCCTACGCGAGTTATTATGGGTTTTTGGAGGAGAGTCTGGTGTCCGAGTTTCAGATTTTTTTGAGCAACAAAACAACCCCTTTTTGCAGTCCTGTTTTAGCCAGCGGCAACATTTCCAGCAGGAGAGCGCAAAGGAGGAGCCACGCAGAGCAATAGAGGAGCATAATTTCTGAGTAGGGAAAGAGAGATCATTTTAGCCTGCCTAGAGCAGGCCAAGGCGCTATCATTCTGAGCACTACTTGTATTTGTCCCTCATTTCAGAAATATTAATAAAATGGCTCAACAGTTTTGGTTTATTTGTAGTGTTTTTCATGTATAATTATATTTGCTGTAGTTTTAGTTTGTGTTGCTTTGTATTACTGTCTATTCCCAATTTGGGATATTATAGTGGGGCTTGTCACTTTGATCTCCAGCCCTCTCTGTTCTAGCTGTCTCCCTACAACAAGCTATGGGGGGTAGTCCCTATAAAATGTGAAGATGAGAGACTTGTTGGCAACCAACAATTCTGGTAGACACAAGTGAATGGCCTAGCCACTTGGTTGAATTAACAAGTTTTTTAAAGATTAGATTAGATTTAACTTGAAAGGCTAGTGCCTTAGTGGAGTCAAATACTTGCTTTTACAATTTATTACCAAGTAACCAGAAGAATAGTTGTTGCCTAAAGGATGCTTCACTATCCTAAATGAGATGCAAATCCTACAAACTAGGTGAAATGTAGAATCTTGATTAATTTTAGATTATATGTCTGTCCTAAGTGTTTCCTTTCTCTCAACTGTTTTGAAGATAGTCTCTAGAGTAGGTTGTGAGATTGAAACAAGGGAGAAGCAAGCTGAGGCTTGGTTAATGATACCTCCCCTGGGGTTCTAACCAATAGAAGCCTCTGGCACTGCAGACACTGTGGCTCTGACAACTGCAAGGTCACCGTGTTAACCACTAAAAAGGTGCTAGGCTCCTCAAGCTAGATGAGAAAGGGGGCCCTATGTTTCTATCGACCAAGCATATGCTTGGAAGTAAATAAATTATTGTGTGATACTAATCCTAGTATGCAAGTGCAAGAGATGTATGAGTGCTCTTAAGGCGAGATCACTTAATTACTTAAGTATTAAGTTACAATGATCTTTCAATTATTAACAATGAAATACTTAGACAATTAGATGAATAACAATCTCAACCACAAGAGAAAGTGCTTAATGCTTAATGGTGCCAGGAAAATGTGACAAGTAAACCAATAGGCACTTAGCTCGAGAGATAAACAATACAAGCTTAATGCTTCTTAAGACAATTAAATCACCACTTATGCCAATTAGATACACGAGAGAAAATTAGATCTCTTATCACAATTATTATTAGAATAGCATCCACAAGAGATATCCAATTCACCAATGAACATAATAGCATTGAGAAGCCAAGAGCATTAATCTACAATGTTGCTTAGAGCAATTTTGCCAATTAAATCAAACACTTATTAGCTTGATTAGAGCACTTGTGTGAGTGAATGCAAGAGTGAAAATAGATACCAATATTGCAAAAGAGGACTGTAGATCAACCATTAAACATAAGATTGCAACAGTGAAAAAATCACCCAATCACGCTCAAATGCTTATCCAGGTTTCACAAAATACAAGGAACAATGACCAAGTGATATTAGATGAGCTTCAACACTTTTAACACTACTGCAATTTTTATATCAGATTTTGAATTAATATTACAACCTTTAGAAAATGGTGAATTATGCCAACAAATGCAAGCGCAATGGAGACAAGTGACAGTATAATGATGGAATATGATTGCCAATGAGTTATTGTGTCACTACTATGAACTTAACTATTGTTGTAGGCTAAATGTAGATGGCTGTAGCATATCAATCATATCTGAAAACTAATTAAACAATTCACTAAATCTAGTTGCATGTAGTCAATGTGATCCCAAGATTTGATCTTTGGTGACTTGAGGTGATTTTTTAATGTCTTAAGTGATTGATTAGTGGATTTAGGCTTAGATTTAGAGTGTTTTAGTATTGAATACATTGTTGTAATAAAATTATTTGGAAATGAAGAACATAAAAACAAGGAAAATGTCAGGAAAGAGAGCAAACCCTTAGGCCTAATGGCCTAGTTTGGTGACTAGTTGTCTTTCATATGTCTTGAGACTTGGGCTAATGACCCGCAACACAAATTGTTAGCTGAGAATAAATGGATCAGCCCTAGGACTGCAACTAGGGTAGTAATGGCTAGTTGAGGCTTTGCTTGACAACTTTGGCCCTTGAAACCCTAGCCCACGAGGCTAGTTAATTTGCAAAACCAAGTGTTAGCTGAATAAACTTAATTTTTTTGATCCAAATTACCATAAACCAATGCCAATTTTCGATGATGCTCCAAGCCTGCAACCACAAAAATTAGCTCATAAACTGCTGCAAAACCCCACAACTTGGCTTAAACGACTGCAAAACCCTGCAAAAACCCCAATGATTGCAGGGAGAGGCCCAATAGGGCTAGTGGCTAGAGCTGCAAGGCCTCTAAGGCCTGTGGCTAGGGCAGAAAAGGACACCAGGGCCTACGACTAGGGAAAAAAGGCCCCCAAGGGTTGCGGCTCAAGGGAAATACCCCTTAGTGGCTGCGGCCTAGCCCTAAAGGGATGTCTCTAGAGGGAGGAGCCCTAAAAGGGCTGCGGAAGGGGCTAAGGAGGAGAGCCAAGGCCTCCAAGAGGTTGGATGACTCCTCTAGAGCGAGGGCCAAGGCCTTTTTAAGCCTGTTAATCGCTTGTCGCCTACACTTGCCTATAGTTAGCGGGAAAAGCCTTTAACCCCAAAAGGTGTGGTTGGTGGCAAGGAACTTAGAGATGGGGCTGTCACACTAATACCAAATCTCTTCGTTTAAGCTATCTCCTAGGCTAGCTAAGGGGGGTGGTCCCTAAATGGAAAACTAGTTAAAGATGTGAGTTTCTAGGAAAATGTTAGAGTCAAACAGATTACTTCTTAAGATTTATAAGCAAAAAATGATGTGAGCAATAACCATCAATACTTAAAATAAGCGTAAAGCATATGAAACCAGTGCCTTCAAAGTATTGCTCTTTAAAATGAAATTTTATTTGCTTAAATGAAGTAAAATGTTTTCAAATGGAAAGCAAAGGTAATCCTGAAAAGTTGAAACAAGAAAATGTTAGCACAAGATATTATAAATGCCTTCAAGGTAAACAAATTTATGAATCCAAGTATGAGAAGCTACCTTGTTGAAAAAGAAAAAATTAATGTTCTACTTGCAAAATGTAGAATAAAAAACAAATATCTGCCACAACAAAGTATTCAATTTCAACAATGACAAGAGAAATAAACAATTTGCAAGTAAAACCATGAGGTGTATTAGCATGAGATGCAATTACACTAGATTTGGACGCAATTAATCTTGGTTACTTTTAATCTAAAATGCCTAATCTAGGTGAGAAGTCCTCCTCTTGTGCTTTTACTAAGGGGTAAAAATTGGGGTGACTATAAGAAAGAGGGGTGAGGACATGAGTGTCATTAACGATACCCATCCCCTGAGTCTTATGAGCCAACGTGTGCCTTCGTTCCTACAAGGGGACAAGCTACCTTCATAACTGCAGGGTCACACGCTTTTACCTTACTTTGTACCAAATGGAAGAACTTTCTAAGAAAGCTTTTTTCCCTATAATTTCTATCAACTAAGCTTATGCTTGGAGGTAAATTTTAAATATACAACTACGTTATAATGCCTACTATGATATGCAAGTAAGTTTGCAAGTGCTATCTAAAAAGTGGAAATGCTCTTAGTAAGATTGTTCCACAAGATCACTTTCAATATTTGCTCAAGTAAACATAAGATGCATACGCTTCAAGAACAATTAAAATTGTGAGTTGCTAAAGATAAATGATGAACCAATTAAAATTTTGATGCTTATGAGCAATTAATTTGCATGTAAAGTAAATTGCAATGCTTTAAATATAAAATTGAGATTTGTGCTCACAATAGCTTCACAAAAGGAACTTTAAACTTGAGGAAATTAGCTTGACATGAAAATAAGTGATTGTTGTGAAAGATAAACTTGTCAAATACACGATGTTTCAATATTCTCAAAATGGAAATGTGGCATAACAATAAAGCATGAATTATTTCGATAAGTGGAAAGCTAAATAGATCAAAGTTTGCCCCAAAATAATAATGATGCTTGCATGAAGTAAAAAAATTGCTTTGCAAATGGAAATGTAACTTGAAATTTGTAGTAACTATGATGAGAAATGCAAACTTAAAATTTGTGAAGCAAACTTGAGGAAAAAGAAATGTGATTTATGTTACGTCCTAATTAGGGCATCCATATGTGATGTGAAAGAAAATGGAAATGTCAAAACCAATAAGTCAATCCATCTACAAATTCTCTCCTTGAAATGGAGAGATAGGGATGCCAATGGGTAAAACCCACGCTCCCACAACAAAAACAGAAATTTTTATTATTATGGTGTTATAATGATGTTAGAGCCTCTTGGACGGCTTCCCAAGGAATCGATGAGAGAATACAATGTGAAATATTGAAACAAGAAGGAAATCCTTTCAAGTACGGGAGCCTCAAAAGAGTTAAAGGAGTTCTACAATTGGAGAATACAAGCTTCAAAGTGGTGAATGAGCTAGCCTTCTTTCACAAGCTCTCCTAATGCCCACGACCTCCTTGAAATGCAACTTGAAGCTAGAGAGAACCTACAAACAAGAATGTTAAGGCTGCAAAAATAAAACCAAAGTTAGTGTGAAAGGAGAGCATGTAAGTATGTGAATATGCTACAAAATAATATACAAAGGCTAAATGAAGTGATGGGAAAAGATCACCATCGCTTGTCTAGCTTATGAGAAGCTCTTGAATAGCTATATAATGAAATGAAAGCACAATTAAAAGATGTAAATGATTTTTTTTTAATATTTTGATTCATGCATAGACTATCTGTAGGAGAATCCTGCAAGAACAAGTACTTTAAAAAAAATTAGTTCTATGAAACTCAATTAACGATGAGAGCTCCTTGAAAACAATGCCAAGAGTGGGTTGGTCTCTTGAAGACTTCCCCTCACGCTTGCTAGTTGATTCAACAATGATCCTCTACAAAACTTTCAACAAACATTAGCTCTTATGGATTAAATCAATAAACAATGGAAAGAGAACTCTAGAATTTGTATGAAAATAGACAGAGTTTTCTAGCCTAGAGCATATCAAATAACCAATTGTAAATGTAAGATAGCTATACATCTACAATTCAAAAAAAAACATATGAGCAAAATGAAATATAAATCAAAGGCACGAGTAGAGATATACCATCAATGATCCAAACAATGCTCCAATGGAATAACAATCATGAATTAACCTCAAAGTCTTTTTATTCATATGAAGAACACAAGTACATAGAAGCAGAGCTTCCCCAAGCATAATAGCTCGTTGCAAAAGATACAATAATGAGAACCAAGGCTCATTTAAATAGGCAAATGGGAGCCAATCCCAATGAACAATCTATCAAATAAGTGGCACATAACTGTCAATCCCATTGAAGAGGTCAAATTACATGTGGCAAAGATGACTGTTCCATGTAAAAAACAAATTTGTACAAGTGGTTGATAACTGAGATCCCAATGAAGATGAACCCTCCAAATGGCAATCAAATCGCTGGAGCATACATGTAGATGGCTTGCGTAGTCTTCCTTGGATGGCAGCGTATGAATTTAAGTGGCACAAGTGTGCAACAATGCATGAGTTAAGTGGGAGATAAACTCCCACACAAATCTCCAACTAAAACTTGCGATTTGACACCTCTACAACCAAAGACCAACGATGCCAATCAAATCTGTGTATAGCTGCCAGCATAGAGGTTGATCTGCTGTGCATGGATCATGAAGTATATGGGCAACATAACATGTGTAAAACGTGGAGACAAACTCCATAATATTCACATTCAAATCTGAAATGATTCCTTCATTCCATACGCTGATTTTTTTGACACCTTTGTTGAACTTTTATTGGCTGCGTGGAGTTGTGGGTGACTGTGCAATCTGTTGTATGAGTTGGCTGCTTGTTGTAATGAATTAGAGCTACGTACATGTGTGGAGTTAAGTGGAGACATACTCCCAAATAATCTCGATCAAATCCATGCCATATGCTGAGATGCTTTGCTGTTGCGTTGAATTGTATGCGTAGATCAGTCCAGCGTGTGCCTTTTAATTTGACATGTGCAGATTTCCCAACTTATGCGTACACAAGGACTAAGGCGGGGTCCACCCCATCCACTTATACTTTATAACTTAATTTTATCACATATGATTTTAAATAAAATCAAAGTTGAACTTTAGCTGTACGTTGCCTCATGAATTTCTACGTGGAACCTTTTTGACTTTCTCATTTGGCACTTGACTTTGACTTTGGTTGTACCTTATGTGGTGGGCCCCACATGGCTGCCCAACATCTTTGACCTTCCCTGGAATTGCCACATCACTTGGTTTGACTTATTTTGACTTTGGAAAAATTTATGAATTTTTCCAATTATTGATTTTTTTGAATTTTTTCTCATTTTTGCCACTGACATTAGGAATATTGGCTTTTGAGGGACTATAAGTTGTTTTTTGACCCTCAAAGTGGGTCCTAGGATAATGCTGAGTCTCTGAGGATGAATTTCGAGTGGTCACACAACCTAGACATTTCCTAAGGCCACTTATTTACATCATTACATAAAAATAAATAAAAAAATCCCGTTTTGTGAGATATTTTTAATTATTAAAAAATCCTACTTAGACCTAGTCAAATTCCGTCAAATTTCAGAGATGACCTAGCATGGTAATATACATTGACTCTAGACACTAAGATACGTTAGAGGGTCAACCTTCAAGTTGTCACCTCGACTTTGGGGTAATGCAATGAGTGAAAGCACCTAGAAAATTATTTGATGCTAAAAAGAAGGAATAATTAACCAAGTAAAAAAACACTCCAAGGTGTACTCGCTTGCTGATTGAGTCCCAACATCCTAGGCCTGTTATATGGCTTTATTCATCATGCTAGCGACATTTATACAATATCCCCGTAGGGCTGTGGAATTTGAGGACCGAAGAAGAAAATGATAAGAAGAAGTAGAGTTTAAAAAATCTGTTGCACTGATGATATCTGATGGTACAAGTGTCCTTTGGTTCATCTTTGGGCATGGAGTCTTCTCATAATCATCAAGTACCATTTCAGTGGTCAACATTTGGCTCCATATGGGGATGCATGCTAGATATGAAGTGATAGTGTGCAAGAACCTGGAATCTGCATCCACCGACCAAAGATATATATTAGCAGTATCCATTCAAAATAACATCAAATAAAATCAAGTACAAAAATGGAAATTTATTCTAGGAAACATAAATAACAATTTATTCATGAAAGAAATCTATTTAAACAAAATTGACAAGGGATAAGGTTAGAAATATGATACAAAAAGATGCCCTATGGCATTAGATGTTTTCTTTGTGGAACATCTTGAGCAGTTGGGCATTCACAGGTAACTCTAGTGATTCTCCATCCAAGGTGTTGAAATGGTAGGAATGTCCCGCTGCTTCTCGATGATATTCGGTCCAAACCATAAATTGTCAAACTTACCATGATTACCTTGCTTTTCATTCGTGCGATTCCAAAGTAAAACCATATCACCGTTATGAAAACCTCTATTCCTAGATGATTTGTCAAAATTTCTTTTTATCTTAGATTGATTTTTACAACAATTTTCAAAGGCTTTTCTCCTAGTTTCATCCAATTCTACAATTTGATCAATCCTATGTTGCACAACATCTTTATCAGATATAAAACTCTGTAGCAATTGGTAAGCTGGAAGCCTCAAATGCATGGGAAGTGTAACGTCCAAGCCATAAACTAGTTCAAAGGGACTCTTTCCAGTAAAACTCTTCTTTGTAATCCTATCAACCCACAAAGCATATTTAATTTTGCTATCCCATGCTCTCTTATTATCCCCTACTATTTTCTTGATTATGGTTATCAATTTTTTATTACTAGACTCGGCTAGACCATTACCTTGAGGATAGTAGTTTGTTGAATGGGATAAGACAATGCCATACTTAAATCAGAGTGATGAGAATTCAACAGACCTAAAACCCTTGGCATTATCCATTGTAATTTTAGCAGGGACACCAAAACCAGTGATAATCCTATCTTCAAGAAAGTCCATCACTACTTTGTTAGTGGCGTGTCTTGTAGGGATGGCTTCTACCCATTTAGTAAAATAGTTATTGGCAATTAAAATCCATGAGTAACCATTACTAGAATTTTCATTAAATTTCCCTATAAAGTCAAGCCCCCAATGTTGAAAGGGAGCTTCCACGACCACATGCTGAAGAGGCAAAGAAGCTAACTTTTGCTTCCTTGTGAAAAGTTGACAAGCCTGGCAACCTCTAACATGATTGTGCACATCAGCAAAAATAGAAGGCCAAAAATAATTTCAAGATTTTATGGGTAGTAGTCTTGGCAACGTAATGTCCTCCACAAAATCCTGAATGAAACTCGGATAGAAGTTTTTTGGACTCAACTTCATCAACACATCTAAGAATTACCCCCTCTGGATTTCTCTAACCCAGACCATCCTTCACAATGCAATACTTAGTTTCTCTAAGCCTTAATGCTCTTCTTTTATGGCCAACTAAATGGTTAGGACATGACAAATTTTGCAAGTAATAAATAATGTCTTTATACAATTCCAGTTGACTCAATCTTTGAAGTTCTAACGAAGTTAATTCCAAATCATTTTGAAAAATCCTTCCTAACGCTTTCTCATTCCCCTCAGTCAAGATCTTGGCCAATCCCTGGCCTTTTACCAGCTTGGTAGGTCTAATATCTAAATCATACTCTTGAATCTTAGAGACCCACCTAGCTCGAGTTCCTAAACAATCAACTTGAGTTAAAATATCTTTTATTGCAGAGTGAGAGGCATACGCGATTATTCTTGAATACCCCACATAAACTCTAAATTGCTTAAGGGACTTGACTAAGGCATAAGCTTGCTTTTCCAAGGTGATATACTTCAACTCAGAATCTTGAAGGGATCTACCCATAAAAGCAATAGGTTGCTCATACCCTTCATTGTTCTTTTGTAGCAACACTCTAGCAATAGGATCTTCAGATGCAAAAGAGAAAATAAAAAATTCCTTCGAATAATCAGGGCTCACTAAAACAGGTGCCTTACCAATAGAATCCTTAATTTCTTGAAAACTTATTCTTCCTTCTTTACCCCAGACAAACTTAACATCTTTCTTTAAAAGGGTTTGAATGGGTTTAGCAATTTCAACATAATTTGGAATGAACCTCCTAAGGAAATTGATCTTTCCTAAAAAGGATTGAAGGGTTTTAATATTGTGAGGTAAAGGAATCTTTTGAATTGCCTCAATGCTCTCAGGGTCAATCTTGATCCCATCCTTCGAGATGATGTGACCAAGTAACTTCTCTTCAGTCACTCCAAAAATAGATTTAGCAGGATTTAAGGATATCCCATACTCTCTGCACCTGTCAAATATCCGCCTTAAATTGCCGATATGAGAAATTCCATTTTTAGAAAAGACAGTTAAGTCATCTTGATAAATCTCAATGAATACCCCAATTAGACACTTAAAGGCATATAGTCCATAGCCCTTTGAAAAGTTGCTCCAGCATTTGTTAGTCCAAAAGGCATCTTCAAATACTTAAATGTACCCCAGGGTGTGGTGAATGTTGTCTTATGTCTGTCTTCCTTCTTCACCATGACTTGGTTATATCTTGAAAATCCATTTAATAAAGACATCATTCCAGATCCTGTTACCCTTTGCAACAATGTTTCCATATTGGGTAAAGGGTAATTATTCTTTTTACAAGCTAAATTAAGATTTCGAAAATCTACACATAGCTTGATTGATCCATTCTTCTTTCTCACAATAACCAAGTTTGAGCACCATGTGGAATGCCTAGTGTGAGCTATAATTCTAGCTTGAAGCATCTTTTGCAACTCCTTTTGCACCAAGGGGCTAACTTAGGATTTATTTGCCCAAAGGGTTTGGCATTTTCATCCTTAAGAGGGATAGTATGTTCCATTACATCCTCCCTATAACCTTTTAACTCCTCATATGAAAAGGCCAACAATCCCTATATTCTTGAAGTAAATTTATTAAATTTTTTCCTTTCCTCCTCGGTGGTGCCCTTCCCTATTTTGATAATCTTTGGGTCATGAAGGGTACCAATGTTTACTTGAATGAATTCCCCTGGGTCAATTTTCTTATCCTCTTTTCTCTTTATTACATCATGTCTGTCAAACATCTGTTCCATGGCTACACGATCCCTAGGAGTGGGATTTGACACAACATCACACTCCTCATAATCGTAACCTCCTTCCTTGTAGCCAACCTTGAAACCAGAGAATTCTTCCATATTATATAAAAAACGAATCACTTGGCTTTCTTCATTAAAGATTTGCCAATGCTCAACATTATTAGGAATTGATGGTCCAAAAATAACCTCCATCTTGATCTTATCATCCATCAAGTTCTCTCCAAGCCGTAAGGTAGATGCAACAACAACCAGTTCATCAACTTGTTTATTTCCTTCTCTCGGAATTGCTTGAAGATCTAATGCGTCAAAATATTCCATGTTATCCCAAACAACATTTTGATACTTCTTTAATCTATCATTCTTACATGCAAATTGATTCTTTGTTTGAAAAATGACTAGATCAGAATCCCCCTTGATACTAAGCATCTTAATGTTCAAGTCCTTTGCCAACTCTAGACCTAACAATAAAGCTTCATACTCCACTACATTGTTAGTTGCATCAAATTCTAACCTAAAGGCAAACTTGAATATATGACCAAGGGGGGAGGTAAGGACAATTCCAACACCCTTACCAAACCTCGAATGGGCACCATCAAAATTCATGTGCCACACCCAATCCTTCTTACTTTCCACCTCCTTCTCCAAAGGAGCAATAGAATTAGCTAAGATAGCATAGTTTCCCAAATCATCAGACTCATACACAATTTTATTATGAGGCTCCTTGGGATTTTCCACGTGAAACTTTCTCTCCAATTCCCTATCCAACCTAACCATGATGCCCTCACTATTAGGGATGGTAGCATAACTTAAATCCATTTGCAAACTACCCCCTATATCAGCTCCCCACTTTCTAGACATAGCATCCCCCATGCATCAGGCACATCAATCACCACAATATCCATGGTGATCATAATATCAAGATGAATTACCAAGTGGACTTGAAGATCCTTTATCAAATCACAAACTTCAATAATTTTCGAATCCATAGCACAAATGTTGTGGTAAGGTCTAGAAATCCTCAAGTTTAACTGATTCATGACTTTCTTAGTCATGACACACGATGATGCCCCAAAATAAAACATACAATGGTGCAAAAGCATTCCATTGACCAACATAATGATGAAAAATGGTTGATGGTCTCTGTTATCTCTACACATATCACTACTTTTCAAAGTGATAGGGGCCTCCTCATATCTATCTTTAGAAAAATTCGACATTTCTTTTCCATTAGGGGCATCAATGTCTTTCAACAACTTATACCTTTGGGCGGGAATCTTCATGATTTCAATGACAAGTACCAAATTTTTTGCATTATTTATTCATCCTACCAAATCAATATTTAACTTAGATGTAGATGGAGTGAAAGACTTATGGGCATTTTGATTTCTTCCCTTGATTCTTGCCCTTTCTTTATTTTTGGCTATCTCTAAAGTCTGATTCGATGAAGGCTTCTCTCCATACAACTCAGTGATCCTATCCAATTCTTCAAAATTATTCACACTATAGGGGGATGGAGACTTTTGACTTATCTTTTGACTATTCTCCATAACTCTCATCCAATTTTCCAAGGACAAATGATGCTCTTTTCCAACTACGTTGATTTGTTCACTTGTTCCAGCCATTTCTCCATCTAAGATCCTTTTTGCATAAGGACAAGTGAGTTCATCATGTAGGTCATCACATGGTCTACAATAAGGCATTGAATCATCAACTAAGTTAGTAGACTCGAGTGGATTTGGTGGCCTATGTTCATTAGGGGGACCCCTTTTCTGCCATCTATCATTTCCTCGATTCGGGAACCTCCCCGCTTGATTCCTTTCCATGGACACCAACCGATTTTGGATAACATTCATTTGATTCGTGTGATTCGCTTCCATAGTCTTGATGAGTTGGGTTAACTCCTTAATAGGATCATGGGTAGCCTCTTCCTTGGCCTTGCCTTTGGAATCATTCGATTTCGATGGCCCGCTAGTGTAACCAGGAATCTCAGATTTTCCTGATTGCTTTCTAGCCCTCTCCATTTTCAAGGCTTCGGTTTGAGCTATACCCAAAGTTGTAGGTTCCTTCCTCCTCAACTCATAAGCAGTATCCACACCAAAAGCATCTAAATATGAGCATAAGAGAAATTCATTCGGAGCTTTAACAGTTGCAGGCATGCTTTTAACCAATTCATTGAATCTTTTGTTAAACTCCTCCATGGTTTCATTCTCATTCTATGGTGCTACTGGCACTGATCAGATGACTATTCTCTCTTCTCTCTCCATACTTTCCTATGAAATCATTAACAATTGCTTGTAAAGAATCATACGAGTTAGCAAGTTGCTCAGTGAACCAATCAAGAGCATCCTTTTCTAAAGAGAGAACAAAAAGCCACATCTTTACGTCCTCATAGTTAGCAACATTACACCACTTAAAGATGCAAACATTAAAGTTCTTCACATGTGATGCATCGCTAATGGCATTGTTACCTTGAAAAGAATGCAACCTTTCAATAGCCTTGTCAAGGATATTGTGAGGATAGCCATTAAAGTTAGTTAAGTTACAAGGAGCAAAAAGATTATTCATGATGTTAGGCTCAACTTGTTCCTGAAATAACAAATGAATGTCAGAAATAGCTTCTTGCCCAAGACCAGCAAGAGCTCTACTATGAGAAAGTCTATTTAACCTCTCTTTAAAAACCCTTTCAGGATCAGGAGAGGGGCTAACTAGACCACTTGAATTTCTCCTAGTAGAGACTCTTCCAAAATTAGGATTCAGTGGAGTTGCCACTTGAGCAAGATTTTAAATCTAAAATTTAAGTACGCTAAAACTAAAAGTTAGTCATTTTCCCAGGTACAAGAAGATTTGTCCCCAACAATGGCACCAAAAATGTTAATCGCTTGCCGCCTACACCTACCTACAGTTAGCGGGAAAAGCTTTTAACCCCACAAGGTATGGTTGGTGGCAAGGAACTCAGAGATGGGGCTGTCACACTAATCCCAACTCTCTCCGTTTAAGCTATCTCCTAGGCTAGTTAAGGGGGGTGGTCACTAAATGGAAAACTAAGTTAAAGATTTGTGTTTCTAGGAGAATGTTAGAGTCAAACAAATTACTTCTTAAGATTTATAAGCAAAAAGTGATGTGAACAATAACCATCAATACATAAAATAAGTGTAAAGCATATGAAACTAGTGCCTTCAAAGTATTTCTCTTTAAAATGAAATTTTATTTGCTTAAATGAAGTAAAATGCTTTCAACTGGAAAACAAAAGTAATCCTGAAAAGTTGAAACAAGAAAATGTTAGCACAAGATATTATAAATGCCTTCAAGGTAAACAAATTTATGAATCCAAGCATGAGAAGCTATCTTGCTCAAAGGGAAACAATTAGTGTTCTACTTGCAAAATATAGAATAAAAAGAAATATTTGCCACAACGAAGTACTAAATTTCAACAATGACAAGAGGAATAAACAATCTGCAAGTGAAACCATGAGGTGTATTAGCATGAGATGCAATTACACTAGATTTGGATGCAATTAATCTTGGTTACTTTTAATCTAAAATGCCTAATCTAGGTGAGAAGTCCTCCGCTTTTGCTCTTACCAAGGGGTAAAAATTGGGGTGACTGTAAGAAAGAGGGGGCGAAGACATGGGGGTGTCATTAACGATACTCGTCCCCTGAGTCTTACGAGCCAGCGTGTGCCTTTGTTCCTACAAGGGGACAAGCCACCTTTATAACTGCAGGGTCACACGCTTTTACCTTACTTTGTACCAAATGGAAGAACTTTCCAAGAAAGCCTTTTTCCCTATAATTTCTATCAACCAAGCTTATGCTTCTAGGTAAATTTTAAATATACTGTAAAATTTTTTTAACCTAAGAAATCTTACTGTTAATTCTCGATTTAATTCTCCTACTTGATTAAATTACAAGTTATTATTCTGAATATTAAAAAACAACATCGAAGTAAATACATATAACAACCTACACATATAGATCTAAAACTAAATAACATGCACCATGACAAAGTGACACATAGGATTTTCTTGACAACTGTCCTCGGAAAAACCGGTCTTCTGGCTGCTAGAGGGTTTTATTATTAAGTAGAGTCAAGTACAACAAATCTGGGCACCAACTGGTTAACCCGACAGAGAAATAAAACTGCAGCTATACCTTTGTTCTAGAGATAGAAAAATTGATTGATTCACACCCTCAAAAGGGATTTACAGAACTCAACCCTTTTCAGTCTTCAGAATCCCTAGTGCTGCTATGAAGGCCTTTGTGTCAACTCTGCTAGTCTGTGTTAGCCCCTGCGCTGCTCAGAAAGGGCCTACGTCACCCTAGACTGGGTTACGTTGCCCCTGTGCTGCCCTGGCTGGGCTAGCGTCAACCTTGTTGGCCTCTTGCTACCTCTGCGCTACCCTTTCTGGGCCTACATAGCCACTGCGTAGCACCTGAAGCCTCTGCGCTGCGCAACTGCTGCTCCTTCTGCGCTGCTCAGTCTGCTGCTTCTCTGCCTCTTCTTGCACTCTTGGCCTGGGATCAGATCATCCCTTCTGCCAATACTACCCCTCGCTGCAGCTAAAACACTTCTGGAAATTCTTAGCAAACCATGCCCTAGAATTCCAGCTTAGTCTCAGTGTTCTACCACTGTGTGTGTTCTCCAATTGACCCGGAGCCTTTCCTTTAGGCTTTATACTTTTTTCTTTGGGAAACCAACGACTGTGATCTAATCTTGAATCGATGACTAAAATTAAAAGAAAGCTTGATCCGTGCGACTTAAGTTATTTTCATCACATGTTTAATTTAATTAACTTTAATCTTTTAATTTTCCTAAGTTAGACTTAGAGTCCTTAATTAAAAAGGTTAATTAATTTAATATCTCTTAAACATGATGGAATTTCTTAAATTACTTTCTTGGTCTTGGAGATCTCATGTACTCTAGTCCCTCCACAAAGTTTGGGAGCTAGAGCACATCCGATGCTACCCCAACACTAAAAATCTCAACATATACAACTAAGTTAGAATGCCTACTTTGATATGCAAGTAAGTTTGCAAGTGCTATGTAAAAAATGGAAATGCTCTTAGTAAGATTGTTTCACAATATCACTTTCTATATTTGCTCAAGTAAACATAAGATGCATAAACTTGAAGAACAATTAAAATTGTGATTTGCTAAAGATAAATGACGGACCAATTAAAAGCTTGATGCTTATGAGCAATTAATTTGCATGTAAAGTAAATTGCAATGCTTTAAAAATAAAATTGCGATTCATGCTCACAATAGCTTTGCAAAAGGAACTTTAAACTTGAGGAAATTAGCTTGACATGAAAATAAATGATTGCTGTGAAAGATAAACTTGTCAAATACACAATGCTTCAATATTCTCAAAATGGAAATGTGGCATAACAATAAAGCATGAATTATTTAGACAAGTGCCAAGCTAGATAGATCAAAGTTTGCCCAAAAATAATAATGATGCTTGCATGAAATAAAAAAAATTGCTTTGCAAATGGAAATGTAACTTGAAATTTGTAGCAACTATGATGAGAAATGCAAACTTGAAATTTGTGAAGCAAACTTGAGGAAAAAGAAATGTGATTTATGTTATGTCCTGATTAGAGCATGCATATGTGATGTGAAAGAAAGTGGAAATGTCAAAACCAATAAGTCAATCCATCTACAAATTCTCTCTTTGAAATGGAGAGATAGGGATGCCAATGGGTAAAACATATGCTTCCACAATAAAAAACAGAAATTTATTATTATTATGGTGTTACAATGAGGTCAAAGCCTCTTGGAGGGCTTCCCAAGGAATCAATGAGAGAATAAAATGTGAAATATTGAAACAAGAAGGAAATCCCTTCAAGTATGGGAGCCTCAAAAGAGATGAAGGAGTTCTACAATTGGAGAATACAAGCTCCAAAGTGGTGTATGAGCTAGTCTTCTTCCACAAGCTCTCCTAATGCCCATGGCCTCCTTGAAATGCAACTTGAAGCTAGAGAGAACCTACAAACAAGAATGTTAGGGCTGCAAAAATAAAACCAAAGTTAGTGTGAAAATAGAGCATTTAAGTATGTGAATATACTACAAAATAATATACAAAGGCTAAATGAAGTGTGGGAAAAGGTCCCCATCGCTTGTCTAGCTTATGAGAAACTCTTGAATAGCTATATGATGAAATGGAAGCACACTTAAAATATGTAAATGAATTTTTTAATATTTTGATTCATGCATAAGACTATTTGAAGGAGAACCCTGCAAGAACAAGTACTTTCAAAAAAATTAGTTCTATGAAATTCAAATAACGATGAGAGCTCATTGAAAACAATGCCAAGAGTGGGTTGGTCTCTTGAAGACTTCCCCTCACGCTTGCTAGTTGATTTAACAATGATCCTCTACAAAACTTCCAACAAACATTAGCTCATATGGATTAAATCAATAAACAATTGCAAGAGAACTCTAGAATTTGTATGAAAATAGACAGAGTTTTCTAGCCTAGAGCGTATCAGATAACCAATTGTAAATGTAAGATAGCTATATATCTACAATTCAACAAAAGCATATGAGAAAAATGATATATAAATCAAAAGCACAAGTAGAGATATACCATCAATGATCCAAGCAATGCTTCATTGGAATAACAATCATAAATGAACCCCAAAGTCTTTTTATTCATATGAAGAACACAAGTACATAGAAGCAGAGCTTCCCCAAGCACAATAGCTCGTTGCAAAGGATGCAATAATGAGAACCAAGGCTTATTTAAATAGGCAAATGGGAGCCAGTCCCTATGAACAATCTATCAAATAAGTGGCACATAACTGTCAATCCCAGTGAAGAGGTCAAATTAGATGTGGCAAAGATGATTGTCCCATGTAAAAAACAAATTTATACAAGTGGTTGATAACTGAGATCCCAATGAAGATGAGCCTTCCAAATGGCAATCAAATCGCTGGAGCATATATGTAGATGGCCTGCGCAGTCTTCCTTGGATGGCAGAGTATGAATTTAAGTTACACGAGTGTGCAGCGATGCATGAGTTAAGTGGGAGACAAACTCCCACACAAATCTCCAACTAAAACTTGCGATTTGACACCTCTACAACCAAATACCAATGTTGCCAATCAAATCTGTGTATAGCTGCCAGCGTAGAGGTTGATCTGTTGTGCATGGATCATGAAGTAGATGGGCAACAAAACATGTGTAAAATGTGGAGACAAACTTCATAATATTCACAATCAAATCTGAACTGATTCCTTCATTCCATACACTGATTTTTTTGACACCTTTGTTGAACTTTTATTGGCTGCGTGGAGTTGTGGATGACTGTGCAATCTGTTGTATGAGTTGGCTGCATGTTTTAATGAATTAGAGCTACGTACATGTGTGGAGTTAAGTGGAGACATACTCCCAAATAATCTCGATCAAATCCATGCCATATGCTGAGATGCTTTGCTGTTGTGTTGAATTGTATGCGTAGATCAGTCCAGCATGTGCCCTTTAATTTGACATGTGCAGATTTCACAACTTATGCGTACACAAGGAGTAAGGTGGGGTCCACCCCATCCACTTATACTTTATAACTTAATTTTATCACATATGATTTTAAATAAAATCAAAGTTGAAATTTAGCCATATGTTGCCTCATGAATTTCTACGTGGAACCTTTTTGACTTTCTCATTTGGCACTTGACTTTGACTTTGGTTGTACCTTATGTGGTGGGCTCACATGTCTGCCACATCATCTTTGACCTTCCCTGGAATTGCCATGTTACTTGGTTGACTTATTTTGACTTTGGAAAAATTTATGAATTTTTCCAATTATTGATTTTTTTGAATTTTTTCTCATTTTTGCCACTGACATTAGGAAAATTGGGTTTTGAGTGACTATCAGTTGTTTTTTGACCCTCAAAGTGCGTCCTAGGATAATGCTGAGTCTTTGAGGATGAATTTCGAGTGGTTACATGCCCCGGACATTTTCTAAGGCCACTTATTTACATCATTGCATAGAAATTAATTAAAAAATCCCGTTTTTGCGGAAAATTTTTAATTATTAAGAAATCCTATTTAGACCTAGTCAAATTCCGTGAAATTTCAGAGATGACCTAGCATGGTAATATACATTGACTCTAGACACTAAGATGCGTTAGGGGCTCAACCTTCAGGCCGTCACCTCGGCTTTGGGGTAATGCAATGAGTGAAAAAACCTAGAAAATTATTCGCCGCTAAAAAGAAGGAATAATTAGCCAAGTAAAAAAAACACTCCAAGGTGTGCTCGCTTGTTGATCGAGTCCCAACATCCTAGGCCTGTTACATGGCTTTATTCATCATGCTAGTGACATTTATACAATATCCCCGTAGGGTTGCGGAATTTGAGGACTGAAGAAGAAAATGATAAGAAGAAGTAGAGTTTAATAACTCTGTTGAACTGATGATATCTGATGGTACAAGTGTCCTCTGGTTCATCCTTGGGCATGGAGTCTTCTCATAATGATCAGGTGCCACTCCAGTGGTCAATAAGGCCCATGACTAGGATTGGACGGCTAGGCCCTAGGCCTTAAAAATAATTCTGACCCTGCAAAATACCAAAATGCTGAATAATCACTGCGAAATTGTTGGACGCTGGGCCTGAATGATGAAAGGAGGCTAGATCTTGCCTTCCTAGGCCTAGATCTGCCTCAAAACCCTAGCAAAAATCTCTTGATCAGCTTGAAGTTCACCTGCACAAATGAATCAAAGAATTCCAAAACCCCAAATATATACAAAATATAAAAAACCCCAAAAAATAATAAAAACCCAATTGCTGCAAATAAAACGAGTTAGAAATATTTTACAAATTATTTACAAATGTACAATGTTTGTAAATTAAATTTTTTGGAAAAATATTTTTTGAGTAATAACTGTGGATGGATGTATATTTTGAAAATTTTGAATATTGGCTAAAAACTCTCCCGCAAAATTAAATACCATATAGAAATCTCAGAGCCCAAACATAATCGGCTCTTCCCCACAGCCTGTGAACTTGGAGCCGAAGGGCCAGTGTACCTGCAAATCTCTATAATTTTTCTTAAGTAGAACTGTTAGATCATATGGTGAATCAGATCACCTAAGATAAAAAATTATTTTACCAATAGAATGCTCATATCACCAACAAATGAAATAACAAGTTCATAATAATTTTTGCACAATATAGGAAAGCTATTAAATTTCGATACACATGTTCCTTGCTCAAGTCAGATTGCAAGATAGCCCAGTTTATATTTCATTCAGACATTGATGGCAACTGAAGAAAGAACACAAACCATAATGCAGAAAACAAGCCAAGACAAGAGAATATAAAAATTGCCTCAAGCAGGGGAAAAACCTCAAGATGGGTAAAACCCTTGATCAATCTACCTTATCATTAATATAAAATGCTCAGCAGGGAGAGAGTACAATAATTCCTAGTCAAAATTGACTTGCCATATTGCTGATAAATAAAGGACCTAACAATAGCAATCCGGAAGTAGACAAACTTGACCCTAGTGTCAAACTGATGTAGAAGTGAGATGATGACAATGACTTAAGTGACGCGGACCAAGCAACTTCTAATCTTAGCTGTCGATTAGAGATTAGATCACAACTGTTTGTTTGCCAACGAGAAAAGTATAATAGAAGGGCTTGGGGTCAGTTGGAGAACACACACATTGGTGGAGCACTGAAGCTAAGCTGAAATTCTAGGGCGTGGTTTGCTAAGAATTTCAGGAAGAGTTTGCAGTGCAACGAGGGGCAGTATTGGCAAGGGGATGATCTGATCCCAGGCCAAGAGTACAACAATGACAAAGAGGTAGCATACAAAGCAGCATAGAGGCAAGCCAGAGCCACGCAGTCCAGCAGAGGCCATGCAGGGCTGACACAGGCCCAGTCAGGGCAACGCAGGGGCAGCGTAAGCCCTTCAGGGGTGACGCAGGCCCTTCCAGAGCAGCGCAGAGGCTGACGCAGGCCAGGAAGGCTGACACAGAGGTCTGAGGAGCAGTATTGGTGTTTCCAGTGGGCCAAAAAGGGCTTGAATTCATAATTCCTTGGTGAGGGTTGATTCAGCCATATTTTCTGTCTCTGAGAAAAAGAGGTATAGCTGCTGTGATTTTCTCTGTAGGGCCAACCATGTCTGGTGCCCAAAAAATGTTGTATTCAAAATCTGCTTAATAATAAAACCCTCCAGAGCTAGCTGCACCATTTTTCCTGCATTGGGTTTTTCCGGGGACATTTGTCTGAAAAATCTGTGTCACTTTGTCATATGAGCGTGGTATTTAGTAAATGATCTGTATGTGTAGGCTGCTATTTGTATTTACTTCATTGTTTTTCTGAATAATCGGATTAATAACTTGTGTAATTAATTAAGTAGGAGAAGTAAATCGATGGTTAGCAATAGGGTTTCTTAGATTAAGAATTTTTCACAATTCGGCCCTCAAACAGACCTTAGAACCAGCCCTAAAATTCCACGCTGTCCCTTCCTTCTTTGCTGCGGTATTTCAGAGATAATCCCTTTCTCCAACGAGCTTATGGCAAGATGAATATTGCACTTTTGGATGCCTAAAATGACTTGTCCTTTACCCTCCTTTATAGCCAAATGAGGGTCTCCCACGAATAGATGAAGAGACACATCTATTGGACGAATTTTACTTCAAGCCTACATGACTTGAAAACCAATAATTACTTGTCAACTTCAAAAATTCATTTCTAATCAATGACAACTCGGAATTGGATGATTTTTGATGCATTTTAATTGTCTCGCCGAGCACTATCATCCTCATCCATCACATGTCGCAAATCCATCATGCTTTTGGCCCAAACATCGATGGGTGCAAAACCCCCAAGCTTGGATCTCAATCCCACAAGCCCATTTGTGGCGCTTTGACCTCCAACACTCGAACACCAGGGCTGGAGTACCTCCCAAGCTACACAAAAATCAACAAAGATCCGCACAAGAAAATTGATGCATTGAAATAAGTTGACAATTATGTGTAGAATAATAATTTTTAGTAGAGTGGGACAAATCGCATAGACTTGTGAGCGAAAATTGCATCAAAGTAGTTGAGAGGGGTCTCCCTTCTCAAACAAACAACTATAGGTTTGTTACATCTATGGAAGTTGAGGAGTATGCCTTGTGTCACCAACTGCAATATCCGATGTAAAAGTACCAATTCCTGGGATATGAAGAATATATCCAAATAAGGTGAACTCGTTACCAAAAGTATCATTCTTTGAATCCTGTGCAACCTGATCTGCAAAGTGCACTGCCATGTGTAATAAAGAAGCAGTTCATCATGTCTAGAAAAGAGAATTCCTTGTGAAGACTTCAAGAAGATCCACCAAAGGGGCCAAAAAGGGGTTTAAAGCCCTGTGATAGCTATGATCCTGATAATGTTACCACCAAGCAATACTTCGGATGAATAAAAACAGTGCTGCCCGGAGAAAACGGCAGATTTTTGTCTGAGAGAGTGCTAAAAGAGGAGTGTGCTGCCCTAGAAGAGGGCAGAAATCTGCAAAAGTATCCTTGAGTGTACTGAAAGGACAAAATGTTTCCGAAGAAAAAGGGTGCTAGTAAAATAGAGGGTAGAAAGTTGAAACCTTAAAAAACTGTTCGGTCACAAAAAAACGCTGAAAAGCCAATCTCAAGACCTGGAACTGCCTTAAGGACACGATGAAAACTGTGGTTTCAGAATGAAAAGCAGCCCTTGGGCAATGTTTACTGCCCACAACTTTGGATTGGCTGCAAATGAGTGTCTGGACTCTCTGGAATAAGACTGCAAGTAGAAAAACCAGTGTGTACAGCCACAATGAATCCTCGCACGAGTCCGCTGTGGGAGGGAAAAATCAGGCCTACAATTAATGTGCACAAAAAATAAAATGCCAATCACAACGAGAAAAATGCCAAGCATAAAAAAGTCTGAATAAGGAAGAAGAAATTTACACCCGCTTTGATACCATGTTGAGATCACAAGAGATAGAGAAGGATCAAATGGAACAGCCAGTAAACCCTAAATCGGCATGAACTATAAGCACATCATAAAGAGAAGAGAAGATGAATCCATGAACAAGAGAAACACAAGATATGGTGCTCGTACGATAAAGAAACAATAACTATGAATCAATATGATGAGATGATATAAATGGGAGCTTGAGTTGTGTATTTATACACAACACCCCAAGTGGGTGATTAGGATGACCTGATCAAATATATAAAATTTACAATAGAGAGGGTACTTGGCCATAAATGACCATATGCAAAGATTGCCATCACTCCAACAATGGGCATGTCCTCTTCATATGAATGCCTATGAGATTCTGTGACCACCTCAAGGTACACCAAAAAATCCTCTATAGACACCATAAAAGCTATGTATTTACTATTTATTAATACTCTATAAATTGCGAGTATGCAATCATATGTCTTTCACCAAAGCAGAATGTTCTAGAACCCACTGTTCTAAAAACAACTTGACATGATAGTCCATAAACACTCTATTCAAATCACATGATGCGCTCTACATAATGATGGTGTTGACCAAACTTAAGTAAAGTACCTTGTTAAAATAAGCCATAAACAAACAAATTAGAGAGCCATAAATTGAGGTTCAGTTGATTCATATATTGAGTCAACCGACTAACAGCAAGTTTCAATACTCTGATTTTAAATCTTTTTGATTTGAGGACCTTACTTTGATAATAATAACAATGAAATTCCAAGGCATTGGTCATTTGTATTTGTTTTGTTCAACTTCTTTTAGAATTTCCTGCTTTAAATGACAGTTGATGGTTCCAAAAGAGATGCATATTAATGGTTCTACAGTGTGTGTGTGCACATTGATTAAAAAAGTTATTTTATTCCTTTCTATTAACAACCCAATTTGGTTGCCAGGCATACATTTAACCTGCACTCAGATTTTCATTTGCTACTCTGCTTGCATACATTTTCAAAACATGAGTAGTTGCCTTGCTTGGCCTCCATATCATTGAAAATTCTAATTGTCTAACAATATACCTTTTTTGGTCATATATTAACAGAATGAAGGCTCTGGACTTTGTTACTTTTAGACAATGAAACACACCATTTACAGTACCCACAGTGACTTTGCAATAACTTTCTACAGACTTAGTAGCTGAAGTAATCATCAGTTTGGTCAAGGGTCACCCTGTCCTTGTCCTCTGCTCTAATGCTAGTGGTCTTACAATACTCTGGTTCATGTTTCTACAGCTTCAATTCATTCTTTTCTGGGCCAATAATAGCCTCTGTAATGTCCTTCAGTTCCATTTTGATAATCTCCATCCCTCTCTTAAAGCAGGCAAACCATCGATCACCTAACACTTGGAAACTTATGCATCCTGAACCAATGACGTGACACTTTTTCCAGGGAAACTTGGAATGATTCTTCAGACTTGTACCTCCTTCACAGTTTTCCTCAGCTTCATTTATGACTTCCATGTCCAACAATTCTTGTCCTGGGCTGGTAAAGAGGCCACCCACTTGCTTTCTGAGATCTGCAACCAATGTATAAATGTTCTTCTCCTGGGGGATTCTCTCCCTTCGGGATTTTCAAGTGCTTTTCTTATTCTGTTCATTTTTACAGCCTCTTAAGTTGACCTGCAAAGGGTGTGGGAATTGGTCCTCCTCAATCTTATCTCTATCATATTAACAGATGTGAATCTCAGCCACTCTGCTATGATGTATTACCCCTTGTTCAATTTATGCCTGCCAGCATCCATGACTTCTGCTGCTTACATCTGAAGATCCAATTGCGTTTTTACTATACCGAGCTCCCATTCCAATTTCCAATCCTTTAGTTTATTCCCTCAGTTACCAAATTAGATACTATAGCAGAGTTCCTTACTATCTCAATTCTCCATAGTTCAATTTCACCACAAATTCCCAGACCTCTGGTCAGGTTCTCCAGTTTTGCCTTGTAGTTGGCATCAGATTTACCTGTCATTTCACAGTAAAGACAAAGGACATCTCCTTGATCGTTTCCAACAATGCCATCTACTGTTCTACCCAGATTTCCCTAGGAAGCCTTACAAAAATTTGGTATCCACTAACCCTTGTTAAGTGCTTTTTAGATCAGGTGGCTCTGTTTCGAGGGCCTATTTTCTCCTCTTAAATGGTAAATAATTTGAATTGTTATTAGGTACCCTGGAGAGATTGATTTCTAATGATTAAATATAGCATTCCGCAGGAAACAACCAGAGGCTTGCTAGATATGCGGAAGCTTGCAAAGGAGAAAGAGATTGCAGCGTTGCTGTCTGCAGAGCATGATTCATGTTCTTGCTATTTAGAGGTGATTATCAATGCTTTTCTACAAGTACTTTATACTCCAAAGAAAAATAAGATATTAAATTTGTCTGTTTTACAAGGACAGTGACAAATTGAAGAAAATGAAAGCAAATCCATTGATTGCCTGTGTTTTGGGAAGATAGTTTTTTCTCCATAATGCAATTTTATGCAGAGATGGTAACAAATTTGGGATCTTCTTTAGTTGCCACTGATCAGCAAACTGATTTATTATTTGTCGTGTTGCTTCATTTTGTATTACAAGCCTTTATAGGACAATAGTATTAGATATCTAGTTGTGTAAACATGGTCAGAGTTTGCTTAATGATCTTACAGATAAGTGAACAATAGAAGGGCAGTTTTGTTTGTAAAAAACTTGGAAACTATGGTTTTGGTTACTACGGTAAACCAGTCAAATGCGAGGAGTGCAGTCTAAAAATGTTTAGGTTCTTATTTTAGGAAAACCAATAGAGTACTACAGATCTATATAATATCTATCTGAATTTATCCTGTGGTTGGTATAGATTCAAGCAGGAGCTGGGGGAACAGAGAGTATGGATTGGGCAGCTATGGTTTTGCGTATGTACAAACTGTGGGCTCAGCGTTGTGGATTCAAAGTCACTGTAGTGGATGAGATGCCAGGAGAATTAGCTGGGATCAAGGTTCTTATTCCTTCCTATTTGATGTGTCCTTTAATGCTCATATTGTGCTTTACAATTAATTTGGTGTTTGTGAATGTCTTATATAGTTTCAAACGCGTGAATATGACTGCTGAACTCTGATTGTGACTACAGTATGATAGGGAGTCAAATATATATATTTTCATTGATTTTACCTTCTCCAATCTGTAGATTGCATAAAGTTAAGTGGTCATCAATTTTGAGCATAAAGTTTTATTCTCAGGAATTGTTTATATGATTTTTTAAGGCCCATCATCCTATTTGTTGGTTCCCTTCGAACTGTTATTTCATATGCACACTGAAGATTTTAACAGAGTCTTGGTTGCAGTTCAGAGTTGTCAGTGCATGTTGTGGCATAACCTTCAGTGTTATCTCAAGGATAACTTGCAATATAATTGGATGTTTCAGTCGGCAGTGATGCAATTTTCTTGGCACCTTGTCTAATGTCAGTTCTGAATCTTACCTTCGATTTTAACCAATGCCACATGGAGTTCCCAAGCAGGTTATAGAACCAGAATGGTGGTACTATAATCATGAGCGTGACATAAACCTATGTCACAAGGTTTGCCGGACCTGAACTTTGAGGTTCAGAATCCGGCAAAACTCACGAAACCTGCATAAATTCGTTGCGGTTCATTGGATTCAAGGCTAACCAACACAGAATAATCCTGAGCGACTAAGTTCGAGGCCACTTGTTAGCTGTGGCAGAGAAAAAAACCCTGGGCAAGAAAATTTCTTCAAAGCTTTGAGGCCAGCCGGCACAGGAAAAACCCGGGAGAGAAGGTTACAGGGAAAACAAATTACACGTTGAAAAAAAAATGCACGAATCTGGGTTACGGGCTAAAATCACACGAAGTTACAGATTGGGATCGGGGTTGTGCATTATGAGTCTAGGTTACAAATGACGGTTATGGGTGTAAAACTTTCACTATGCATCGAATGGATTCAATTATCTTATCAGTCCGAGGAATCATATGATTGTATATTTATATATTATAGTTAATATAATTTATATTTATAAAAAATTATAAATTTATTAATATATATATATATATATATATATATATATATATATTTATTTATTGAGATTTAAAAATATGTGTATGGACGAACCTTCTCTGAACCTCATTGACAAATGCGAAATCGAATTGAACTTTATCGTTGCCGAAGTCGAACTCGAACTAGAACCTTGTGACATTGATATAAATTGAATTGAAATTTCATTTACTTAATGAATGGAATTATTGTTTTACTATAAAGATCATACTGAGCAAAATCGCGAGTTTAAAGCGTACAACCCTTTTTATTAGTATGGCATTGTTCAAAAAATAATGAAATAGGGCTAATGCTGGGGAAATAGTGCTCTGCTGCAATGCTATTAAGAATTAGGAACCTTTGAAAATTCCCCATTGTATCTATCAAGGAAGCCATGAAAGGCATCATGTATTTCATCATAAATAACAATTTCGACATACATACAAGAGTTTTACATATTGGAGCCAAAGAGTAGTTATGCAAGATCCACCTTCATACATAACAAAGAATTGTTAGCATCCACTTTAGCCCTATTACACCTCATATTGTATGGGGTTCCACATTGTGATTTGAATCACACTGATGGAGATTTGTAGCTAGTATCTTCAAGCTTGGGACTGACTTGGGGGGATTCATCTTCATTGACCCATTCTTTAATGGCATCAGATTTATTTGATGGATGTCTTTGTCTTGGGGGAGTCTCACTTCTCCTTGATTGGATGATTATGCTTGCTGGTTTGATGTTAAGTTTGAATGTGCATGCCTTGTTGATGTTGAATTTTGTAGCTATGGTCGCTCTTCATAATTTATATTTTAGCCCTTGAAATATATAACGAAATTGTAAGACATGTTCTATAATATTCCCAAATGGGATCTTTAACTAAGTTTGCATAAATCACACTAACCCAACATACTACCATAAAATTTCTGAATTAATAAATAGAAGATTGCCATGAAAAATAGAACACATAAGCACTGCAATCTATCAACATATCAAATAGGAAGAAACTCAACATTATTATTATAGATAATAACTGGGGTTACAAATATATCTAACCCAAAGAAAGAGCTGAGATGGAAAACTGGCCACCAAGATGAGTTGGTGCACTGTGCTGGCCTCAAAACTAAACTGCTACACTCCCCCTCCGGCAACAGCTGTCACCGAACCCACTGAAGATAATGAAGCATAAGTTGAAGGTCTGAATGATTCTCACACCAATCCCTGAAGCTCTGCGAAACTTCTGTTGAAATTTGGTTACCGGAGGACAGGTGGTTACCTAAGGCTTTGATCTTTGGCCTAGGGAAAAGTGTCCAAAAGAATTTAATTTTTCTCCTAAAGTGACTTTATAAAGTTATAAAGTCAAATCTAATTTAAAAGTGACTTTAAGTGATAAAGTTACTAAAGTCTAATTTTAAAGTGACTTTAATAAAGTCAATGTGAAATTAGAAAGGGAAAAGTGACTTTGAAAATAAATGACTAAGTGGGTCTTTATTAAAGTGGGGTGAATTAAAAAATATAAAGTGAGATTTAAATGAGTATTTAATCTCAGTCCTAGATCTAAAGCTATCTCAGCCATTGGATTTAGGGATTCCCCAAAAGTCACTTAGGGTTAGGTTAAAGGAGGAAAATGAGAGAAAAGGTCATTCATTCTTTCATGAGCAGATTGAGAGAGGAGGAGGAAGAGAGCTGAAGACATTTTTCTGGTTTGAGCTTGAGAAGGTGAAGGAGAGGCAGATTCAACAGTCCGTACAGCAGCAAGGGGAGGCACGCTTTTCGAGGCAACAAGGCCGTACAACAGCGCAAATTTCGAGGTAGCAGTCCGTGTAGCAGCTTGAGGCATGCTTTTCGAGGAGAGGGACAACACAGAAATCAAGGCAAAGGTACAACAACTAAAGGCACGGATTCCAAGGTGGATGTGCACGTTTTTCGAGGCAGCTAGCATGGATTTCGAGGAGGCAGCTTGTTTTTTTTTCCGTATAGTTTGTATAGTCCATACGGCCGTATAGCTAAGTACTGGGCACGATTTCCAAGACTGTCATTTGCTGTAATAAATTTCTGTTTTGAGTTTTTTGCTGTTTTGGCACGTTTTCCAAGGCAGAGGCAAGCACGGAAAACAAGATAAGTCTGTACTTTGTTCGCTGGAATTTTTCCTGTACATTTCACTTCTCTATAAAAGCATTTTCCAGAAATAAGAAGCTTCTTTCGAACTGGTTTTCCCCAACAGTTGTAGGGGGTTTTTCCAGGGTCACATTGACCAAAAATCAGCATGTCCAAAAATCTGTGTGTGGCTGATTTATTTTTCTGAGTTTTTATTTCTGCATTTCAGCACTGTGAAATTTCCAGAATTTGTGTTTTCAAAAAATATTTATTTTTTTTAGCTTGTTGAATGTATGGCCATGGGAATGGGCATTTAAATTTATGGGAGAAATAAGGAGAAACTGAAAACCGGGGTTGGATTATCAAATTTCACAACTTCTGAGTGAAGTCTCCTCAGGAGAGTTGGGTTGTCGTCCAACACTCACAAATCACCCGCGGGTTTCTATCCTAGGGCTACGGCTGAAGTAGAGAACCACGTCTCACACATCTCATACAATAAAATGATATGATCCAAAGATATCCCTCAAAGGCCTCCTCCCTTTCATTTATAGATCTCTTGTAGCCTTCTAGAGCATTATTTTATTATTATTTTATTCATGGTGCACTTTTCCCTCTTATTAAAATATTCATTTTTAATGCAGAAAAGAGTAAATCCGCTACCATGTCTCCTCTGGTTACTGAAACTCATGCCCAACTGTCCCATCATGTAGGTATCCTCGTCCTGGTTCCAATGAGCTATTAAACTAAGGTGTTCCATCATGTATTCCTCCTGGAATGCCACCTTGAGCGTAATCAGCTGAGTTAAGCCCACAAATAACTCAAATTTCCGAAAGTTGTTGGAATGCGCTGGAACGAAAGCCAAACTGCTCAGATGATAGAATATATCAAGCGAATGCCACCAAACACCATGGAAACTCCTCAAAACTCCTCCAAAAAGCCCTTGAGCCCGTTGATATCACCAATCTGTACCTGTGACCTGTCTGCTCCTATCTTTGGAAGTCCAGCCTAACCCTGTCGTAGGTGACACCAAAAAAGGGAGTATTACAGACCTTCTGCCCCAAGATTGCTTGCCCTCAAGCAATCCAAATATGTGGGCCACTTTGTCGGCCCGATGCAACTGAGACCCAATGTCCGGATCCCATACAAACCTCCTGGTGCTACTATGTACTTGTTGTGTCAAGGCACCCAGAATAGACCCCTCAATGCCGGGATCCCAAACTGATCTCTCACTGTACCTGTCATCAAACAATCCTCTTGGATCCCCATGCCATGATGGCCAATCATTGCCCAAGTCCCATGGCTCGGACTGTGCACTGCCTCTGGCTATAATTGATGCTCTAAGAGGTGAAGACAACGTCTGCTGCTGTGCTATAACTATAACGGTGTAAGCTGCCCCATCAACTGTGTACCAACTCATCACCTCTCTCCAATCCAACCCCAGACTAAATCCAATGTTGATCCTGCTCTCCTGTAATCGGGATGGGATGCTGAAGAAATGTCGATCTGTGCCCCACTGCCAACTGGAATCTGTATCATATGTCATGTCTAAGGGCCAATGCTCCACTATGCTCCCTACGAAGAATATCGTACCATCAAGAGGGTACCAACTCATGATCTCTTGTCAATCCATCTTGGAAGAAGAATCCAATATAGCAACAACTGCATACAGAACACGCCTGGAGTGTTGTTGCCAGCCCGTAATCGACTTACACTGCTCTGCCCTGTCTGCCAACGAAAGCTGCCTGTAGAAGAAAGCCCTTCTCTCTATAATGGGCCAGAGTGGGCAAGATATGCTGCAAGCCCCATCGATGTACTCTTGGAGAGTGCTACTCCCTGAAAGTACTACAACTTTGCTGACTGCATGTGCATCTATCTGTACCTCATTAGTGTGTCGGCCCAACAATGGATGCTCCACCATCTCCAATAGCTCATCCCTCTCCTGATCGGGAATGTAATGCTCCTGTTGTCCCCTAGCCCCCTGCAGAACTATCCTATCAACCTCCAACATCTCTAGACGATGTGGATCTGCAACTACTGTCACCATACTCGATGTCTGTGCATCTGACTGCTCCTCCTCAGTGGCTGTCCCCAAGGTTAGACGCATATCCATCATAGAGTCAATGTGAGCCTCCATTTGGCTCTCCCCCAAAGGACTATCATGCATGATGTGCGTAGTATCCTCCTCTGCTGACTCAGGCTCCATCACATGCTGCTCTGGCTGAATCGTCACAAGTGACTCATCACTCAGAATATCTCCTGTAGAGTCCCTTGACTGCTCACCCTGCACACTGGAATGCAGCTCCGACCTGCTTCTATCAACTACGCATGACCGCTCTCGCTCCCCAGAAGCATCATCATCTGATCCCATGGACTCATCTGGAGAAGAGTCCTCATCCTGACATACAGAAGGAACGTCTACCTGCTCTACCTCTGCCACCTCATTTGCATCTCTCAAACATGAGTGATCAGGCCCCCATGGTCCTTTGTAATTGAAGCAAAGTCCCTTCCTCCTTAGTTCATTTCTGCTGCATGATCCACCAAACTGGAACAACTCCTCCCTGGTCAACTGTCTCCTGAAAAGCTCAATGTTCTGCTCAACCAACCCTTGGGCTAGTTCATAAGCAGCAGGTGAGACCAACTGCTCTCTCCTCCAAATGCTCAACAAGCTAGTTTGCAACTCCCAACAAATGGCCTCACGGACTCCCATACATGACGACAGGATGGACTGCATGTTTGCTATGACTGTGTCAGAATGATGTCTCCTAATGTTGAAGAAGCATTGGAACATCTGTAGAATCAAACCATCACACTAAAAGTCAAACATGATCTCATGAGTCTGGGTCATGTCCATGACTTCTAAAACCTTAAGCTTCCTCCCAAATGTAGAGCTTGCACAGTTGTCCAAATCTCGAAAGGTTCCTACTATTAGTCTGAAAATTCTTTTCATAATGTCATCATTGTAGGGAGGGAAGGGTGTTGTTATCCTCAAAATATCACTGAAACAAGAGGCAGCTATAAGCTTGACTCTCTCACTTGGATGTTCCAAGAATCTAGCTTGTACCAATGCAAGCATAGATGGCTCCAAAGCTCAATTTAGACTCCAATCAGATTGCTCTACTTTGAAAGACAGGATTCCAGTTTCTCTAACATGGGGAAGTCATTTTTTGATCTTCCACTTTTTAAGTCCATCCCAAGTGCATAAAGCCAATTTCCCACTTCTTCCTCCTTTTGTAAATTCCTCGGATGCCTTTGTTGGAGCAAATTATGTACCTTCTTGGAGAAGGGTTTGCCGCTCTGTTTTGTTTTCTGGTCTTCTGATGCATGGTGGTTCAAGGAACCAACTTTTATTCTTCTCAAGTTGTTTAGGAATCCCTCCATGGTTCAACCAATGATTTACTATTTTACTGAGTTTTAAGTGTGTCACTCGTAGAGCATTTGTCAAATACTTGACATCCCTTATTGCTGTAGGTGAGGTTTGGCTTGAATGTTTAAGGCACGGACTAAAACATAAACTGTTTGATATTGATGACAGTATTAACAAACAGAGATGCAAATAAAATGATGAGAAATGTATCACACCTTAGGATTAGGAGAACCTGATTGAGCGCTATGAATGCCTTGAATTTACGCCCATCTTGGGTTTGAATAGGTTGTTTGCTGTCTGGTGCATGTCGTGATGAGAATAAAGGCTGTCCCAAGTCATGAAATCAACGTACAACAGTGGCAGTCCTCCAAGAATATAGTCCTTTTAATACCATAGAAGAACCGTTACCTGATATCTGCTTGTCATTCTCTAGCAAATAACTGTTTATTCATGGCTCCATCATATGCCCTGCAGAAACGTGATTTTTGTTTGATTTTCTTGTATGCGTACTCAGGAGTCAAATCCACGGGTTACACTGAATGCACGATCGCACCATAATTTAATTGGAAAATTGATCTCACGTGGCCATTTCTAGCCACATTGAGCATCCCTTGTCACCTTCCGTCAAACAACTTATGCATATTACACATCCAAACATTGACCCGTGGGTGAGTTTCTATGGCTCCCCAGATTGAACTTTGACCAATATGCTATCCACCTTCAGTACAAAATATGCTTAGTGTCTTCTTGGGTTTTGTTCACGTGATTGCTTTTGAGATTTCGATATTGCTGTGGCGCTAATGCATTCAGCCTTGAGCAACTATCACACTTTCCATGATCCAGCAATTAGCAACCCTCAATGACTTACGCTCTTACGGTCGATGGCACTAGACCTTCATGATTCACTGTCTACTTGACATTCAATTAGAATTTGACGTCTTTATTGCACACATTTCTCCATAGCGTAAGTTTCGATTTGGTCCCCTTTGATTGCATTCACTACGACTTCAACCACTGATGCGTCTTTGTTTCGATTTTTTTGTTTTTGTTTTCACCCAATGAAAATTACTCGGCAACGTGTACTCTGACGACCACGCTGACCGCTGCTCCTTAGCGATTCGGCTCTATCTGAGGCGGCTTTCTCACTCGCACTGACCCTATTTACTTTTGTATTTTAATTGCTCGGAAGAAGTGGTCTCGTTTATTTCCGATTCATGAATTTTGTGGGCTCCATTCGATCACTGCTCGACCCCTATTTGTGCATGCGTTGTATTTGCGAAAGCCAACAACACCCTTCAATAACTTCGCCTAGCAGTCCTGAAATAATGCTGCTCTCAACCACTGCTATGATCTCCACCAATTGAGATTTATGCACCGATTGTAATTTTAGAATGGGGCCCGGTTCTGATTGGAGCTTGATTTTCTTTTCCAACATTGTGTAGGAGGAATTCAGTTTTCCCAAATTTGCAATAAGTCTAATCTGAATTATGTTAACAAGCAAACTCTTGAAATTGCTTTGCAACAATTTTTGTTCTGGCAGATATGTCTTCTTCGCTCGCTATATGGAAAAATTTCTTCTGCAAAGCACTGACTCCGACAAAATAGATGAATAACCCTCGAACAATAATAGCTGTGACTAAAACCCTTGATTTTGGATTTCCAAATCAACCCCGCGGTTGAGCCAAGGTTGAAGCTCTGATACCACTGTAATATCCCCAAATGGGATCTTTAACTAAATTTGCATAAATCACACTAACCCAACATACTACCATAAAATTTCTGAATTAATAAACAGACGATTGCCATGTAAAGTAGAACACATAAGCACTACAATCTATCAACACATCAAATAGGAAGAATCGCAACATTTTTATTATAGATAATAATTGGGGTTACAAATACATCTAACCCAAAGAAAGAGCTGAGATGGAAAACTGGCCACCAAGATGAGTTGGTGCACTGCACTGGCCTCAAAACTAAATTACTGCACTCCCCCTCCGGCAACAACTGTCACTGAACCCACTGAAGCACAAGTTGAAGGTCTGAATGATTCTCACACCAATCCCTGATGCTCTGCGAAACTTCTGAGTGAAGTCTCCTCAGGAGAGTTGGGTTGTCGTCCAACACTCACAAATCACCCGAGGGTTTCCGTCCTGGGGCTACGGCTGAAGTAGAGAACCACGTCTCACACCTCTCATACAATAAAATGATATGATCCAAAGATATTCCTCAATGGCCTCCTCCCTTTCTTTTATAGATCTCTTGTAGCCTTCTAGAGCATTATTTTATTATTATTTTATTCACGGTGCACTTTTCCCTCTTATTAAAAAATTCCTTTTTAATGCAGAAAAGAGTAAATCAACTACCATGTCTCCTCTGGTCACTGAAACTCATGCCCAACCGTCCCATCATGTAGGTATCCTTGTCCTGGTTCCAATGAGCTATTACACTAAGGTGTTCCATCATGTATTCCTCCTCGAATGCCACCTTGAGCGTAATCGGCTGAGTTAAGTCCACAAATAACTCAAATTTCCGAAAGTTGTCGGAATCAGTGTGGAAAAAGTAGGCAAAAAGTCCCGACTTTTTGAAAAAATCCCGAATTTTTCCGTGAGCCGACTTTATCGGCCGACTTTTTCATCCTTGAAAAAGTCGCGATTTTATCCTCGAAGTCTCGACTTTTTGCCGACTTATTCCAAAAAATCTTGAGTGAGGTAGTTTCTTTAACAATTTTTTAAATTTTTTTCAAAAATGAATATTTTTGTATTTTTTTAGTTTCGCCGACTTTTTCAAAAAACTCTCGACTTTATCGAGTTTTTCAACTTTTGGACCCTTGCCGATTTAATCCCGACTTCGACTTTTTCCACATTGGTCGGAATGCGCCAGAACGAAAGCCAAACTGCTCGGATGATGGAATATATCAAGCGAATGCCACCGGACACCATGGAAACTCCTCAAAACTCCTCCAAAAAGCCCCTGAGCCCGCTAATAGCACCAATATGTACCTGTGACCTGTCTGCTCCTAACTCTGGAAGTCCTACCTAACCTTGTCGTAGGTGACACCAAAAAAGGGAATATTACATGTTCTTCATGTCATTTTTATTGTTTAGGACTTCAAAGAATTAACATAAGATATGTTCTTCATATCAGTATCAAAAGAGAATTTCAAAATTTGAATTTTGAATTTTTGGCTCCAAACTTGTCAAGTCGGCCCTCCTTCAAGTAAAGTTGGCCCCAATGAAGAGACACCCATTCAGACAGGAAAAGCACTATATATAGAGCACTCGACCTCCTCCACAAGGCACCATTTGACGTCACAGAAGACGATATATTCTGGGCATCCTAGCGAATAAGGACGAATTCATCTCTAACACTTTTCTCTCTCCCCATGACTTTGCATGTGTGACTTTTTCGGGCAGTTTCTGGGTAGCAGGGTGGAACTTTTGGACAACAGGGCCGAGTTTCTGGGCATATTCTAGGAGGTTGAAATTCGACCTAGGCAGATTAGAGAGGGCTGAAGTTGAAGGGTAGAAGATTGACTTGATAAGAGGGCCGTTTAACCATGTTTGATGATAACATTGTTGGTTAGTTTGTCCTCATAGTTGACCAACAGTATTAGGTGTATCTCTTGTTGAAATGAAGAATTTCTAAGGAAAAAGTTGTTGGGTTTTCCTAGGGTAAATATTGTGTTCTCTTTTTGCATTGTGATATCTATTGTCCTTATGCATTTATGGTTGAATTTATGAAGTGTAATTGCTTAATGATAGACTGGAAGTGCTAAAAGAATATCTACATCATTAGAAGTAATTATCAATGTTTCAGTAATTAGTGCTTGTATCTATTGCACTTGAAAATTCAACATGGTATTAGAGCTTTGGTGAAGGATGGGACATTGAGATTGCTCTTGAAGAGCTTTGGTAAAGGGAAGATCATTGAAGAAAACCTACATCTACAAACTAATTGTTTATCTATATGACTATGGGTTCCTTTATGATGTCTGGGAACAAATTGGAAGGAGCTACAAATTTCAAGGCTTGGAAAACAATGATTGATCTCATCCTTGCAAAGAATGTGTTGAGAATTTGGAGGGCTAGAGATTAGTTCAAATTCTCTTCTTGATAATTACTTGTGAGCTTACTTATGTCTATTCCTCTTTAGCTTATTTAATCTTTCATCAAGTCAATTATCAAAATCCACGAGACACACAAATTAGGCTCCTAGAGCCAGGGAAAAACCTCTCCCTCTTGGAGAGGAAAACCCACGATAAATTCTTCTTATAGATCTTCAAATGACAAGTACCATGACCAAGACTTAGACCCTTGACCTATGAATGCCTCCAAGACCTTGTCTTTACTTCTTTGACTACCTACAACGCTTATCCTTCTCTTCTGCTCCAATCTGCACTGAATCTTCTCTATTGAAGACTAAGTCACCTTGCATACATTTGTACCTTCTACATTGCCTTCAACTTCGCTTAAGTTTCAGGTTCTTTGCTTTTCTTAACTCTGTACAAGATCTTAGATAACCCCACTTATATCCTTTTGAAGAATCCGCACTTATAGACCTCAGAAATCACCTTTGAAAATTCGCACTTCATCACTTCTGCGGTCTGCATTTTTCACTCCTGTACTCTGCACTTTTTACTTAGCATCATCCGCAAATCTCAGTATTTATAACCCTGATCACATCTTCAGAAATCCACATTTATTGCTTCAGTAAATCTGCATTTATTACACCAAGAAATCTGCATTTACAATCTCCTAAAATCCGCATTTTTAACTCAAAGCAGTCTGCAATTTTTCTTTTCTTTTCTGCGCAGCATAGGTGGGTATAAATAGTTGTTCCAACCTGTATTTGAGCCGACCTTACAGCCAGCTAGTAGGCCGACTTTATTACTGTGCATTAGGCCGACTTGAAGTGCAATAATTCCAACATTGTAGCTTATCTTCCAACGTGGTTTGAGGGCTGAATTAAATCATTCTTACACGGTTTCTTTGGCAAGGTCTTGGATCATTTCTTTAGACTAGATCCTTCATATATATGACACTTAATTACATTTATACGTAGAAGACAAAAACCCTAATAGACATCAAGAAGAAGTCTATTAACCTAGAATAAAATCTTGCTCATGAAACCCATGAAGCAAGTACAACAAATATACATTTTATTATCTTTGTCTTTTTCTTTACATAAATACATAATTACATAGTCAATATGAAGACCTATCCTAGTTACACTTTTCAACACTCCCTCTTAACTAGGGAGGTATTCATATAGGTACATGGTCACTTTCAAACTGAAGAATCTCATAAGAAGAATCGGATTGGTAATCGCATCTTTATAGCATCATATCAACCAGCATTGTCCTAGTGCAAGGCCTTGACTAACAACCCCATCTCTCAACGAGACAATGGGCTACAATGCTGGTGAGACACATGACTTATAGAGACCATAGTCATTGTCTCTCCAAGGTACATACTCTACCCAGGTGTTGAGTATGACCTTCTTTGGACTATTCTTCTCTTAGGTAGCCAGACATCAAAGAATATCGATCCCCGACTACTCTTATCTTGAATGCCCTATCACATTCTCAAAGAGTATCGAATGCGAAATGATTACCCAATCCTCCATTCTGTCTTCCCATGTGAAGACCAGAATGCTGTGTCTATCCATTCTCTCCACATGGCCTTCACTGAGACTTACGACTGTTAGTCCTGGTCTAGTGCATAACACATGTATTAGAGAATCATATACATCACTCTCTCTTAACTTAGGAAGGACATACTTCAAGTTTCTTCCAAGCAAGAAACTTACCACCAGGCTCCCTCTCAACTAGAGACCTGCAGTAGCAATGGTGAGACACCCAGCTTCTCATGAAGAATTCCTCCCCTCGATGTCACGGATTTCGATATTGAGGAATCTTCAACCTTTGGCTTCATAGCGCACAAATCATCCATCAATTTCAGTCACAAGTTATGTCACCTATCAAAAAGTGATTCATCAGTCTTTCTCATTTGGTCCACCTTTATGCCATGTTGGTTTCCTTTGAATCATCTCCAAGGATCATGCATCCTTTCTCATGATTAGCAGCCCTGCACAAACTCATCCAGATAAACATATACATATGAACTTTTAAAACAAAATTTACCTCATTGATGATCTTTCACCATGACATCTTCTTGTAGGCATCGACATCCTTTATTCAGATTGACACATCTCCTAATGATATGTTTTGTCAAGGGTCTTCTGCTTTACCAGACTTCTGTTAGAGTCTACATATCCTCCCAGGAGATCTCCTAGTCACATCTTCTTGGCTTCCGGATGATAACTACCTCTTGACTGTTTTAAAATGTAACTAGGTCGGTCTTCATGTTGACTATGTAAATATGAAAAGGAGACAAAGATAATAAAATGTATTTTTTTGTACTTGCTTCATGGGTTTCATGAGCAAGATTTTATTATATAGATAGACTTCTTCTTGATGTGTATTAGGTTCTTGTCTTCTAGGTATAAATAGGATTAAGTGTCAAAATCATGAAGGATCTAGTTCAGATGGGTATGCTCCAAGACCTTGTAAAGAAGCTCTCAACAAGCCTTCAATTCTGTTGGAAGACAAGCTCCTAAAACAGTGAAAGCAGCGTTGGAATTTATGTGAAGTAATGCCTCATAAAATGGCAGAGAACATAAACTACAAGTCGGCCTAAATACCCGCTGATTGGTCGACTCAATAGCTGGACATGTCATCTATATAAATGACTGTTCTGCGGCTCATTTGGAGGACAATTTTGTGGATCAGTCTGCGGTTGGACAACGTGGAAAAAGGAGCAATTATTGCGGATTAGTCTAAAGTATAAGAGCAGCAGATGTAATGCGGATTAAAGGTATATACTGCAGATTAGTCTGAGGCAGGACAGTGTTGATAAAGAACAGATCTAAGTATAAGGACAGCGTTGGAAAGGAGCAGACCTAAGGGCAAGGACAGCGTTTGAAAAGGAGCAGATATAAGGACAAGGACAGCGTTGAAGAGGAGCAGATCTAAGGACAGAATTGAATGCGGATTGAAGAATATGAATTAAGGAATAGACAGTGATCACAAGAAGTAAGGCTGATCTAAAGGTGGGAAAAGGTAAGGAAGGTAAATCAGAGATTTACCTTCCTAACTACATTACAAGATATCAAGTTACAAGTAAAATCAATTCTATCTCTACA
Source organism: Pinus albicaulis (assembly GCA_034641835.2). NCBI lineage: Eukaryota > Viridiplantae > Streptophyta > Pinopsida > Pinales > Pinaceae > Pinus > Pinus albicaulis. The sequence goes on from CM076570.1 coordinate 772,007,657, forward strand.
TTTGAATAAGTAATTTGATAATTGACTTGATGAAGGATTAACTGAGAAAATACATAAGCAAGCTCACAAGTAATTATCAAGAAGAGAATTTTTGTATTAATTACAAGCCCTACAAATTCTCAACATGGTTTCAGAGCTAAGGTGCTGAACATAAGGGCTGCTCGTCAACAAAGTCACTCAAAGAGGCAAGGATCAAAGTTTTGGATTGAAAAGACAAACCAGTTTGCAAGTAAGACTATCCAACTAATTTATATGATAAGATCAATTCATTAATCCTTGGTATCAAAAGATTTGCACTCAAGACATTGTTTGAAGGAGAATCACAACTTCTGAATATAGTCATTATAGTTAAGGATTCAAGAACAACAACATTGAAGAAAAAAAACTCTTAACTTCATCAACATAAAGGGAGCTGCAAGCAAGACCACTCAAGTAAGTATTCATGACCCTATCTATCAAGATGCCTTTTTGTAAAGAAAGCAACAAGCTGGTTGGATCATCAAACTTCAGTGCATGGAAGAAGAGAACAAACTTGAATTTAATTGAAGACGAAGTAATGGACTATATTGAAGGATCTACTGTTCAACCTCCAAAAGAAGATGCTTCAGCCCATGCCAAGTACATGAAGGGAGAAATTAGAGCCCAAAGGATTCTCAAAGAATCCATCAAAGACTCTCTCATTCCCTATGTATCAAACTAAAGACTGCAAAACAAATATATGAGAAATTGGTGGAGCTATTCTCTGTGAGTACTGCTGGAGAAGCAATCTCTCTAAGACAAGAACTATACAAAATGAAATTATCAAAGGAAGCAGGAATTGTCCCATACTTTATGAGGATTTATGAAATAAGAGATCAACTACAAGAACTAGGAGAAGTGATGTCTAACACTGAGATGACAACAATGGTGTTGAATGCTCTACCAGAGGAATGGGGAAGCTTCACTTCTAGTCTATATGGGAAGAAAGAAGCCACTCCATTCCATGATTTGTGGTCTCTATGTAAAATATAGGAAACAAGACAAAAGGTCAAAGCTGATACAGGATCAAGTGAAGAGAATCATGCCTTTGCAGCGTCATACAGGAAGAAAGAAAGATTCGGAAAATTTGGCCCTCAAAATAAAAGAAGAAATATGGACAACGTACAATGCTTTGGATGTGATGAATGTGGACATTATAAAAGAGATTGTCCTAAAACTGGAAATGTCAAAAGGAAAAAGGAAGAAGCTCATGTCACGTATGAAAGAGAAGAACCTGACACCAAAAGATCTAAGAAAGAGGAAGCAAGAGACCTCTATTATGATTGAGATCATCTTTCTCTTTAAGTGATCTCTGATTGTTTGTAAAAATTGTATGATAGCAATGTACATTAAGAGGCATCTCGAAAGAAGCATGGAAGAAGCTCTCAGTGTAACAGCTTCGGGAAAACCTCCCTACTTAAGTAAACCAGTCATCAGATCAAGAGTCATCATGGGGACAAAGTTTTGAGATATGATGAACATATTGATGAAGCAGGTCAAAGGAATGAAGCTCTTCATTCAAGAGAAACCCCTACAGGATGACTCAAGGAAAACAAGTATGAGGTATGCAGACTTATATGCTAACTTTGGATGCTGTGAAGTCATGTCATATGGTTGTAGGTAATTATCTTCTGTATTTAGAAGTATGATCTATAAAAGAGTATCTCTCAGTGCACGGACAAGATGAAATCAATATAATATGCCCTCATGGTATATAAGGAGGCTGTTGAAAGTTCCAGGGAATGGAAAATGTGCAGAAAGGAAGAGATCATGAAATGCAACCATGTCTTGAGGCAGGTATCATTCAGAAGCCAAGTAGATGTGACTAAAAGATCTCTTGGGAAGATATGTAGACTCTGACAAAAGTCTGGAAACCCTTAGCAAAAACATATCATTAGGAGATGTGTCAATCTGTGTGAAGGATACTAATGTCTACAGGAAGATGTCATGGTGAAAGATCATCACTAAGGTAACTCTCGTTCTAAAAGTTAATATGAATATGTTTATCTGGATGAATCTATGCAGGGTTGTTAATCATGAGAAAGGATGTATGATCCTTGGAAATGATTCAAAGGAAAGCAACATGGCATAACAATGGACTAGATAAAGGAAGTCTGATGAATCACTCTCTGATAGCTGACATGACTCAGGATGAAAGTGATGGATGATTTGTGCCCTATGAAGACAAAACTTGGAGATTCCTCAATATCGAAATCCATGGCATCAAGAACAGGAATTCTTCATGAGCAGCTGGGTGTCTCACCATTGCTGTTGGAGGTCCCTGGTTAAGAGGGAGCCTGATGGTAAGTTTCTTACTTGGAAGAAACTTGGTAATTCCTAAGGATGAGCTTAGGTACATTATTTGTATAAGAATGAGTACATTCCCTTGTGGAATAGGTCCTCCCTGGTTGAGAGGGAGAGATAGACACATCATTCTGGTCTTAGGAAGACATAATGGAGGATTGGGTAATCATCTGGCATTCGATGCTATTTGGGAATGTGTTAGGGCATTCAAGATAAGAGTAGTCGGGGACTGATATTCTTTGAGGGCTAGCTACCCAAGATAAGAATAGTCCAAGAAGGTCATACTTTGGGAACACCCGGGTGGAGTATGTACCTTGGAGAGACAATGACGAAGGTGTCTATAAGTCATGTGTCTCACTGGCATTGAAGCCCATTGTCTCGTTGAAGAGATGGGGCTATTAGTCAAGGCCTTGCACTAGTGCAATGCTAGCTGATATGATGCTATACAAATGCGATTACCAATCCGATTTTTCTTATGAGATTCTTTAAGTTTGAAAGTGATTATGTAACTATATGAATACCTCCCTAGTTAAGAGGGAGTGTTGTAAAATGTAACTAGGTTGGTCTTCATGTTGACTATGTAAATATGAAAAGAAGGAGAACAATAATAAAATGTATTTTGTTGTACTTGCTTCATGGGTTTCATGAGAAAGATTTTATTATATAGATAGACTTCTTCTTGATGTCTATTAGGTTCTTGTCTTCTACGTATAAATAGGATTAAGTGTCAAAATCATGAAGGATCTAGTTCAGATGGGTATGCTCCAAGACCTTGTAAAGAAGCTCTCAACAAGCCTTCAATTCTGTTGGAAGACAAGCTCCTAAAACAGTGAAAACAACGTTGGAATTTATGTGAAGTAATGCCTCATAAAATGACAGAGAACATAAACTACAAGTTGGCCTAAATACCAGCTGATTGGTCGGCTCAATAGCTGGACATGTCATCTATATAAATGACTGTTCTGCGGCTCATTTGGAGGACAATTTTGTGGATCAGTCTGCGGTTGGACAACGTGGAAAGAGGAGCAATTATTGCAGATTAGTCTAAAGTTTAAGAGCAGCAGATGTAATGCAGATTAAAGGTATATACTGCAGATTAGTCTGACGCAGGACAACGTTGATAAAGAACAGATCTAAGTACAAGGACATCATTGGAAAGGAGCAGACCTAAGGACAAGGACAACGTTTGAAAAGGAGCACATCTAAGGACAAGGACATCATTGAAGAGGAGCAGATCTAAGGACAAAATTGAATGCGGATTGAAGAATATGAATTAAGGAATAGACAGTGATCACAAAAAGTAAGGTTGATCTCAAGGTGGGAAAAGGTAAGGAAGGTGAATCAGAGATTTACCTTCCTAACTACATTACAAGATATTAAGTTACAAGTAAAATCAATTCTGTCTCTACATTTGAATAAGTAATTTGATAATTGACTTGATGAAGGATTAACTGAGAAAATACATAAGCAAGCTCACAAGTAATTATCAAGAAGAGAATTTTTGTATTAATTACAAGCCCTACAAATTATCAACATTGACATGGTTGCATTTCATGATCTCTTCATTTCTGCACATTCTTCATTCCCAGGAACTTACAAATTTTCAAGTTCCTTGTTCATATACAACCACCTCCTATTCCATGAGGATATATTATGTTGATTTCATCTGTCAGTGCATCGAGAGATCCTTCTTCATAGATCATACTTCTAAATATAGAAGTCTATTACCTGCAACCATATGACATGACTTCACAACATCCAATGTCAACATATAAATATATACATACCTCATACCTTTTTCATTTAAGTCATCCTGTAGTAGTTTTACTAGAATGAAGAGCTTCATTCCCTTGGCCCGCTCCATCAATATGTCATCACATCCCAAAATTCTGTAGCATGGAATTCTTGATGAAACTATTCTACTTTCTTTCTAATCAGTGAATTCATAGAGAACTCCATTAGAAAATGTCAGCACCTATTTTCATGATGACCCTTGATCTTGATGACTGCCTTCCATCAATATTTTTATAAGAGAGGTTTTTCCAGGAGCTGTTTACCAAGAGCTCCTACCATGCTTCGATCATGATGTTATACTGCTTCCTATCATATGACCAACAAAAATCACTTAATTGAGAAGTTGATCTCAATCATAGTGGAGATCCCTTGCTTCTTCTTTCTTAGATTTCTTTGCATCAGGTTCTTCCTTCATTTCTGAGACATGGGCTTCTGCCCTATTTCTCTTGTCCTTTTCAGAGTTAGGACAATCTCCTTTATAATGCCCAAGTTCATTACATCCAAAGCATCATACTTTGTCCATATTCCCCTTTTATTCTGAGGACCAAATTTACCGAATCTTCCTTTCTTTTTGGATATTGCTGCAAAGGCTAGCTTCCCTTCTTAGGCTTTCAATATTGTTTCCTCTATTTTACATAGAGACCATAAATCGTGGAATGGTGTGGCTTCTTTCTTCCCGTATAAACTTGAAGTGAAGTTTCCCCATTCTTCTGGCAGAGCATTCAACACCACTGTAGTCATCTCAGTGTTGGACATTACTTCTTCCAGTTCCTGTAGTTGATCTTAGATAGATTGCTTCTTCTGCAGTACTCACAGAGAATAGCTCCACCAATTTCTCATATATTCCTTTTGATGATTCTAGATTTGATATATCGAAGATGAGAGAGTCTTTTATGGATTATGTAAGAATTTTGGGCTCTTATATCTTCCTTCATGTATTTGGCATGATTTCATTGTCCTTTTCTTCCATGCAAGAAAGTTTGAAACCCTAACCAGTTTGTCGCTTTCTTTGCAAAGAAGACATTTTGATAGATTCATATGAAGTCATAAAGATACTTTCTTGAGTAGATGCTTTTCTTCTTCTCAGCTTCCTTGTTGATAATGATGAAGATGATGGCAAGAACTCCCTCTTAGATTGATTTCAAAGTAGGTGATCTTGGATCCTTGATGATCAAGGATTACTTCAGACTGAAGATGTCTTCAATAGTGTTGGGTGGAGTTTAATGATGTGCCTTCCAACAATTTCTTCAATATCAAGAATCTTTGATGTCAAAGATTACCTCCTCGATGTGTGGATTCTCTGAATAAGGTTGAAAGTCTTCTTGAAATGGCTTGAGGATTTCCTTGCAAAACTGACTTTACTTTTCAATGTGGACTTTGACTCTTGCTTTGATGCTTTCTAGAAAACTAAATTTTTTTGATCCTTGAGTGTCTTCTTGTCAAATAGCCCTTTGACTTTAGCACCTTAGCTCTGATTCCATGTTGAGAATTTGGAGGGCTAGAGATTAATTCAATTCTCTTCTTGATAATTACTTGTGAGCTTACTTATGTCTTTTCTTCTTTAGCTTATTGAATCTTTCATCAAGTCAATTATCAAAATACATGAGACACACAAACTAGGCTCCTAGAGCCAGGGCAAAACCTCTCCCTCTTGGAGAGGAAAACCCACGAGAAATTCTTCTTATAGATCTTCAAATGACAAGTACCATGACAAAGACTTAGACCCTTGACCTATGAATGCCTACAAGACCATGTCTTTACTTCTTTTACTGCTTCCAACACTTATCCTTCTCTTCTGCTCCAATCTGCATTGCATCTTCTCTATTGAAGACTGAGTCACCTTGCATACATTTGTACCTTGTACACTGCCTTCAACTTCACTCAAGTTTCAGGTTCTTTGCTTTGCTTAACCCTGTACAAGATCTTAGATAACCCCACTTATATCCTCTTGAAGAATCCTTACTTATAGACCTCGGAAATCGCCTTTGAAAATTCACACTTCATCACTTCTGTGGTCCTCATTTTTCACTCCTGTACTCTGCACTTTTTACTTAGTAGCATCCGCAAACTTTAGTATTTATAACCCTGATCACATCTTTAGAAATCCGCATTTATTGCTTTAGTAAATCCGCATTTATTACACCAAGAAATCCGCATTTACAATCTCCTGAAATCCGCATTTTTAACTCAGAGCAGTCCGCAATTTTTCTGTTCTTTTCTGCGTAGCATAGGTGGGTATAAATAGTTGTTCCAACTTGTATTTGAGCCGACCTTACAACCAGCTAGTAGGCCGACTTGAAGTGCAATAATTCCAATGTTGTAGCTTATCTTCCAGCGTGGTTTGAGGGCTGAATTAAATCATTCTTACACGGTTTCTTTGGCAAGGTCTTGGGGCATTTCTTTAGACTAGATCCTTCATATATATATGACACTTAATTACATTTATACGTAGAAGACAAAAACCCTAATAGACGTCAAGAAGAGATCTATTAACCTAGAATAAAATCTTGCTCATGAAACCCATGAAGCTAGTACAACAAATATACATTTTATTTTCTTTGTCTTCTTCTTTACATAAATACATAATTACATAGTCAATATGAAGACCTATCCTAGTTACACTTTTCAACACTCCCTCTTAACTAGGGAGGTATTCATACAAGTACATGGTCACTTTCAAACTGAAGAATCTCAAGAATCTCATAAGAAGAATTGGATTGGTAATCACATCTGTATAGCATCATATCAACCAGCATTGTCCTAGTGCAAGGCCTTGACTAACAACCCCATCTCTCAACGAGACAATGGGTTACAATGCTGGCGAGACACATGACTTATATACACCATAGTCATTGTCTCTCCAATGTACATACTCCACCCAGGTGTTCCCAGAGTATGGCCTTCTTTGGACTATTCTTCTCTTGGGTAGCTAGACCTCAAAGAATATCAATCCCCAACTACTCTTATCTTGAATGCCCTATCACATTCTCAAAGAGTATTGAATGCCAGATGATTACCCAATCCTCCATTCCGTCTTCCCAGGTGAAGACTAGAATGCTGTGTCAATCCATTCTCTCTACATGGCCTTCACTGAGACTTACAGCTGTTAGTCCTGGTCTAGTGCATGACACATGTATTAGAGAATCATATACATCACTCCTTCTTAACTTAGGAAGGACATACTTCAGTTTTCTTCAAAGCAAGAAACTTACCACCAGGCTCCCTCTCAACTAGAGACTTGCAGTAGCAATGGTGAGACACCCAGCTGCTCATGAAGAATTCCTCCCCTCGATGTCACGAATTTCGATATTGAGGAATCTTCAACCTTTGGCTTCATAGGGCACAAATCATCCATCAATTTCAGTCACAAGTCATGTCAACTAGCAGAAAGTGATTCATCAGTCTTATGCCATGCTGCTTTCTTCGAATCATCTCCAAGGATCATACATCCTTTCTCATGATTAGAAACCCTGCACAAATTCATCCAAATAAACATATACATATGAACTTTTAAAACAAAAGTTACCTCAATGATGATTTTTCACCATGACATCTTCGTTTAGGCATCAACATCCTTTATTCAGATTGACACATCTCCTAATGATATGTTTTGTCAAGGGTATTCTTCTTTACCAGACTTTTGTCAGAGTTTACATATCCTCCCAAGAGATCTCCTAGTCACATCTTCTTGGCTTCTGGATGATAACTACCTCTTGACATGGTTGCATTTCATGATCTCTTCCTTGTTGCACATTCTTCATTCCCAGAAACTTACAAATTTTCCAGTTCCTCATTCATATACAACCACCTCATATTCCATGAGGATATATTATGTTGATTTCATCTGTCAGCGCATCGAGAGATCCTTCTTCGTAGATCATACTTCTAAATATAGAAGTCTATTACCTGCAACCATATGACATGACTTTAAAGCATCCAGTGTCAGCATATAAATATATACATACCTCGTACCTTTTTCATTTAAGTCATCCTGTAGCAGTTTTACTAGAATGAAGAGCTTCATTCCCTTGGCCCGCTCCATCAATATGTCATCACATCCCATAATTCTGTAGCATGGAATTCTTGATGAAACTATTCTACTTTATTTCTAATTAATGAATTCACAGAGAACTCCATTAGAAAATGTCAGCACCTGTTTTCATGATGACCATTGATCTTGATGACTGCCTTCCATCAGTATTGTTATCAAAGAGGTTTTTCCAGGAGCTGTTTTACGAAGAGCTCCTACAATGCTTCGATCATGATGCTATATTGCTTTCTATCATACAACCAAAAAAAATCACTTAAAGGAGAAGATGATCTCAATCATAGTGGAGATCCCTCACTTTGCTCTTGCAACTCTCGGCCTACTGCAATTTCTATCCTTGATCGATGGCTAGCATTCTGGGCTCCTACAATTTATGTTATATCTTCCCTCTTAGATCCTTGCATTTCTTGTCCGAGTTGCAGATCGAACCTTTTCTCCACTTTGTTGCTCTGTAATATCACCGAATTGTTTTTCCAGCTTTAGGTCGAGTTCACCTAGGTATATATAGTTGTTTTTACCTGTAATTGAGCTGACATGAATAATAGGTATAACCGACTTGTCAATTTGTTGGAGGCAGACTATTAGACTGTTGAAGAGGCCGACTTGATGGGGGAGGAATAAGACAATAAAATAATTTTCTTTCTTTGACACTTATGAACCCAAGAAGGGTTTCTTACATAATGAATTTGAATTTTACTCAATAGAGACCCTAAAGGCCTTCAATGGAGGCTTGACGTACTGACGATTGACCTAAGCATGAAATCCATGCTTTAATAAGTCAATACAAATTTTCTTTTTCTTGACTCAAATAGAAATAATGAAGACCAACACTAGTTAAATTCTTTAACACTCCCTCTTAACTAGGGAGATATTCATAATTACATACATATATAAGTACATGGAAGATCTCAAAATGATATGAACTACGAAGAGTTCTAGCACACTTAGTGCTGCGGACTAGATACCTGAACAAGTATTCTATCCTGGTGAGACTAAGGGGACTCAAACTTTAGCCATCTCTAGGTACCATCAGGATTTTAAGCTCTACCACCAACCCAGGGATCTAGGTGTGTATCCAAGGTCGGAGCTCCATAACGAACGCCACCCTCCCTCTTCGGGATCTAGACATCAACACATAGGCCGACAAAATGTCCTCCCAAGCATCTTGCCATTAGATGCTTCATCTCTCCCTAACAACTAAATCATATACATCTATTTGTCCAAGCATGCTTCTAGAGTGTTCCACTTTTTTATGGAGAGATTTACCTATACAAACACAAACCCCAATTAGTAATAAACTTTCAAATATAAGTAAACACAAACCTTCGGGGTCCTCAATCATTCTGATGCTACTTTTATCATAAACTTATCCATATACAATTTGTCGAAAGCTTTCATTTCTTCAGTAGTGCCAAATACATCATCAAATTCTTCTCAAGTCTTTTGTTTGCAACTTCATGAACATTTATCGATAATTCTTTTTCTTACTTCAAAGTATTGATTGTCATAATATGCCATTCCTCTCAACTAGGGAGATATGTCTTTTCTTCTTTTTAGGCTCCCTCTTAACTTAGGTAGATCAACCATTTTTTTCTTCTAAAACATCGAAGAACCTTTCACAACTTTTTTCCTTCTTACGACATCGAGGTCATCTTTTCCTTCATCATGCTTATTGTTATTATCATACGAACATTTTCATTATCTTGAAGATTATGTACCTGCAATACTTTAATAGTAAGTACAACCAAGTATAGAACTATATCATGTCATCATAATGAAGTCATAAAAAACAATCAAGCTTTAGACATCAAGTTCCTAAATCTAGTTAGGATCATAAACCATAAGAGACACATCCTATTATATACTAGACTTCAACTTCTTGCTAGGGTTTTTTCATAAACCCTAGACTTCATTTTTGAGCAATTCCACAATAATATTATACATCTAGAGTTTCAACAATATGCATTTAGGACTTCATGACAAATGAGGGTTTTTGTTATATACCCTAGATACATCAATAATCAAGTTAGCATACTATCATATGCATATCTAGAATTTCATTATCATGTACTAGAAACTCATATCAATACTTAGGTAAACCCTAGAAAAATACATCAAAGTTAGATATACAACAATTTCAATCAAGCTAGGGTTTTGATTGAGCGAAAGAATACATTCCTAGGACCTCCTTTTAGTTATTGTAAGGATTTAGTCTATAAACCCTAATTCACTAAACCATAAAAATATAGGGATTTGTTTCATTAGCAACAAACCCTAACTTATCTAAGGTTTTGGTTTATTACCAGGACAATAACAACAAACCCTAAAAGTCTAGGATTTTGTCATAACAATACCAAAACCCTAAATATTACAAGAATGGATTTTTCATCATTGGTTCTTTATTAACAACACTATGAGGACTAGGGTTTCAATATTATTGTCAACATATTCTAAGCAAGGAAACAATTTCATTGTACAAACCCAAAGAAGACTAGGGTTTCATCGACATACCCTTAGGTTAGGGTTTTACATTGAAACTTAAAGGTTAGGGTTTCATAAACAAGGTAGATGATATAATGAGGGTAGATTTAATCAAGAGATTAACCACTCTAACAAGAATCCTTATGATTCGAAAACGTGGACATGAAAAAGTTAGTAATACATTTCAAAATGATCGTGTCGTTTAATGAAGTTCTTATAGTATTAAACATACCTTGTAGGGTTTTCTTATTGAAGGACTCCCTCTTAGCATCTTCATGGTCTATATGAGTTAATCTTTGCTTTCTTCAATATATCCCTACATTATTTTATTGACAAGCACAAAATATACAAGTACAATAACATAATGTCTAACTAGGATTTCTTGAATGGAAGTACAATCTTTAATTAGCTCTAGAGACATTGTCCTGCTTACAAATCCAAGGCATTAGAAATAAGAGTATATATATGTTCTATTTATGATCCTAAATATTAACAATCTTCAAGCCAATCCTAAGAATATAACCAATCCTAAAACATTTTATGCAAAACCCTTTTAACGAAATATACCTCAATATTACAGACTTCAACCTTCTATGCTTGAAGATTTGATGCTCTATTAAATTTATTGCTCTTCTTGCAAATTGTAGTCATAGTGTTAGATGAAAACAAAAGAATAAACAATACTTGATTTCTTCAAGGTGGTCCTTCAAATATTGGATGCCTTTTTGCTTCAATTTTGTAGGTGATGAGATTGTCAAACATTGAGGAAGCTTCAAACTCAGATTCTAACTTCACTGTGTAGACTTCAGATAGAATTGCTTCCTTTAATCGCAAGAAAAATGTATGGGACAATTGTGACTTTCAAGGCAGATTTTAGAGAATCTCCAGACAATTTAAGATGCACAAGTCTAGATTTTGGTCCTCCTTGAATATGACTATGCACATACCTATGCCCAAAATTATGATCCTTTCCTTTTAGATCAATGAGAAATTTTGTTAGTCAATGCTCAAGGCTAGAAAGGAGTCTTTGTCCTCCTTCTTGTGAAAATTTCTGAATATAGAAGCCTTACTACAGTATCTTGATTTACTTCTCCTACTTGTTTGATTTAATTAACAAGTTATTTTCTGAAATCTTCAATAAAATATCAAAGCAAACACAACTGTAACCTACACATACATACAGATCATTTGCTGAAGCATAATGCACACATGACAAAGGACACAGTGTTTTTTGGACAATGTCCCCGGAAAAACCCAATGCGGGAAAACCGGTGCAATAACTCTTAGAGGGTTTGTTTATTAAGCAGAATATCTGAATACAATCAAGGGTGCTAGTAATGGTTTGCCCAAAAGAGAATTTCACGACAGATGTACCTATCACTCGGAGACAGAAAATATAACTGATTCAGCCGAGGAAGCACTCCTCTGAAATACGCTGAATACAAGCCCTTTCTGGCCTACTGGAACCTCAATGCTACTCCTCCAGCCTCTACGTTAGCTTCTCATGCCCAACGTAGCCATTGCGCAGCCTCTGCTTCACCCTTCTGGGCTCAGCGCTGCCTCTGCGTCACCTTGAAGGCCCTGCGTCAGCCTCTGTGTGAGCCTGGCTGGGCTGTGTCCCCCCTGCTGGTCTCTTCACTGCTTGGACAAGATCTACCTCTCTGCCTTTGTCTTCTTAGCCTTGGATCAGAATAATCCCTCACCGATCTGCCCCTCACAAGCATTGCAAGCTCACTAGAAAATTCTCAGCAAACCACGCCCCAAAATTTCGACTTAGCTCAAGTGCTACCGCTCTGTGTGTGCTCTCCAACTGACCCCAAGCCTTCCTTTAATACTTTTCTCGTTGATAAATCAACGACCTTGATCTAATATCTAATTGACGGCTCAAATTAGAAAAATCTTGATCCACAACACTTAGAACATTCTCACCCACATGTGTAAATTAATTCACTTTAATTTTTTAATTTCCCTAAGTTAGACTTGGGGTCCTCATTAAAAAATTTAATTATTTGAATATCTTTTACTTCGGGTGGAATTTCTCCAAACGATTTCTGGGTCTTGGAGATCTTATGTGTTTTAGCCCCTCCACAAAGTTTCGGATCTAGAGCACATCCGATGCTACTCAAAATATCAACACTTCCAATATGACTGTGGCTGGTATAAGCTCTTTAACAGTATACTAGTGATTCATTAGAAGTTTCGACGTCTCTGCTACTAGAAGGACTGAAAATTTAATCTTACACATGGTGACTGTTCTATGCATAGAATCTCGGTTCACTTGTAGATGTTTTTGCTCCAAACACTTATGCATAAAATCTATATTCGATCATCCACAAAGTATGACTGTAGTTCGGAGGATTTGGATTACAAAGTTCAAATTTTGATTGATGTTTATAGGCCTTGTAAATTAGTTTCAGTACCTTGCTCTTTACATCAGGGTTCTCAACCTTGTGTAGGATACTAAATTAGTTTCTCGATTCTTCAAAATAGGATTTATATGCCTCTTCAATAAACTTTGCTTTTCCTCTCCTAATCACTGTAACTAGGGCTTGTGATTATGCCCAAAATTTGGAACCTTTTCTTTCCTTGAGGAGCTCAGTCCTGGATGATTGATTTCCTTACTAATTTTGAAGCCCTAAGTGACCTTCTTTCTGCCCTTAATTAAACCAAGCTCTGATATCATCTTGAGAAATCAAGGGTATTGCATAGAATAAATTCCTTAGGTAGATTTCTCTTAGACTTTGACATTTTCTTGTCATTGCTCCTTTCTTCTTATTTGTTCTTATTTTAATTTTATTATGTTCCTTTCATCAAGACAAATGCCAAACAAAGAAGATCACAACAAGGGACACAAGATGTAGGCACTTAGCCAGGGCAAAACCCCTATCTAGGTGAAAACCCAATCCAACTCTTCCTTTAGTAGAATCAGTTCAAGTTGAGATAGACCAGGACCTATTTTGACCATGACACAAATTTTCCTCCACCTATCAAATCAACCTCTCATGAAGTCAAATTTTGGTTTCCTTATCTTCTTGCAAACTTTGGTCTTCCTTAACTTCAACATTGCTCGACTCTCTATGTTTCTGCAACTTAAGGTTTTCCTTACTCCTGCAATTTTCGGCTTACTTTGCTCGTGCAACTCTCGGCCTACTGCAATTTTTATCGTTGATCTGTGGCTAGCATTCTTTGCCCCTACAATTTATGTTATATTCTTCCCTCTTATATCCTCGCATTTCTTGTCTTGTACGAGCTGCAAATCGAACCTTTTCTCCACTTCACTGCTCTATAATATCACCGAATTCTTTTTCTGCTTCAGGTTGAGCTCACCTAGGTATATATAGTCGTTTCTGCCTGTAATTGAGCTGACATGAATAATAGAAGTAGCCGACTTGTCAATTTGTTGGAGGCCAGCTAGTAGATTGTTGAAGAGGTCGACTTGATGGGGGAGGAATAAGACGATAAAATAATTTTCTTTCTTTGACACTTATGAGCCCAAGAAGGGTTTCTTATAGAATGAATTTGACTTTGACTCAACAGAGATCCGAAAGGCCTTCAATGGAGGCTTGACCTACTGACCATTGACCCAAACATGAAATCCATGCTTTAATAAGTCAATACAAATTTTCTTTCATAAATAATTTTTCTTTTTCTTGACTCAAATAGAAATTATGAAGATTGACACTAGTTACATTCTTCATCATGTTCAATGCCTTAAGTGCAATGAATATGGACACTTTAAGAGACAAAACAACAAAAGAAAGGAAAGGAGCGAGGCTCTCATAGTTGAGGAGATGGGAGAACCTGAGAAGAAGCCAAAGAAAGAAGACGTGGAAGGTCTTTACTATTGGAGAAGGCACTCTGGTTGTCAGGTTCGCTAGGAAGATTAATCTTTCCTTTAGGATAGTATGCATTATTGTTTATATAAGTGTCTTGATTTGCATAACATCATAGAGAGAAACATGTGATAATAACATATGTAGAGTCTACTTGGTTAAGTTTCTTTGTAAAATCATCTAGAAGATAGACATATAGGCCATTTTGCATATTGTTCATCGAGGCATTATCTAACATTATGTTAGAGGCAGTCATCGTGCTTAGGTGGATCATCATGATCTTGGAAGAACCATCATTTTGGAAGGTTCTGGAAGAAGTATTATGATAAGGTTAGTATGCATTCCATATAATATGGAAACAATGCTTTTATAAGGGATGGAGGTATGCAATGGGTCAAGTTGCAGGCTCATTATAACTATATGATGGAATAAGAAGCATGGGAATGTATATTGAAAGTGACTCTTGGATAAGATTCATACGTACATAATCTTGTAACATGTTTAGTATGATTGTGTGATATTTAAAGAGAAGAATTTGACTTACATAAGGATGTATAAAGGATTAAAACTTTCTCTAGAATATGTAAAATTATTAACATCCAATATAATCCCTGGAAGAAAGTTATAACTTGGTAATCAAGTTTGATCCTTGGGCACTCTGATGCATGAAGGAAGTTTCGTATGGAGATGAACCATGAGGATGTTGATGCTTGGACGAGAAGGTCATCATGATAAGGTAAGTTTGATTTTAATTATTGTTGGTTATCTAGTTAACATATTATTTATATACTTGGAAGGATGTTCCAGGAATACATGATGACATTTGAGGTAAGTTCAACTGTATGGATGGAATGTATGAAGGATGTTGAGGGAAGCTCAATATCTGACACCTGACAACTGTGAAGTCAAAACATGCACATCTTGGGATTGAAAGGTAGAAATGCAAGAAGATAACCTAAAGGTCAACAAGAGAGGTCACTCTCATGTAGAAGCTATAAGTTTGGAAAGGCTCAATATCATACCTTCATGATAAAGATCAAAGTGATAAACAAGAAAAATGACCTGGATCTTGTCATAAGATTGAAGAGTGAAGTTGGTTCCATGATACCTCATAAGGAAGAAATCTAGATGCAAGAGATGCGAAAGAAAGAGGGAGCCATGTAGCTATGAAGATCAAGCAGCTGACACTCTCATGAAGATAAACTATAAGGCTTGTGGTGGTGACTTCCCAAATTGAAAGGAATTCAGGAATATCCTCTGGTTTTGAGAGGGAGTAATGAAGTCTCCTTGAATAGGAGCGAGGATCTATTCTCTGATTAAAAGGAGGATTGGGATATTCTCTTTGGTTGAGAGGGAGTGATGATAGATATCACATATGCATTCATCCCTGGTAAGACCGTGTAAGGGTCTTAAAGAGAGAATGGAAAATGATTGGATAAGCATCTATGGTTTCCTTGAGGATAAAACAGTCCAAGAAAGGGAAGGTGCCGACACTCTTTGAGAATAAGACATGTATCCAAGATAAGAGTGATCGAAGAGGACCAATATTCTTTGAGAATTCAAAAATGGAAATCCAAGATAAGAATAGTCCTAAAAGGACATACCTTGTGAACATTCAGATGGGGTATGTGCCTTGTAGAGGTAGTGTAGTATCACATGTAAAGCCTCCCAGCATAATGCTCTTGAATGAAGTAAGAGCTTGTCTAGTTAGGCCTTAGAGACAATGTTGGTCATAATGATGATGCTTATATATGGCTTATCAATCCGACTCTTCTTACGAGAACTTTTCAGTTTGAGAATGACGTTGTACAATTATGAATACCTCTCTAGTTAAGAGGGAGTGTTGGAAATGTAACTAGTTTTAGTCTTCATAACTGTTGTTGTACTCATTTCAATATGTATGTAATGTAACAAACAAAAGAAGAAAAGAAAAAGTTATTATTTTAAAGCATGGGTTTCATGCTCATTATTGATGGTCTTTTAGGTAAAAGCATGGTTTTCATGCTTCTAGGGTTTGTTAGGTCATAGGATTTATTGTCATGAGTCAAAGGAGTAAACATCATGTTTACAAGACCTTTCCGGGAAAAATGTAATTGGAAAATGAATTATTTTTGAGTCTAGAAAGTCCTGGAAACTCCAAATGCACAAGTCGGCCCTAAAAGAGACAAGTTGGCCTAGGGAGGGGCTATTCGACCTCTTGGAAAGGCTATATATAGAGACATGACACAAAGGTGACTTACGGGTAGGATGCATATTGGGGCATGCACTCATCCAAGTCCATGGCTTCAACGAGTACCCTCACACCCAAGACCGGCTGCACGACCCCTTTCACCTTGTCTATAACTAGTCATAAAGATGGGGGAAGGCATGTGTTCAGTGTTCTCGATCAATAATGTTCCCTCTCAGGGAGCGAGAGCCTTGCTGCACATCCCCCTTCACCAAGTCCATGGCTAGTCATAAAGACGGGAGAAGGCATAAGCTTAGTGGAAAGATACATTCTCCTGCACTGTGAAAATTCCTTGAAATGCAACAACTGGAAACTAATTATCCTAACTGATTAACAATTTATTATTTTTTTGATTAATACCGACTTATTCACATTGCAATTTCTTCACCAAAAATAAATGCTGCGTAAGAAAAAATAGGAACTGAGAAATACTAGCACACACACGTAAAATGACAGTTATTTTTGGAAAAACATCCCTGGAATAACCCAATGTGGGAAAACCGATGCAACAACTTAGGGTTTATTTTATTATGCAATAGTGAAATTTGAGTACAACCTTTGGAAGCCCTGCTGGCTATCCAAACAACAAGAATCTGACAAAAATATTTGGAGAGAAGATACTCTCCCTCCACAAGCAAACCTCAGGGCTTTGAAAAACTGGCTGTACAAGCCTTGCGTAGGCCGATTTTGCTTCTAATGATCCATGCGCCTGTGCTGGGAAAGCCCACGCGATACTCATAGATGTACTGGGAAAACCCCTGCAACCCGTCAGAAAATTCCGCGCAACCCTTGCGGTTGTCGTGGTCTAGCTTCGCTATGGAATACTTCAGTCACTTGTTGTTGCCTCTCTGGAACTGGAAATCCTCCTCCGGATCACTGCCTCTGTCCCTCTGAGATTTGCTACTCAATCTCTCAAACTGTCTAGATCACTGAGGGTCTGCAAAATCTGTTCTCCATCTACCCATCGACTCCTTATAATCTCCAGTTGCGACTCCAACGGCCAAGATTAAATCTTAATCAATGGCTGAGATTATTTCCTTGTTGATACATGTGAGCTTCTAGATAAATCTCACCTTCCTCAATTAGTTCCTGTTAATTAATCATTTTCCCTAAGTTAGACTTATGGAAAATTTAATCACTGATTAATTAACTTAATTAAGGCATTTCGAGGTGGATTTTCCTGAAACCTTTTTTGGGTTATGGAGTCCTAGTGTTTCTTAGTCTCTTTGACAACTGTCAAGACTAGACCACCATCCGATGCCTCAAAAACTAACATGCACTCCAAGCTGCTCTCGGAAGAATTCAACCACTTGGTGAGAATGTCTCCAACTTGTTGAAGCTTCACTGCTTCAATTCTGCAGCAAACCACTGTCGAAGCCTTAATGCTCCCTCTGTATTTGAGCTTCATTGCCCCCTCTTTGTTGGAGCCTCAATGCTCCATCAATGTCACCATGACTGACAATCCTGTGGTCACATTGCAATATGATTGGTCATTGGTGGACTGAGTGCAATGGAAGTTTGCTACCTGCTCATCTAGGAAGTCAAAGCCAGATCCATACTAAAGCAACCACCTCAATGTGTTCTAGCACTCCTGGTTCACTTGGCATCAACATCTCTCTACAGTCGTAGCACTGTCTCAATCTATGAATGACTATATCATGAAGGTATCTCAATACCAGCTTTGCAGTATCTCAATATGCATGTCTAAGCTCTATTTGGCTCAGGGTATATGCAAAGCAAGGATCCATCTGGTTTCTTGCTCATGATTGGATCCATCAAGTCTGAATTTGAAAAGTATTCTCTCAAATGCTTCAGTGTAATCCATCATGCCAAGTCTCTAACAGTGTACTGCCCTTGACAAGGAAGTCATCATCTCTTTGTTACACCTCTACTCTCAAGAAGTTGATCACTAGGGCTCAGAGGCCAACACCCTCTGGTATTGAGATGGTCTGATCCTGTCAGAAATAAATCATTAGCATCTATAAAAGCAAATATCAAAGATATACTTTCAACCTTGGAGTCCGCATCAAGGTTGCTTGGGAGCGGGAGCGGGGAGCGACATTTTAAAAGAGCTCCCAGTTTGGGAGCAAATTTTTATATAATATATATTTTTATATATTTTGATGCATATATGTCAACAAAAACATGTAGAATGATGAATTAGATATAAAAAACATAAAAACATGGATTGAACCATATAAAATCAATCAGCTAGAAGTTATAATCTTCATCAACCATGTCCACAAGTTAGTAACATACAACATATCGAGTCTCATGATTCATCAATCTTAAAGTTTCAAGCTTTCAAAATTCGATATACAACATTTATAATCGTTGATCCCTAAAGTTGTAACTTGTACTTGTAACCATTACCATTACCAAGTAACCAAACGATAACACAGAATATCTAACATGAAATGAAATATTTCAACTTTCAACTTTCACGAAGCATTATATTCATAATTCATTACCAATGAGTTATAATTGCCAAATTCAAACTTCAAACTTAAATTGTCATATAATGTTTACAAAAAATATCATAATAAATATGAAGAGTCAACTGTTATAAAAACTACTAGAAACTAGAAAACACAAGTAAATCTATCATCTATTGCTAATGCTTGAGCCTCTTGCTGCTACGAGAAATATCTAATTTCTAAGAAAGCATGTAGAATGATGAATTAGTTATAAAAAGCATAAAAACAAGGATTAAACCATATAACATCAATCATCTAGTAGTTATAAGCTTAGTCAACCATAGGTCCACAAGTTAGAAGTTTTGATTTATATAGCATGTAAGCGTGCACATAACCAAAATAACATCTAGTGCAATCCATCTTTGCACCGAAAATACATCAACAAATAGGCTCTAGATGGCCTTGTTGTCGCTCAAAATGTATAGACACCGTGACAACGACTCAGGTCGGGGGTTGTCACCTAATCCCTAACCTCTTCGTTTAAGCTGTCTCCCAATAGCAGACTATGGGGGGTAGACCCTGTGGAAATGAGATGAAGAAAGACAAGTTGGAAACCAACTAGTCCGGGAGACACAGTTGAGTAGCCTAACACTTGTTTTAGATTTAGCAAGATTTTAAGGATTCGATTGGATTTATAGATTTGAAACCAATGCCTTATGGAGTCAACACTCTTGCTATGTAAATATAAGACCAAATACTGGATGGAAAACTGCTGCTTTATTGTTTTACTATCCTAAATGAAATGCAAATTTCTAGGACCTATGTGAAATGCATAAATCTTGGTTGATTTTAATTAAATGCCTATTCTAAATCTGACTCTCCCTTAACTATTTTGAAACTGGGCTCCAAGGTAAGTTGTGGGAAGGAAGCCAACAGGAAGCAAGCAAGGGCTTGATTAACGGTACCTCCTGTTGTGCTCCTATTACCCGATGCCTCTGGCATTGCAGAGACTGTGGCTTTGACGACTGCAAGGTCACTGTGTTAACTACCGAAGAGTTGCCTGGGCCTGTCAAGCTAGATGAGAAAGTTTGTTTTAGAAATCTTTCAACCAAGTTTATGCTTGGAGGTAAGTATTGCATAACTAGCCTAGGATGTGTTACCACTCAAACCAACATGAGACCTAAGAGGGGTTCCTATGAGGGCAATTGCTGGGTCAAGGGCAACGATGGAGAGTTAGTCCACTGTCACCACAGGTAAGACTCCCTGCTCTTTATGGACTTTCGCCGATGGGAGGAGTCCCAGTAGTTGAGGAAGTCCCTATTAAAGTATAGATCACTGAATAGGTGTGAAGTGACCCTAGAAACCCTTTCCCTAGGATAGAATGAAGAATGGGACTTGCTTGCTTTTTAAGAAAGGGACTTGTTCTTCTAGTGAGAGGGGATGAGGATTGGAGGGTTGAGGTAGAAGAGTAAGATTTATAAAGGAGGTTTTTAATCCCTAAAATCCTTTGGGAACTTGGATTCCCGAGTAGTCCTTGATAAATCAACTTTGATGAATAATGGGACCACACAAGGTAAAGTGGACCCAACCTAGGTTAGGGGATGGATTTTGGCACCCAATGATGTTCTTAACCTGGCCAAGAGAGGGGAAAGGATCAAACAAGAATTTCTTCCAAAGATGCCAAATTGATCTTGCTAGGTTCTAGCCTTGTGAACACCTAGGCAAAACTTGATCCTAGAGCTAGGGCTTGGGGTATCCAGAGATTCCACCATCGGAATTGCTCCAAATTTGGAGGAGAGTGAGGGGACCCACCAACGCAGTTGTATCTAGGAGGTCAAAGTTTTCCTGTGGCTAGATTCCCAGGAAAATGATGCCCCAGGTGACCTAATGGGGCTAGACCTAGGAAAAAAGGAAAAATGTGAAAAAGAGGGGAAAATGATCACCCTTTTTTGAGGGACTAGTGCCTGATTCACTTGGGGATATGGAGTCAAGGATAATAATGAAGAAGGATCTAGTTTCTTGTTCAAGGAGGCTCCAAAAGTCAACTTCGTCCAATGTTAGAGGAAAGAGAAGAAAAGTGTCTTTCAAGCATTTATACTTCATACAAATGGTGCAAGCTGATCAAGATAAAATGATCTCTAGGACATTTCATTCATCTAACAATGGAATAGAATAAGCTAAATAGACACATAATTCCACATTTCATACATGCAACAATTAACCCTAATTATAACGAAGTCTAATTATATGTAGCGACCAGAAAAATAGCGTTAAATTTGCACTTACAATGTTAGAGAGTATATCCAACCAGCATCACATTTGCAAATAAGAAGCTCCAAGATAGAAAGAACCCAATTCATACATCAAAATTCATCCATCATCCAAAAATAGTCCTCCAAGAAAAAATGTGAAGTTCTTTAAGGATAGAGAGATCCCAAGTCAAGTGATGATACAAATGTATACAACTAACTACTATTTATACACCAATTAGGAGTTTGATTTAGCTAATGGGCCTACATTAGCCCCTAAACATAAAATAATGTGAAAATAACTTTTGGTGACAAGCCCACCAAATTAGCTCATAAATGAGATAATAGAAGGTCGAATAATAATCCATGCATGTCATGGGGCACTCCAAGGGGCCTATTGAGGTCATTATGTACCATGATGATGAATAAAATTCTCAAAAGGTGATGGACAAGGGGGTTGCCTCTTGTTCTCCAAGTAGTAGACTTGTGGTGCTCCTAGTGGGTGTGGGTGCACACCATTGAACCCATGGGTCTCCATATGAGTCGAAGATGCCTATATATCATCTGTAAGGGCTCATATGATGGAATGAACGCTTCCATGTCATCGTAAAAGTCCTGAGACACCTGCCAAGTGTGTGGTGCTCCTGTTATGAAACCAACTCCAAAAATAGAAGAAAAGAGAGATCAACACCTTAGAAATAGGCCACTTCGAGGGGGAAACCTCCTTTACGTTACATAAATGAGCAATTCTTAGATGATACAAATGACAAAACCTCCTTCTATATATAGGAGTCCATGGGGTCACAATATAATCCTAGCCGACCTAACAATAATAATGTAAGGGCACAATAATAACAATATTGGGGTTACAGGGGTACAACAATAACAATAAGGGGGCTACACTAACAACAATAAGGGACTATAATAGTAATATAGGGACCTAACATGCCTCTCTCCCTCAAAAAAGTGTTGTCCTCAACGCTTGAGTAGCTCTGGATGCTTCTGTATAAAATTCTCATCCTTTCATGTAGAATCTTCAGTGGTTAAGTTCTTCCACTTGATGAGATACTCTGAAATTGATCTATTTCGTAGCTGTCGAGTTCTTGTTTCCGTGACTGCTTCAGGTTCCAATATGATTTTTCCTTCCTCATCAAGTTCTGGCAATACTGTTTGAACTGGAAGTTTGTCACCTATAACCTTCTTTAAGTATGAAACATGGAAAACTGGATGCACTCGCGAAGAAGCATGAAGCTCCAATTTGTATGCCATATTACCAATATTTTGCAACACCTTGTAAGGACCATAATACTTTGGCGATAATTTATTATCCTTCTTAGCTTGCTTGAGGGACATTTGTTTGTATGGTTGTAGCCGTAAAAATACCCAGTCTCCTACATCAAAACTTCTCTCGTTGTGATGTTGATCTGCCTGTTGTTTCATTCGATTTTGTGCCAAATTTAGGTTATCCTATAGGAGTTGGAGAACTTCTTGTTGATGCTCGATGTGATCTTCCACTGCTTGAACCTTAGAATTTTCTCTTAAAGATGATGTGATGGATGGTGGATGATATCCATAAAGTGCAATAAATGGGGTCATTTTTGCTGCAATATGTAAGGAAGTGTTATACCATCATTCAGCGAGAGGTAACCACTTGACCCATTGTGTTTGTTTATCAGATACAAAACAACGAAGATATCCTTCCAAACATTTATTCACTATCTCAGTTTGACCATCGAATTGAGGATGATAAGATGAACTATGAGCTAGTTGAGTACCCAAATAAGAAAATAATTTCGTCTAAAAATTTCCAATAAAAATGGGATCTCTGTTGCTTACAATAATCTTTAGGTTTCCATGTAGCTTTCGAATTGTTTCCATAAATGCAGTAGCAACTGTATTTTCTTTAAATGGATGAGATAATGCACAAAAGTGTGCATACTTGGTAAGTCTATCAAATACCACCATGATGACACTCTTTCCTTCGAACTTAGGTAAACCTGTGATAAAATCCATTGAAATCTCCTCCCAACGTTGACTTTGAATGGGTAAAGGCTGTAGAAGACCCGGGGTCTTAATTGTCTCAGATTTATTTTGCTGGCAAACCAAACATTTCGCCACAAACTTTTGAATATTAGATTTAAGGCCATTCCAAAAAAATTCTTTCTTCACCCTGTGGTAAGTTTTTAAAAATCCCGAGTGTCCTCCTAAAGGAGAAGTGTGCAATTCCAAAAGAATCTTTTGTTTTAGTTGGGAATTATTACAAAGATATAAGCGATCTTTGAAGTTTGTACCAAGTTTGTGGGGAAGCTTCAACCCCCCCCCCCAATTCCCGCTCTCGAAACGCGCTCCGTTCGGGAGCGCTTTGGGAGCGCTCGGAAACGTGCTTTCGAAAATGCTTCCTGAGGGGAGCGTTTTCGGGAGCGCGCTTCCGAGCCTGTAAAAATGCTCCCTGCCTTTTCGGGAGTGTTTCAGGGAGCGCTCGGGAGCGAACGCTCCTTGAGCACTTCCGACATTAAAAAAACGCTTTGGGAGCGTTTTTTAAATGCCGGAAGCGGTCGGGAAAAAACGCTCCTCGGCGGCGTGAAAAAAAATCTTCAAAAAATTCGTTTTTTTTGGAGAGGGAGGAAGGAGGGTTGGGTAAATAAAAGCCCACCCTCCCCTCATTTTGTTTTATTGTTTTAGTTGAGTGAGTGAGAGCAAGAGTTGGAGAGAAGGAGAGCTTGGAGCAAGAGTTGGAGAGCGGAGTTGTGGAAGTGCCAAGGAGAGAGCAAGGAGCAAGCTGCAAGAGAGCAAGAGGAGGATTGCAAGAAAGAGGTAGGTTTTCTAATCTAGTTTTGTATTTTCTAGGATGAATTTTTAAGTTCAAAAATGAAAACTTGATATTTTTATTTTATTTTATTTTATTTCCCTTAATGTTGCATTTTATTGTGTTGAAAACTTAAAAATTGATTTTTTTCTTCCTATGTTGCATTTCCTATTCCCATTTGGCATTTCTTCATTTATTTTTGCAGGCTAGAAACTTGAAACTTGAAACATCATGGCTATATGGCTAGGGATTTTCATCATGCTGGTTCCTTTCTTTGTAATAATGGTGTTGGAGAGTAGAAGAAAGAGGCACTTTAGAGAAGAGGAGGATGAAGAAGTGGGTTATGGTGGATTTGATGAAAATCCTGAAGAGGAGGAGGATTATGTTGAGGAGGAAGGGGGGAGTGGAGAACATGAGGCCACAGATACCCCAACTAGACAAGACCAAACTCAGACACCTTTGTGGAAATATGTTCAGAAGTAGGAAGGAGGGAAAGGTGGTGGAACCACTAAATTTCTTTGCCCCCATTGCAATAAAGAATACCATGGTTCATACACCCGTGCGAGAAGGCACCTTTGTGGGAAAATGCCAGGGGATGGAGACAAAAATCTAGGAATCAAAATTTGTGTTAGTGTGCCAGCAACAGAGAGAGAAATATAGAAAGGAAGAGGAGGCTGCCCTACAGAGATCTAAAAGATCTAGGGGTTTCATTGATTCTTATACACCATTAGGTGCATCACATCATGGACAAAGAAGTCCATCAACTTCCACCCATGGCAGTGGTTATGGAGGCAGTGGCACACCTGGATTAAGGTGTAGAACCATATCCAATTTCCTTGACGAAGGGTGTAGGAATGATGTGGATTAAAAAATTTTCCGGTTTCTATATGCATGTGGGGTGCCATTCAATGTTCTTCGCTCACCTTATTGGCATGAAATGGTTTCTGCCATTAATGATGCCCCCAAAGGATATAAGAGCCCTGGGTATGACAAGGCCAAAACCATGGGTCTTGATCATGAAAAAGCTAAAATAAACCATTCTTTGGCTAGAATGACAAATTCGTGGAATGAGCATGGGGTGTCCATTGTCTCTGATGGATGGACCAATGTAAAAGGAAAGCCATTGATAAGTGTTTTGGCTGTGTCGGTTAGTGGTGCAATCTTCTTGTCAGCATATGATTATTCAGACAAATTCAAGACCGACATTAACATTGCAGAACCATTACCTGCAATAATTGAAAATACTGGGCCATACAATGTCATACAAGTCATCATTGATAATGCTGCTAACTGTAAGGCTGCAGGAGCAATTATTGAGGATAAATACCCCAACATATTTTGGTCTGGGTGTTTGGTTCACACAATGAACCTTTTGATGCATGATATCATTAAAAACAAACAACCTCAATTTAAATGGCCTGGTGATTTGTACAAGAGAGGTAAAAAAATGATAAAATTTATTACAAATCATAGCAATACCCATGGGCTTTTCCGTACTCACTCCAAATTGGAGTTGTTGAAGATAGCAAAGACTAGATTTGCTAGCTATTACCTCACCTTCAGGCACCTTTTGAAGGTAAGAGAGTCATTGGTTGCAATGGTATCAAGCCCACACTGGCAAGTATTAAAGGACAGGGCAGCGACAATAGTTGACAAGCAAGGTTTTGAACATGTGGAGGAGACCGCCCTTGACCCTTTGTTTTGGGCACGTGTGAGGGAAATTTTGAATTTCACCAAGCCCATTTATCACATGATTCGGTTTGCAGATACAGATAAACCAGTGATTGGGGAGGTTTATGAGCAGATGGACAACATGTTGGGCCAAATAAAAGATGTTGTTAAGGATAATGATCCCAACTTGTATGCTATGATTCATGAATGTGTGTGTGCATGGTGGAATAAACTCAATGTTCCACTACATGCCTTGGCATATATCCTTATGCCAAAATACTACTCTCCATCTTGGTTGGGCCAACCTGCACCTGGAGGTGGGGTTAGGATGAAACCTCACACAGATCTAGAGGTACAAGAGGGGTACATGAAGGCATTAGACAAGTTGGTACTCGACAGAGAGGAGTGTGCTAGATTGCGCCTTGAATTAGGCAAATACTTCAGTTGCACTGCTAACTTTGGTTCTTTCCATGCAATGGAAGACAAAGATAGATTTGATGCTCTCACATGGTGGGAAGCATATGGTGGCATGGGACTTTTGCCAAAGTTGGCAAAAAAAGTTCTCTCACAGGTTGTGAATACTTCTTCTGCAGAGAGGTGTTGGAGCACCTACAGCTTCATACATAATGTGAGAAGAAACAGGCTGAATGAAAACCAAGCTGAAAGCTTGGTTTACGTGCATTACAACTTGAGGTTGTTGAGCCATTACTGTGATCGGGCATATGAGGATCAATCATACAGAGTCTGGGACAACAACCCAGAGGATGATAATTTGGAGGACGACACGGTAGATATGGAAGAATTGGAAGCATAACTTTTTAGGGATGATGATGAAGCATCAACAACACCGCCACACACAGGGCCAGTCCCACCATCCAGTAGCATTGCGGGTGCCAGTGCCAGTGCCAGTGCCAGTGCCAGTTCTCGATATCCAACTATTGCTCCTTTGCAGATTCAGCCTCACCTTCTAGTCATGGTCGTGGACGTGGTACTCCTGAGAGTACTAGAAGACCATCATTTCCTCGTGGCTCGCACAAATTAGACATTTCTTGTGGGCGTGGCAAGGGGCCAGCCAATAGATAAAATAGATTTGTTGTTTACTAGTCTTTTCTATTTTCTAGTAGTTTTTATCTTTTATAATTGTTGACAGTTGAACAGTTGAAACTTGACTCTTTCATATATTTAATGACAATTTAAGTTTGAAGTTTGAATTTGAAAGATGAAACTTTGAAGTTGGCATTTATAAGTTTACAAGTCATTATGAATTATGAATATGATGCTTCATGAAAGTTATATGGTGATCAATGAATCAATGATGATAAATGTTATATATCAATGATGATAAATTGTATATATTGAATTTTGAAATCAATGAATCAATGATGATAAATGATATATATTAATGATGATAAGTGTTATATATTGAAATTTGAAATCAATGAATCAATGGTGATAATTGTTATATATCAATGATGATAAATGTATATTGAATTTTGAAATCAATGAATCAATGATGATAAATGAATTATGATATATATCAATGATGATAAATGTTAGATATTGAAATTTGAAATTAGTGATGATAAATGTTATATATTGAATTTTGAAAGCTTGAAACCTTCAGATTGATGATTCACGAGATTCAAGAGTCAATATGTTGTATGCTTCCAACTTGTGGGTGTGGTTGATGAAGATTATAACTTCTAGATGATTGATGTTATATGATTCAATCTATGTTTTTATGTTTTTTATGTCTAATTGATCATTCTACATGCTTTTGTTGACATATATGCATCAAAATATAAAAAATATAATATATATATATATAAACGCTCCCCGAAACGCTCCGGACCGAGAGCTTTTGAAAATGGTGCTCCCGCTCCCGCTCCCCGCTCCCAAGCAACCATGCTTTGTACCATAAGGAATCATTTTTCCAACTAAATGTATCAGATGTACTAGGATCTTGCTGCAACTTTTGAATGAGTGTCCACACTTCTTCGTCCTTCTTCCATTCATCCCTTGCTTTGGTTATCCAATCTGGTTGGATAATAGAAATGGCACAAAGCAATGCTTCCACCTCTTCATCCTTTCTTGAGAGTGCATGTGCAACAACATTTAGCTTCCTTTTTTTGTAGATGATTTCAAAGTCATATCCCAACATCTTTGTGACCCATTTTTGCTGCTCTTCTGAAGATAGTCTTTGTTCCAAAAAATGTTTAAGACTATCATGATCATTTTTTACCTTGAAGTGTCTTCCCATTAGGTAAGGTCGCCATTTCTTTAGTGCATATAGTATTGCCAATATTTCCTTCTCATAAATAGATTTCTGTAAATATTTTCCTTTGATTGGACGACTTTAAAAAACAACGGGTTTTCCTTCTTGTATTAAAATAGCACCAATTCCATTTCCTGTGTAATATTCCTAATTAGCGACAACTAATTGGAATATTATATGGTTTGTAGATAAATAAAAAGTGAGTAAAGAGGGTCTAACTCACTTAGATGGAATAAAACACCTTCCTAGTAGCACAACGTTGTGACTTAAGGGGGGGAGCCAAGGGGGGCCACACACCACGTAGAGGAGGGGGCCTACATGCACTCTAGAAGCTTCTGCGCAGATAAGGATGAGGATGTGGAGGAGAGAGAGACTACGTTGGTTTTGGAGGGAAACCAATGCTATAAAAGATGGAGGAGCCTCCTCATTTGGATCATTCTGGATTTGTTGATTTTGGAGTGAGACTTTGGTCTTCTTTTGCATGCCGGCTGTTTAGCCTGTCTGCAACACTGTTTAGTGCACCGAGTGTCTCCGTGTGCAGATCTCACCCTTAGCCCCGGGGGACTTCGAGTGCCTGCTTGGGCAAGGTTTCTTGGCTTGCTTTTGGCAAGTTGTTTGTTTGGGTTTCTTGCGGAGCTGAGCTTGGAGAGACTGCGCAGTCCTTGGGAGAGAGGACACAGTCCCTTGTGGTGGAGCTTCGGTGGTGTGTTTCTGCAGGTGATTTCACCGGGCTTTCGAGCAGAGGGTCAACCTTTGCCTGTTGGAGGTTTTTGGCGGAGTTTCTGGCAGATTTTTAGCTTTTTCTAACCAGCTCCTGCGTTGTCCCTTGGAGGCTAGCGTTTTTCATTGGGGAGACAGTTTTGGGTGTTTTCGGGGGTCGGCCATTCTTGGAATGGTTTGCGGATCTTGTCCGGGTTGTTGAGGAGAGGAGGTTTGCCGATTTTCAGCTCATTCCGGCAAGGGGATCAACCCCTAGTTTTCTGTCCATTCCAGCAGTTGTAGCTACACAACAGTTTCCAGCAGTTAGGGCGCAGTAGCCATTTCCGGTATTCTCTGAGAGGGTTTTCTCACTTGCCTTGTGCAAGATTTGTTTATTGTACTCCAGTACATTTCTCAGATTAATAAAATGGCTCAACATTTCTTTTATATGCTTTCTGGATGAATTGCCGTAGTTGCCGTTGTTGCCGTGGTTGCCGTGTACTCTTTCTATTGTATGTCTATTATTGTTTTTGAGCATTCTAGTTCTATACCACGTGTGTGTTTATCTTTTGCTTCTAGACAGAGTCTGGAAAGGGCCAGGTAGCCTCCGGATCTCGTACTCTTCTAGAGGCGGCATATCCGGTAAATGCCTTCCCTGTCAATCTCTGGTTGGGGTTTTGCCGTGTTTTAGAGATATCCTGGAAATGGGATATTACATCCTGAGGCGTCACATTCCACAATAAAGGTTTTTGTGAAGTCTGGCGTAGCTAAGATTGGTGCTAGGCACATTGGCTCTTTAAGATGTTCAAAGGCCTTAGTTGCTTCAGGAGTCCATGACAATGCATCTTTATTCAATAATGTTGTTAGAGGTGCTGCTATTCTCCCATAATTCTTAACAAACTTGCGATAATACCCTGTTAACCCGAGAAATCCTCGCAACTGCTTGATGGTTGTGGGGAATTTCCATTCCTTAATGGCTTTAATTTTGTTAGGGTCTACCCTAGCACCCTCGTGAGATACAATATGACCCAGATATTCCACCTCTTGTACTCCAAAGAAACATTTGGATGTTCTTGCATATAATTTTTTCTCCTCCAATAGTTTGAGCAACCTGTCAACATGTTGAACATGATTCTTCCAAGACATATCATCAAAAAATACTAGCACAAATTTTCTAAGGAAGGGTTTGAAAATGGAATTCATCAACCCTTGAAATGTAGAAGGTGCATTGGTAAGGTCAAAAGGCATGACCAAAAATTCATAATGACCCTCATGAGTTCAAAATGTTGTTTTCAGAATATCTTCAGTCTTCATTCTAATTTGATGATATCCTGAATGAAGATCCAACTTGGTAAAATAAATTGCTCCATGTAATTCATCTAATAATTCATCAATCACAGGAATGGGAAATTTATCTTTAATAATGAGCTTATTGAGCTCCCTATAATCCGGACACATGCACCATGATCCATCCTTCTTGTGCACTAATACTACTGGAGCAGAGAAAGAACTTTGACTAGGTTGAATTATACCAGCCTCTAACATTTCTGCAATCATACGTTCAATTTCGCTCTTTTGGACATAAGGATATCTATAAGGCCTGATGTTTGGAGGAACACTTCTGGGAATCAAATGAATAGCATGATCATGATCACGAATAGGTGGGAGTCCTTTGGGAGTTTCAAACACCTTGGAATGATTGTCCAAGACTTTTGGAGATCTGCAGAAATAGATGATTTTGATGTTGGAACTTCTAGTGAGCATAATTGTGCAATTACGCCTCGTTGTTATTTCTTTAGAAGCTTTGTCATGACATTAGAGCTTATTATCCTTCCTGGCTTCCCTGCAATACCTCGTAATTCAACTTCCTTTCCTTTTGAAAAAAATTTCAAGAAAATTTCTTGAAAATTAAAAGCTACCGTCCCCAAAGATTGTAACCATTGTACTCCTAGTACAACATCAACACCTCCCATTGGAATGGAAAGCATTGGACTATTCAATACATATTCTCCCATGGTTAGTTTGATATTATGGCATTTTCCAGAGCAATTTATAGTTCCTCCATTTGCAACCATCACTTGACATTTTGGTGCTGGGTATAGGAAACAATTCAATTCCTTGGCTACCTTACAATGAATAAAATTATGGATACTACCTGAATCAATCAACACTATTACCTTTTTCTTCTTGATATGTCCTTCTATCTTGAGAGTTTGAGGAGTGGTAATTCTTGCCAATGCATTACACGATATGGTTGGACTCATTTCTTCTTCTTCTAGGTTTGGTTCCTAGTGTATATCCTCTTCTTTTGAAGTTTCTTGTTCCTTTTCTTCCTCCTCTTCACAATCTATGTAAAATAATTTCTTCTCAGTACACTTATGACCTTTGGTGTATTTGCTATCACAACTGTAGAAAAGCCCTTTTTCTCTTTCTTTTTCCAATTGTTGTGGTGTCAACCTTGTAGGTTGTGGATGTCTAGGAGTAGCAACACTTCCATCTTTATAGATGTGAGTGGTAGGCTTCCTTGTTGCCATAATTTTACATTCAATTTTTCTTGCCAACCTGAATGCCTTCTCCAATGAATCAGGTTCCCAAAGGCGAACCTCATGTTGGATGTTATCCTTTAAAGTCCCTATGAAGACATCAATCCTATGTTCCTTTGGAATATCAATTACCCTTATATTCAATTTTTGGAAGTCCTCAATGTTCTCCACCATTGAACCCTTTTGTTTGAGATTTATCAATTGGCTAAAGAAGGTGTTGCTCTTTGTATCCTCATAAGGTACTATCATTTCCTCCGTAAAAATTGAACAATTGACAATTTTCTAACGGGAGAAAAGCCATCGATACCATACAAATGTATTTTGTTCTAAATGTGAAGTTGCAATGCGTACCTTTTGTGTGTTTTGCACATTATTGAGATCAAAATATTGCTCCATATGTAGTATCCATGTTATGGGATCCTTGCCATCAAACTTCCTCATATCCATCTTTGGAATATAGTGGTTCTTCCATCCAACATTAGAGTTTATGAAATCAATATTAACATTTATGTTGTTTTCATCATGAGTTTCCTCTACTATCTTTTGGCCATTAGGAAACATTTTTTGTATCAACTTTGTCAAACCTTCCATGTTTGCTTTTAGATCTTTCTTCATGTTTTCCATGTTGTCTTTCATTTTTTCATCCATCTTAGCTTCCATGCCATCCATCTTAGCTTCCACGCTTTTCTTTAAACCATCCATCTTAGCTTCCATGCCTTTTCTTCAAAACATCCATTTCATTTTTTGTTGCTCTTTGCGAGAGCGAAATTTGGTGCACTTGCTCTTGTAATTTTGATATGTCATGTTGCACTTCTTCATCTTCATGAGTCATTGTAGAGCCTTCAGAGGGCTTAATGGGTGTTGAATTCCTTTTAGGGGGCATTTTAGAACCCAATACACAATATTCCCTTGGAATAAATTCAAACTGATTTTTCAAACAAGATTTATGCAATTTGAAAAAAAATACATACCTTTTTCTTGCTTTTGAGGAGCTCGATATTGCATCTGAATTATCTATGTGATTTCAGATCTTCAATACTTGAAATTCAGTCCTTTAGTAGCCCTCTGAATCTTCTTTTGAATACCACAGGTCTGAGTTGATTTGGATTCTTTAAGGCAAAGTTATGCCCAATCTCCCACAATGACCTAATTATGGACTGGTTCAGTAGAGCGAACTTGTATGGCATGCCACGTGTTCTTGTTTCCTCCTTCGACTCTGAAATTGATACAAAGGAAACTACAGTCTGTGTACTTGCGGCCACTTTTTATAGAATTCCAATCCGATGCTCAGAGAGAGTTATGATGATTTTCCCACGGTCACCTATTTGAGATGAAATTCGGGAGCCTAAAAAAATACTAACTTCCCCAAATCATATCTCTGAAACTGTTGCGAACCAAGATCTGAAATTTTTACACGAAGTTTCGCAGGATTTTAGCTTCGCGTGATAAAAATTCAGCTTCTGAACCTTCGTAGAAAAAGAAGTTATAGCGAAAATGCCACGATGACCTGTTTGGAGCAGCAAAACCCTAGAATCCAAAGCTCTGATACCAAATGTTATGAAACCAGCTCCAAAAATAGAAGAAAAGAGAGATCAACGCCTTATAAATAAGCCACTTCGAGGGGGTAACCTCCTTTACATTACATAAATGAATAATTCTTGGATGATACAAATGACAAAACCGCCTTTTATATATAGGAGTCCATTTGGTCACAACATAATCCCAGTTGACCTAACAATAATAATGTAAGGGCACAATAATAACAATATTTGGGTTACAGTGGTATAACAATAACAATAAGGGGGCTACACTAACAACAATAAGGGACTACACTAGTAATATAAGGACCTAATAGCTCCTGTGGGGCCAATTGGGCATATTGTACCAAGTGCATCTTCCTCATCCAGAAGGTGGATCTCTAGCAATCTATGAACATCTCCGGGGATCCATGGAGTGCTTTCTATTGCTGTGGAGGCCCATGGCTCTCTACACACATCTTATATGTGCCAATGTAGCCCTCTAGAAGGTTAGGACCCCGTATAGGGAGACCAAACCCAAATGGACACCATTTGCAATCCCGCATAAGATCCAATGCGTCCCCTAGCCTTCTAGTACAACCAATCGTTAAAGTACCCATGTAAAAGGGTTTACAAACCATGGACAACAAGTGTACACTTCATAATGACATGTCCTTCCATAGTGGGCTTTGGCATGTGCTAATGTCTCCCAGCTCCAAAGGGGGTTAGCCAAGTACCTTATTATGTGGTTTCTACGTTTAGAGGGGAGAGTATGTCCAAGGCACATTCCTCAAATGGTGGTGGCATTTGATAAAGAGGTGAAATGGAATAGGGAATGAGAGGAGCAACTCTGGGTCACATATCTGGGCAGAAGGGTAGCTAGAGAAAGGGAAGGCCACACCTGGGTGTATATGTGTAGGAGGGAGCAATCGTGGTCCATGAGGTGCCCCAACCTTGATTTTTCCCCACCCATCTCATAATTATTCACATGACCCATATCAATTGAAGGATGTAACTTGGACCTGTCTTTCCCCTTAAGGGCTAGGAACACCTAATAGGAGTGTTTATTAACCACTCGTACCTGGGGAGGTAATGCTACTTCGAGCTTAAAGCCCCAATTTTGTAAGGGAAACCCCATATGAAGTCTCACTATGACCTTGATAAACAAGCTTGTTTCACTTAGATGCACTAATGAATTATCGTAGTTGAAGGTGGGGAGGCGCATTAGACATTATATGTAATTGGCAGGTGGTTTCATCATGGTATGGGCAACTTAATTGGGGCCCAAGTCCACCAGAGGATCATATTGACACCATAGGGGATGCGTTGAGAGCCATGGGACTCCCATCATGTGCAAAGCATCATTTCACACCATGGGCACCCTCAACACCTTCAACAATTTGTTTATTGCCCCACATTATTCACGAGATGATGCACTTAGATCAGTGTGCCCAACCGATGTACCATTATTGAGTGGCAACTAATACGATACTAGAGGAGGTTTGTCTCACCCTTGAGACATGGGAGGGTAGGCTCCATCATCAGAGCCCTCGTCTAGAGCATTATACAGGCTTGTCTATCATCATAGTCCCATGAGATCAAGATTTGTGCCCCAAAACCACTTTGGGGCCCCACATGATGACTTGCATAGAGAATTAGGGGCCTTCCCTTAGTTTGAGATTTATGGAACCCTCTCTCACATCTTGGCACCTAGAGGACTCAACGTGGCCCTACATCAGCATGACGTTACTGATTCGGCTAGCATATGGATGGCTAATTCATAATTTATGAAAGCTACTTTGTCGGCTTGTGAAGAAGGCTTGTTTATTGCTTATTATTTTAATATTTTTGGGGCTAATTAGGAAAATTCGACTTAGTGAGTCTCATATAAATAGAACACAAGTTCATTTGTGAGAGATCATTGTCACACTAGGGATTTCAGCCTCTTTGTCCAATTCACACTTTTTCTTTGGTGAACTATTATAGTATCTTGGATCATGGATGCACTTTGATGTTTGGAACTGATTTTTGGTCTTGTCTTGGAGCTACTTCTTGAATATAGATGGATATATTGCATGACTATCTTGTAAGTTCTCTTGTTGATGAAATCATTCTTTAAAATTGTCTAATTTATGTAATTGTTGCAACTAAAGGAAATGCTCTTGTGCCATAATTTTGTTGAAGAAAGTTTTGAAAGCTATTTTGTTGGCCCTTGCATATGTTACTCATGGTATAGCATGCAATGAATGTTCCTAGTGATGAAATGTTATTTTTATTCATGCAACTCCATATTCTAATATTAGGTAATATTGTAGGTTGGTAGCTAGGGCATCAACTTTTAACATCCTTGAAGACAAATTTGGCCAATCTAAAGCATCTAAGACTCCATTAGCCCAAGGGAGAAGGCATTGGCCAAATCCATTTGGTGATCACACCTTTTCTCCATAAATTCTCCTCCTTAAATTTTTGTCCCCTTCCTCTTGGATGGCTAGGCTAGGGCATCAAGTGAAATCCCCTAGAGAGTGAATTTGTGGATTTCATGAGCACAAGACTCTTCCTTAAGGTCTTGTCTAAAGGACCTCCATGTTTGGTAGGTTTCTCACGATTATCGATCCATAAAATCTTATGCCCTAGGTGTGCCCTATAAGGGAAGAATCTAGCTTGTATCTCCTTGGTTTGGGGACTTCCTTGAGGGTTGCATGAGCTTAGTATTCATTGGAGTAAATCATAGGAAGCCCTTTCTTCTCTCAGGCCTTGACTTTGTGAATACCTATTACCAATGAGGATCCTCAAAACCCTATGTCTTGTGCCTTCTTTTCTAGGGTTCTTTTTAGAGAGTAGGTTTGCTTCTTTGAAGCCTCGTACCTTTATTGATCCTCTCTTCAAATGAGCTCTAGCTCCATCACCTTGATCCTTCAACCCTAGAATATCTACTATAGGTGATCATAATCATACCAGGACTCCTCCCATCAGTGAATGTCCGTAAAGAGCAGGGGACCTTGGTTGTGGTGATAGTGGGCCATTGTCCCATTGTTGTCACATAGTCTACTAGTTGTCGCATAGGTTTTCCCTCCCTAGGACCTTGCTGGAATTCGTGGTAACATTTTTGGCGCCATTACCAGACATGAAGTGGGTCTACTTTTATGATGTATTTACCTTCTTCCCTAACGACAAGATATATCTTTTTTGGCACACCCATTGGAAGAACGAAGCCCTTGTTCTTTATTGAACTTCAAAGTTAATGCTTGTAGGGTGGAGCAAGCATCTCTCAGGGCATCATAAATTCCCCATGGCGACTCTTGCATAGGTTGACATGAGTACCCTAGCAAAATGGTTATGCTTCATGAGGCATTCCCTGCTTTGGACATTACTACCATTCCTGGGTCTCCGAATAGGCTTGACCCGAGTAAGATTTAGGTCACCCAAGTATGATGATAATCCAACCTCTGCCCTTAATCACATCAAAAGGTTTGCCCAATAAATCTCAGAAGTTGGTGTTGTTCATCAAGATTCTATTATTCATATATTCATAACATCCCTTCAAGGATATGACTCGTGGTTATGTAATGATTGTGAGTTTAGAGCATTCCATCTCTTGAAGTACTCATTGATAAATTTCTATACCATGAGGTTCTTAAATTCCAACCTACTGAAGATCCTCCTCAAATTCAGGAACAACATGATGAAGATAGCACAACTGAGATTGATCAAGCAGAGTACTGTGAGTAAGAAAGTTTTTCTAACTAGGATGACAAAGAGGTTCCAAATATTGAAAGCCTGCAAGTGCTACAAGGAAGAGTGGATGAATATAGGGAATTTTGTGGGCAGTTGGTAGAAGAGTGTTCAAACAAGGATTTCCTATTTAAGTTATGTAGTGTGCAAGGAGGGAAGCTCTATGAGATGTGACAAGAATGTGAAGAGAACCCTATAGACACCCTTCTCCTAGAGATCATTTACCAAAACCATGTAGTCGAGATCTTGAGTAATGTTGTCCAAGAAAGGTGTTGCAATCTGCAACAAAAGCACCTGTCATATTATCCCACGCCTGAAGAAATCATAGAACTAGATGTATCAGGGGAAGCTTAGGATGATCCCAAGGAAGCCACATATATAGAAGATCCTCAAGAAGATGAGGGATATATGGAAGAATTTGGACCACAGATTGGGGAATTGACTATGATAACAAAGAGGAGGAATGCTCCATGAAGCCCTTGGTCCGTGATGAGGAGCTTGATGAAGGTGACTCTTTGGCAGAAGGAGTGATGTTGGATAATGTCCTCCAAGAAGATATTGAAAGTGTGGACACCATTGATTCCCCAAAGGTTGACATTTGTAACTTAATGTGTATAAATGAAGGGAAATGGAGTATGCGTGGCCATCATTTCGATAAAAATCTTATCTATGACACCGATGAAGAAGGGGAATTTGTGGAAAGCAAAGTTGAAGCTAGCCCTATTTCTGTCAAGGATCTTATTCCTAATGATACACCTATTGAGCCCCTTGAAGAGAAATATGATCCCATGGCTCCCCTAAAAATTGACATTGAAGACTACTTGCATGTTCTAGAAGGGAAATGGGAGATTATTAGCTATCGCTTTGATAAAGGCCCCAATTATGATACTGATAATGAACCTGATAAGGATTTTGACTTTCCTTGTATTCCATGTCCTCAAGAAACGTTGATCACTTTTGAGCAATCCTTGGGCCTTAGTATTAAAAATGATGAGTACACATTGGTTGCCCCTTTTCAATATGATCCTTGCAATAGACAACCTAATTGGTGTAATTCCCCTTGTCAGCCTTCTTTTTCCTCCTATCCATCTTGATAGGAGCATGAGGATATCAAAGGGAGATCCATGAATGAAGGAGCATTTGATAAAACCTTATGGGTCTTAATCATTAACTTCTCTTATTTTTGATTGAGGGAAAAACCTGATGGTGCAGACCTGATTCATGTTTCCGTACTTTGTCCATTGTCCCTTTACTTAATGCATGGTCACCTTATTTTCCCATCTCCCGCACTTGTGACCTAGCATATGAGTGTCATGATTATCATGTTTTCTTTCAAATGTGTATCATAATTGATCATATGGGTAGGGAATATGATCTTGATCTAATGATACGCTGGTCACATTGGCTATATGATTATACTTAACACTTGCATAATATATTATGCATGTTAGAGTAGAATGCATTGCATATTGATTTTGCATAGCTACTATCATCATATCATGTTCTCATACTAAAGTAGGTGCATTTAGATTAGACTTGCATCTTAGAGTAGAGTTACCTTTCGATATGATTTTACTATATTATGAAAACATGAGGGATAAAAATATGCCGAGGACACATGCTTCCAACATTGTTTATGATGTGTAGGATATAGATCTGTGGTCCTAGAGGCTTGCTAGTGTTCTCATGAACTTCCTGCACAAGTACATTGATTGTGCACTTTGCAGAGAGCTCATGTCCCAGTTGGAGCCAAATGTTACCCACCAAAAGTGGTTGACCCCATAGGAGAAAAGTTTCTCCTAGATCTCTCGTCAGCCGACAACTAACAACCCTTGATAGCCTTCAGTGTAGTCGATACATTGTGCCATTTGATCTCTGCTCCCTGCATCAATTATATGTCCCCTCGCCCATCTGTCGAGAGCATATGTTTGAAGGTGGGCAATCCAACCTAAAAGGTATGTTTTTCGTTGTGCAATCGGGTGCTTATACTTGTTTTTCCTTGGGCATCTTGGGCATGGATTATTGGGTGACTTGGAAGAAGCAAGGGCTTTGACCGCGGTTTTGTTCCCTCACCTTAAATGGGAGCTTAATCCTCAATCCGAGTCTTGTGGGATCTCCCCTATTGACCTATGGTTTTAGAAAGGGCACTACTTGGGAAACCCTGATTTTGGTGGCACGGTCCCATTTTCTTGTTTCCCATTTTTCACTCCCCTCAGCACATTACAAGCCCTATTTCATCATCTTCCCTCTTTGGGTCCACAAGGCACTGGCATTGGCACACCCCCTCCCCTTTGTCCACATATCTCGGTCGGGCCTGGAAACGTTGTCACGGAGGTTGATGTAGCTAAAAAATAGTTAAAAGCATATCATGTCCACAAGTAAGAAACAAAAGAAAAGAATATTATAAAATGCAAAAGATGGTTGGAACATTAAAATAGCATGTGGGAAAAGGCCAAACATGAGCTCTACCAATTATCATTATGGCCATCACCCTAGTTCTAGGGCCCATGAATGCCCTCACATCATTGAGGAACCCATGCACGTCCCAACCCCTCGTGGGCGATGAACTGCCCCACCTTAAGGGGGTAATAACTGCTTACATCATACACAACACACTGTCATTTCTTGGAGCCCCGAGAAGTAATACAAGGAAAAATCAAGAAAAGGAAAAAGACAAATGAAAAAGGGTGGAAAAACAAAGGTTGGGGTAACTCATGTATCCACGATTGCTCCCTCCTACATCTGTATGCCAATGTGTGGACATTTCTCATTATTGCCACTCTTGTACCAATGGCATATGGCCTTGAGACCAGTGTTGCGAACATCTCGATAACATCCCGATTTTATCTTGAAATCACGATTTTTTGGCCTAGCCGATGTTTTCCGATTTTTATAGATATTTTGATGGTATCTTGATTTTGTCGATGTTTGCCGATTTTTACCGATATTTTCCTGATTTTTACGATTTTTTAGTTTTCCGGATCCTTGCTGATTTTATCCCGATGCCGATGTTCGCAACATTGCTTGAGACCTTTGTGTCCCCATCCATCTCATCATTATTCACATGACCCATATGAATTGAAGGATGTACCTTGGACCTGTCTTTCCCCTTAGGGGATGGGAACACCTAATAGGGTCGTTTATTAACCACTCCTACCTATGGAGGTAGCACTATAACACTACTCTGAGCTCAAAGCTCCAAATTTGGAAGGGAAACCCCATATGAAGTCTCATTGTGCCCTTGATAAACAAGCTTGTTTCACTTAGATGCACTAATGAATTATTGTAGTTAAAGGTGAGGAGGCGCATTGAACATTATATGTAATTGATAGGTGGTTTCATCATGGGCTAGGCAACTTAATTGGGGCCCAAGTCCACCAGAGGATCATATTGACAACATAGGGGATGTGTTGAGAGCCATGGGACTCCCATCCTTTGCAGAGCATCATTTCACACCATGGGCACCCTCAACACCTTCAACAACTTGTTTATTGCCTGACATTATTCACGAGATGATGCATTTGGACAAGTGTGCCCAACCGATGTATCATTATGAAGTGGCAGCTAATCTGATGCCCAGAAGAGGTTTGTCTCACCCTTGAGACATGGGACGGCTGACACCATCATTGGAGCCCTCATCTAGAGCATTATACAGGCTTATCTATCATCAAGAGAACCATGAGATCAACATTTGTGCCCCAAACCACTTTGGGGCCCCACACGATGACTTGCATGGAGAATTAGGGGCCATACCTTAGTTTGAGATTTATGGAGCCCTCTCTCACATCTTGGCACCTAGAGAACTCAACGTGGCCCTCCAACGACCCTACATTTGCATAATATCATCAATTCAACTAACAGATGGATTGCTAATTCATAATTTATGAAACCTACTAGGTTGGCCTCTGACGAAGGCTTGATTCTTGCTCATTATTTTAATATTTTTGGGGATAATTAGGTTAATTTGACTTAGTGAGCCTCATATAAATAGAACACAAGTTCATTTGTGAGAGATCATCATCACACTTGGGATTACGACCTCTTTAACGAATTCACACTTTTTATTTGGTGAACTATTGGAGTATCTTGGACGCACTTTGATGTTTGGAGACAATTTTTGATCTTGTCTTGGAGCTACCTCTTGAATATGGATGTATATATTGCATGACTATCTTGAAAGTTCTCTTGTTGAAATATTTCTTTAAAATTGTCTATTGTAAGTAATTTTTACAACTAAAGTAAATGCTCTTGTGCCCTAATTTTGTTGAAGAAATTTTTGAAAGCTTTTTGGTTGGCTCTTGCATATGTTACTCATGGTATAGCATGCAATGAATGTTCATAGTGATGAAATGTTATTTTTCCTCATGAAACTCCATATTCTAACATTAGGTAATTATTAAAGGTTGGTAGCTAGGGCATCAACTTTTAACCTCCTTGAAGACAAATTCTGATCCAGGTGGATATTGGTGGTCACCCGCCTATTCCACTTGGGGCTCCACCATTGTCTATTTCAGTTTTTCAGTTTCGGCACAGTTTACTATTTTTAGCAGTTTTTCGGGTCCTAAACTTCCGGAGCCGTTTTGAGGCCCTAAACGACGTTTTTTTGGAAAACGGAGGGCAACATGGGTCCATGGACCGATGTTGCCCGTTCCAAATTTATAGTCCTCGGATAGATCTTTCTAACGAGGTATGGTACGCGTCAAACGGAGATCGTATGCCAAAGTTACGCCCCTGGGAAGTTGAAACACCAATTTACCCAAACGGGGCCCATAGTTTTGGCGCTTCATCTCCTAGGGTTAGGGTTTTGGCTGTTTAGGATTTCCCATTGTTTCTGAATGATAAATAGGCCCTCGAGCCTCATTGTAACACAGTTCAGAGGCCTGTAGCCGCCACATCTCTTCTCAGAGATAGCTACCAGCGCCCTAGCTAGTTTTATTTCCATTCTGTCTGTAAGCAAATTTCAGCTCTTTGATATTAATGAAATGAAGTGTTATTTCCGCTGCATCTCTGTATTTATGGTTATATGTTTATTCTGTTGCGTTCCTGCATAAATCCGGATCAGTGGTATCAGAGCGGTCTGCTTTTTCTCGATCCTTCTTTGCATGTCCCCACCGAGGTCGGGGTATAAGGAGCTAGGGCTTGATCTGGTGGAACCTTTGCAAGATCAGCCTCGCAAACCTCGACGGACGCCCATGGGGGACGAAAAGAAAGATGAGGGAGCAGAAGATCCTATCAAAATATTGCTCGAGGAGGCCCTCGAAAAACAAAGGAACGCGATGATGGATAGCTTTGCTCAGATCCTTCAACGGCTGCCCACCGGCGGCGCATCTGCATCCAGTAGCCACTCTGGAGTTGCGACGCCCTTTAAGGTACAAGTAAATTTCGACATTCCCATATTTGAGGGTCAAATAGACGCAGATGTCGTAGATAGATAGTTGAATCTATTAGAAGGATATTTCTCTGTTCATGACTTTTCAGACCGGGAGAAGATTATTTTTGCACTCCTCAAAGCTACCCCCCATGTTAAGGACTGGTGGGAAACCTACCGTGAGAACAAGGACCAGACAGAACCCTCTCTGTTCTCGGCCGTACCAACTTGGAATTCTTTCCGAGACGCCGTCAAGGAACAGTACTATCCCGTGGGGAGCTATGAGGACAAGTACATACAATGGACCACGCCGCGACAACAAAGGGATCAAGATGTGCATGAGCTGACGAATCTGTTCCATACCCTGCGCACAAAGTTGGGTATCAAAGATTCAGAGAAACATCTGGTGCTAAAGTATCGCAGCTGTTTGCACAAATACATTCAGGAGGAAATGGAGTTCCTTGACATCTCCTCGCTTGGTACGGCATACCGGTATGCTGCCAAGATTGAGCAGAAATTCAAGCAGAAGAAGCGAGACTTTGGATTTGCGAATCAAAAGCAAGGGAAAGGTGCTTCCAAACCGCATAACAAAGGACCGAGCCAAGGCATGGTGGCTAAAGACAACTCATCGAAGCCACAAGAA
The DNA here is from genome assembly GCA_034641835.2 of Pinus albicaulis. Classification (NCBI taxonomy): domain Eukaryota; kingdom Viridiplantae; phylum Streptophyta; class Pinopsida; order Pinales; family Pinaceae; genus Pinus; species Pinus albicaulis. Next base: position 772,050,282 of record CM076570.1, read on the forward strand.
AATAACAAGACCACAAAGCCAAAGAAGGACACGGGAAAGTGGTGTGAGTTCCATAAGAGCTCCACTCACAACACAAGTGAGTGTCGGGCCAAGCAGTCGCCAGTGGCCGAGATGAGGGCTTCTGAGTCAGATGCATGCTCTGACTCCGAATCAGAACCTGAAAAGGGGAATGAAAAAGGGAAACAGATTATTGATGCGGAGCCCAACGCCACCGTTGCCACTACAAAGGTCCAGAAGGAGGAACCGGAAGATCCAGAGGAGGAGGAACGTCTCTTCCACTCCCAGATGTGGGTAAAGGGCTCCCCTGTACAGTTCATTGTCGACAATGGGAGCCAAAAGAACCTCATTTCAGCATACGCCGTGAAGCGGTTGGGCTTGCCGACCACAGCTCACCCACATCCATACACCATCGGGTGGCTTCACCAAGGACGAGATCTCCGCGTCAGCCAGCAGTGCCGCCTTCCCTATAGCATCAAGCCCTTCACGGATGAGGCATTATGTGACGTTGCTCCTATTGATGTTTCTGATGTATTATTAGGACAACCATACTTGTGGAAGCGTCATGCTGTGTATGAGTCTCGACCTCGTGCTGTTATTATTACTTTGGGAAATAAGTTGTACAGAATACCAGAGGTACCACCTCCTACGACTATCTCTTTGGTTACTGCAAAACAATGTAGTAAGCTCATTTCCCAAACCAGGAAATTCGTTTTCCTGATGATCCGCCCCCAGGGCAAGAAGAAGACCGTGGCCACGACCTCCAGACAGGGCCCCTCTGCACGACAACAACAAATGGATAAGGTCGTGGAGGAGTACGGGGACATCTTCACCTCACCCACAGGGGTTCCTCTGCACTGCCAGGTCAAGCACCCGATTGATCTGACCCCAGGTGCGCCACTACTCAATGGACCGATCTATCGACGCTCTGTTCTGGAAAATGATGAAATCAAGAGGCAGATTCAGGAGCTGTTGCAGAAAGGTCACATCAGACCAAGTTCATCGCCCTGTGGGAGCCCGATCGTGTTGGTACAGAAGAAGGATGGGACGTGGAGACTCCGTATTGACTATCGGGCGCTGAACAAGATCACTGTCCGGAATAGGTACCCAATCCCACGGATTGATGACCTTCTAGACCAACTCAAAGGTGCAAAATATTTCAGCAAGATCGACCTGAAGTCTGGGTATCACCAAGTACCAATTGAACCCTCCGATGTGTGGAAGACTGCCTTCAAAGCCAAGGAAGGCCTTTTCGAATGGCTGGTCATGCCTTTCGGGTTGACGAATGCTCCCGCCACCTTCATGAGGATGATGGATGACATCTTGCGGCCATTCACCAACTCATTTGTAGTGGTGTACTTGGATGATATTCTGATCTTCAGCCAGACTTGGGAAGAGCACCTTCACCACATCCGACAAGTCCTCCAGACACTGCGGCAACACAAGTTGTGTGCCAATTTGGAGAAGTGCACTTTTGGCATGACCCAGGTTCAATATCTAGGATACATTATTGATGAAAGGGGGTGCATGTGGATCCAGCCAAGATCCAAGTCATTCGGGATTGGCCAGCCCCAACCACTATAACAGAGCTTCGCAGCTTTCTGGGTCTTGCTAATTTCTATCGGAGGTTCGTGTTGGGATTCTCTCATATCACTTGGCCCTGGAGTCAAGTCACCAAGGGAGGAGCGATGTACCCTTTGGCCTGACCACGAAGGCGTTCACAGAAAAAAATCGCCTTTGTTAAAAAAAAAAAACCGCCTCTGTTCTGCCCCAGTGCTCACTTTACCAGACTTGCAACAGCCATTTAAGATCGAGACAGATGCCTCTGACTATGCTATTGGGGCAGTTCTTACTCAACAGGGACATCCAGTGGCATTTCACAGTGAGACATTGTCTGACACAGTTCGCAAGTACCCCACCTATGACAAAGAAATGTACTCCATTGTGCAAGCTTGTCGACAATGGAAGCATTACATTTTGGGGAAGGAAACAATCATCCACACAGACCACAGGCCCCTGCAGTTCATACAGACACAAGGGAAGTTGCAGAATGATCGCCATCAGAAGTGGTCTACATATCTGCAACAGTTTCATTTGAACATCAAGTATAAGAAGGGTAGCACCAATCATGTTGCAGATTGCCTCAGCCGACCACCGATCGTGGCGCTCACCACTGTGCTCAATTCTTGTGGGCACGAGACTTCTGATTGGCCGCTTCTCTATGAGAGTGACCCAGAATTCGGCCAAACTTACAAGGCACTCTTGGGGGGTACGCAAGTTCCAAATTTTCACCTCCAAGATGCACTTTTATGTCACATGGAACACCTTTGTGTTCCTTCAAGCGAGCGTGCCAAGATGATATGGGAAGCACACTACAGTCGAGTCGCTGGGCATTTCGGGGTCGAGAAAACAGTAGCAATCCTGCAGGAAGTATTTCTATTGGCCGACCCTTCGAAAGGATGTCGAGAAGCACATCAGATCCTGCACTGCTTGTGCCATTGCCAAACCGACCATCAAGAAGCAAGGCCTATATACTCCTCTACCTACCCCTAGTCGACCTTGGGAATCCATCTCCATGGATTAGATGTCGGGCCTGCCTTCTACTAAGCATGGAAATGACTGTGTTTTTGTGGTCGTCGACAGATTCTCGAAGATGGCCATTATGGCGGCCTGCAAGAAGAATATCACAGCAGAAGCCACTGCTAAACTCTTCTTTGAACGAGTGTGGGTGCACTTTGGGATCCCACGGTCTATCATATCAGATCGAGATAGCAGGTTCCTCAGCACATTTTGGTCCAGCCTCTGGTCGATGTTGGATACCAAGCTCACCAAGTCCACAGCTTTCCATCCCCAAACAGATGGCCAGACAGAGGTCGTCAACAGAATGATTGTACACATTCTGCGCATGTACAATTCAAAACATCCACGCACATGGGACGAGAGCCTCCCTTATGTACAACATAGTTATAATCGGGCTCTCCACAGTTCAATCGGCCATAGCCCCTTTCAGGTGGGCTTGGGATTCCAGCCACTATGCCCCATTGACGTAGCCATGCCATTTGCAGTTGCTCAGGCCAATTCAGCTCATGTCCGGTCTGAAGTTGACAAAGCCAGTAGCTTCATCGAGCGCATTCAACACATCCGCCAACAGGTTCATGATATATTGGACAGAGCCAATGCCAAGTACAAGCAACACCATGATCAACACCGGGTGCCACACCACTTCCAGGTGGGTGACAAAGTATGGCTACATTTGCAGAAGGAGCGCCTCATTGGACCCCACCGCAAGCTTCGCCCGCTCCGATATGGGCCGTACACCATCACCAAGGCTGTAGGGAACAATGCATTCGAGCTCAGTATTCCACCATTCCTTGGTCTGCACCCAATCTTCAATGTGGATCGCCTTCGTCCTTACTTCCCACCTCTATTGGACACCTCGGACATTGCAGAACAACTCACACCAACTGAGTTAAATCCAGACTGCATGGAACAGGCCACCACAGATTGCATCATGGACATGCAAATCAAGAACACTCGCCAGCAAAAGATCCAACTATATCGGGTTGTCAAAGCTGGCCAACTCCTGCACCAAGGAAAGTGGTTCACCAGGGACCAAGTTCAGCAGAAATTTCCTCATCTCATGGAGGAACTTAACGCAATGGGGACCATTGCTTCCTAAGGGGGGAGGAATGATCCAGGTGGATATTGGTGGTCACCCGCCTATTCCACTTGGGGCCCCACCATTGTCTATTTCAGTTTTTCAGTTTCGGCACAGTTTACTATTTTTAGCAGTTTTTCGGGTCCTAAACTTCCGGAGCCGTTTTGAGGCCCTAAACGACGTTTTTTGGGAAAATGGAGAGAAACATGGGTCCATGGACCGATGTTGCTCATTCCAAATTTGTAGTCCTCGGATAGATCTTTCTAACGAGGTATGGTACGCATCAAACGGAGATCGTATGCCAAAGTTACGCCCCTGGGAAGTTGAAACACCAATTTACCCAAAGGGGGCCCATAGTTTTGGCGCTTCATCTCCTAGGGTTAGGGTTTTGGCTGTTTAGGATTTCCCATTGTTTCTAAATGATAAATAGGCCCTCGAGCCTCATTGTAACTCAGTTCAGAGGGCTGTAGCCGCCACATCTCTTCTCAGAGATAGCTACCAGCGCCCTAGCTAGTTTTATTTCCATTCTGTCTGTAAGCAAATTTCAGTTCTTTGATATTAATGAAATGAAGTGTTATTTCCGCTGCATCTCTGTATTTATGTTTATATGTTTATTCTGTTGCGTTCCTGCATAAATCCGGATCAAATTCGGCCAATCTAAAGCATCTATGACTCCATTAGCCCAAGGGAGAAGACACTGGCCCAAGCCATTTGGTGATCACACCTTCTTTTCTCCATAAATTCTCCTCCTTAAATTTCGACTCCCTTCCTCTTGGACGACTAGACTAGGGCATCAATCGAAATCCCCTAGAGAGTGAATTTGTGGATTATGTGAGGACAAGGCTCTTCCTTAAGGTCTTGTCTAGAGGACCTCCAAGTTTGATAGGTTTATCACGGTTATCCATCCATAAAATCTTGTGCCCTAGGTGTACCCTAGAAGGGGAAATCTAGCTTGTATCTCCTTGGTTTGGGGACTTCTTTGAGGGTTGTATGAGCTTAGTGTTCATTGGAATAAATCACAGGAAGCCCTTTCTTCTCTCAGGCCTTGACCTTGTGAATACCTCTTGCCAACGAGAAATGTCATTCTATACGACAGTGGAATTCCATTCCATACGACCATGGAATGTCATTCCATACGAAAGGAGTTAGAGAGTACTTCCCCTGTTATAAGGAGGACAAAAAATTCCAAATTCAAATGAGGAACATGTCCAAGTGCAACCTAGTTCCAAGAGGGAATGTTCTATTTCAGAGGGAGAATGGCAAGACAGTTCCTATCTATGATGTATTGCATGTGCCAGGCTTTGGGATGAACTTGATCTCCATATCAGTCCTTCAGGACAAAGGATATGATGTTATCTTTAGAGGTGTGAAGGTGTTGTCGAAGCACATGGATTGGAGGTCATCTATAGTGATTAGGGTGAGGAGCGTCTGGTTGTATAGGTTGCGGATGGACTCTCCTAGGGCACTAGTTAGCAACAACAATTCAAGGGATTAGGAGGGAGCTATCGCATAGGAGGATGGGCCATATTCATCATGGAGCACTTAGATTGCTTTGTGAGACAGTGATGGGTGTTGCAGAGGTAAGGATAGAGCACAACGATGTGTGCAGACGATGTTTGTTGGAGAATTTTGCAAAAGTAACTTTTCCAAGGAGTGACAGTAGATCGTAGGGGATACTTGACTTAGTGCATTTAGATATATGTGGGTCGATGTCGACAAAATCTCTCCGGGGATACGAGTATTTTGCGACTGTTATTTATGATTTCTCTAAGAAGACCCAAATCTATTTTTTTAAGACCAAGAATGAGGTCTTTAGTTGCTTTCAGGAGTTTAAGGCTCTAGTGGAGAATGTGACAGGCAGAAAGATCCAGACTCTTTGGTCAGACAATGGAGGTGGATACACCAACAAAGAATTCCAGAAGTTCTGTACTATGATAGGAATAAGGAAGAGTGGATGGTTCATTACAACCCGGTTGCTGAGAGGAAGAACTGGTCTATTTCAGAGGTAGCTAGAGTGATGCTATATGACTAGGATATCCCATATTATTTATGGGCAGAGGCATGCAGTATGATGGTTTATATTCAGAATAGGGTCCCACATAGAGTGCCTGGAAAGATGACACCCGAGGAGGCATTTACCAGGAAGCCATATGTTAGTCACTTTAGGATATTTGGTTGCCTATCGTATTGTCACATTCTAGGGGAGACACATTCAAAGTTGGATTAGACTACAAAACGAGGTTACTTTGTTGGGTACAGTGAAACCTCCAAGTCATACAAGATCTTCATTCCAGAAGCCAGGAGGATTATAGTCAGGCGGGATGTCAAGTTCATGGAGGACAAGACGTAAAGGAGGTCCAAAGAATTACCAACAACTAAAGATCAGAGTGAGAAACCAACAAAATCTCCTAGAGTTAAGCAATCGGATCAGGGACAACAGAGCATGAGTACAGTCACTTGTATGAGCACTAGCTCAGGTGTAGGTATTCCTGAGAGCTTGCACAACATGGAGCAACAAATGCTGCAGGTTTGGGAGATGCATCAGGAGGATGTGGACGTGGATATTCCTACCTCCATTGTTGGTAGGAGGAATCGTGAAGTTCAGCAGACACTTAGGGATGCTCAGGAGTTTATGGGGACTCCTACGATGGGCAAGAGAGAGTGAAGTCAGCGAAAGAGGTACACTGGATACATGGTGCTGGTTAGTCAGTTGGTAGATAATGAGTCCTCCATCTATCAAGAGGCTGCACAATAACAGGTTTGGCAAGATGCAATGGTTGAGGAGTATTCCTCAATCATGCAAAACGATGTGTGGGAGGTTGTACCCAGACCGATAGACAAGGCGGTTGTTGGATCACGCTAGATCTATAAGATCAAGCATAATGCAAATGGTAGCATCGAGAAATACAAAGCTAGGTTCATGGCCAAGGGGATCTCTCAGAAGGAAGGAATATATTGCAAGTAGACAGTTTCTCCTGTGGCTAGGTACACTTCTATACGAGCCGTGATCTCATTAGCAACACGGATGGGATGGTAGATCCATTAGTTGGATGTTAAGACGTCATTCCTGAATGTTGAACTGAAGGAGGACATGTACATTGAACAACCAGAGCGCTTTGTGGTACATAATAAAGAAACCAACATGTGCAGGTTGAAGAGAGCTTTATATGGGCTCAACCATGGTCCCAACGCGTGGTATGAGTGCATCGACAGATACTTGCAGGGTATGGGCTTTGTGAAGAGTGAGGCGGATGCAAAGCTCTACTACTTGGTGGTTAGAGGTGATGTACTCATTATTGTATTTATATGTGGATGACTTATTCTTGACAAGTTCACTAGGGCTCATAGAGGAGTGTAAGAGGGATCTTGCAGCTGAGTTCGAGATGAAATATTTAGGGTTTGTGCTCTATTTTCTAGGCATGGATGTATGGCAGACAGATGGTGAGATTTTCCTTGGTCAAGGGAAGTACTGTATCGAAATCCTGAGGAGATTTGGGATGGAGGATTGCAGAGCCATGTTGACACCCATGATCACTAACTGGAGGAAGATAGATGCATCAAGGGAAAATGATGTGGACCCCACCTTGTACAGGCAATTGATAGGCTCTCTCATGTATTTGGTCAACACTAAGCCAAATATATCCTATGTAGTAAACTCTCTCAGTTAGTTCATGGTGGAGTTGAAGAGAGTGCATTAGATGTTTGCAAAACATGTGTTGAGATATTTGCGCAACACTATTGAGTATGGAATCAGGTATGCTCAAAGTGATGGTATTAGATTGGTTGGCTATACTGATGAAAACTAGGAAGGTAACACAATGGATCAAAAAAGCAGTTTAGGGTGTTGCTTTAGCATGGGATTAGGAGTTGTTTCTTGGTACAACAAGAAGCAAAAGTCCATGGAACTGAGTTCTGCAGAGGTAGAGTACATAGCAGCGAGCATGGCTACATGTGAGGCTGTATGGCTTCATAAGTTGCTAGTAGCCTTGTTTGGCCAGAGGATAGAAATGATATGGTGATACACTGCAACATTCAAAGTTGCTTCAGGTTGTCAAGGAATCTAGTGTTTTACGATATGTCCAACATATACACATTGAATACCACTTCATCAGGATTGTGTGCAGCGTAGGATCGACCAGCTATAGTATATACTCACAGATCAATAGGTAGTAAATATATCGACGAAGGCTTTGGGGAAGGCGAGATTCATCTGCTTCAAAGATAAGTTGGGTGTTATGCAAAACACCTTCCTTGCTAAGAGGCAGTGTTAGTTTATGTAGCTCAGACATGTGTTATAGGCTCAGATTGTGTCTCTGAGGCTAGGGAACACATTTTCTCCAATACTCTGAAAAGGTTTCGCAAGAAAAGGCCTTGATTAGATTTAATTAACTAGTTAATTAATTTTCCTAAGTTTAACTTAGGGAAATGGCTTAATTAATTAGTATTAATTGGGGTAAATTGATTTTTCTCTAGTGACTTCTAGAAAGGTCATGAGAAGAAGTCAAGATGATCTTAGCCATCGATTGAGATTAGATCATGGCCGTTGATTCATCAACAAGAGATTATAAGAGAAAATCAAATGGGCATTTGGAGAAGACACAGAAGATCAGTGAGAGATCGAGATACAACATTGCAGTGAGAGAAAGGGCACAGAGGCAATGCGGGGACATCAACAGTAGGGGTTTCATCAGTGGTTGAAGATCAAAATTTTGGAGAGAAAATCTTCACAACGATTTTCAAATTCTCATTGACAAAGGGAGATTGATTTTTTGCAGAGGCCGAATTTCTAGAGTGCGAATTGATCAAGGAGGTCGAGTTGCAGGAGGAAGAATAAAATTCCCGAAAATAAGGTTGATTTGCCCAAGGGAATTCGATTTTATATAGAAGTCATATTTTCCAGTGGACACTGAGTAAATTTCCTAGCTAGTGCAAGTTGCAAGGAGGGTTGAGTTTATCTGCCAGGCCACACATGTGAGCCAGCTCGAATAGCCAGAGGAAGGCCAAATTTGATTTGAGGTGCCAACTTGCTTCCAAGAGGTTAGATTGACTTGTAGAAGTGAAGAAAATATTTTTCCAGAGGTTTGCTATTTTATGACAACCAGTGGTAATTTTTAATCACAAATTTTGTTGAAGAATTAATAATAAAACCCTCATCTGCAAAACTAGTTTTCCCTTCAGTTCCAGGGACATTTGTCCAAAAATATTGGTGTCCGTTATTTGTGTGCATGTGCATAATTTTCTCAGTTCCCGTGGTTAACTATTTTTCAGTAAAGTTGTACTTGTGTTTTATTCAGTATTTGCTGCAAATAATTTGCAGAAGACAAATAATCTAAATTGATAGGAGAATAATAACCAGTAACTGCAACAACAATTGAAGTCTCACATGGTCAACCTCAAAAATCCTACTCCTTAACTCACACATGTGAGCAAAAGAATAGATGAGGTGTTAATCTGAATTGGTCTCCAAGTGAAGAGGTCGAGTGCCAATATGTAGAGTTCTTGTGTTGCCCAAGAGGCATGTTGCTTTGCTGGGTCGACTTGAGCAATTTAAATTGAATTTAAAATGAATTTTCCCTATTTTAATTTATCTGACTTGTAGCTGGGGAATACCTTCCACTGCTACCCAAAAATCAACAATAGAGCTACTAAATATGACCATTGTAGTACTTATTCTATCAATTTACTTCATTACTTCCCTGCGTGTACACCATATGCATCCAACCCTCACACATGTTTTTCTAGAGGATAAGTTACAGTTTGGAAGACTGTAAAACATCTCTAAAGTCACACACCCCAAGTATATGAATAACACTTGGAAGATGAAATGTAATTGGGTTACTAACTCTCCACATGCCACGGCCTACTGGTTCTTTACTTCTTCCTATCTGCTCTAGAACTATACTATTACTCATCTACTAAAGATATTGGGGCAATTCCTTTCTGGGAAGAAGTGATGACCAATATATTCTGAGATTTGGGAATTACTTCTGCTGTTCGTACATTCTAAATATCACGTATTTATGTGTGTTTCTCTACTGAAGTGTCATGTTTGTCCTTTAGCTTTTCCAACTATATTTGTTATTCCCATTCACGAATTAGAATTATGTTCTTTCTAGAAAATAGGCAGTTACATTAGCTTGCAAGTATATATTGTGGGGCTTTTATCTAAAGGCTTCATTTGTTACTTAATGGAGGCAGGGTTTCAATGTGTAAGCTGACTTTTCTGAATTTAATAATTCTTTGTTGCTTGAACGAATCCTCTTTTCGCTTACTTGTGGATTCAGAGATTTGATGTCTTCTGCTTCACATCACTTGGCACATATTTTCAGCAAGCTAGATGTTCTACAGCTAAATCTTACTGGTTCCAGTCTTTCTGCTTCTCACAGATCATAGCAGTGTTGCAAATCTCTCTTATTTCTCCCAATATTTCCAATTTCTCTGAGTTTTTCAGGTCCAAGCTTATGCTTGTCGATATTTTCCCTGATATTTCCAATAAGTTTGTTTCTGCGACCTTGGCAATTATTCCCCTAAATGATATTTGCAACATTGTCTAATACAAATAATTGTGACAAATAGCGTGCTTTTTGTTGTCTTCTTTGGCTATTCAGAATTCGCCTCCTGCATCTGCCTGCTGTTTTCTCATCATCTATAGCATGCTAATAAAATTTAAACATTTTTTTTGTTATTGTGAAGGGAACTATGAGACAACCATATTCTAGGCCCAATACCATGTCATATCTTAATGGTATCTGGGATAGGCACACGCTGACAGTTGATTGTTCTCAAAGAACCATGTTTAGCAGAGATCTGATTGTGGTGCTTGCTCATGGAATTTTTAGACAGGGATTGTAATTTTTGTGCTTATTGAATTGGTGCTATATCAGTGCCCACTGCATAGCAATGGGAGCTTATATAGAAGCTAATAATAGTGCTTATAATTTTGTGTAACATACACTTCCTTTTATGTCATGTCTCTGTTAGAATTGTTATTGAGAATATTCTTTCCTGAATTCCTTTTCTGCAAACGCAACCTCCCTATTTTTTTTTCCCTAGTATAACTCTACTGCAAGCACAACCTGGATCATAAATTATGCTGTTTGTTATTTAATTTAATTAGTTGATCAAAGTAAAAAATATGCAGTGTAAATTTTCTCAGTTCATTATAGTAACAGTATAGACAGTTGTTTTATACGTACCATTATGCTATCTTATTAATGACACTTTGCACTCGCAGCGTGCAACAATGAGAATGGATGGGGATTATGCATTTGGATATGCAAAGGCAGAGGTTGGGGTGCACAGATTGGTACGGATCTCTCCTTTTGATAGTGCAAAGCGGCGACATACTTCATTTGCTGCAGTAGCAGTCATACCGATCTTAGATGATGTTTCATCACGGTTCCAGATCAATGAGTCAGATCTTCGTATTGAAAGGTTTCGATCAGGAGGCCCAGGAGGCCAGCATGCTAACACAACAGATAGTGCTGTGCGGATTGTGCATATTCCAACAGGAATTACTGCTACATGCCAAAATGAAAGGTGTGGTGTTAGAAGTTCATTTTATATCTCTGATATATGCTTGCAAAGAATATTTTAGGTGAAAAGCAAGAGAAATTTAGGAAACTCATTTTTATTCTCAAAGTAAAAAACCAAATTCACAGTAAGACAGCTTTTCAACTTTCTGTACTTCCATCAGTTCTTTCTTTGTGCATACGTTTGGATTTTCCTATAGATGATTGCAGGCCATGCACCGGGAAAGCTGAAAGAGAGAGTTGTGAATCAAATTGAAGGTCTGGGAAAGCCTAAAACATGGAGAATTCCTGAATATTTCAATTATTGTCGTTATAGAACCTCTTGTGGGTAATGTATATCCAAAGAGAATATACAACATATTAGCAAATTATGAAATAACTTTGCTATTTTGATATGAGGGTAGTACTTCATGTAGGGTTGTAGGGTGTTGTTTTATGGAGTATCAGAAAACCACACAAATACATAGACAATATATCAACATCACAATATAAAAAAAGAGAGAAATATATACTTGACTTATTTTTTAATATGGTTTATATTGATACATATAAGGGAAACAATGTCCTATAAATACACAATATATGCACATCACAATATAATAAGAGAGAGAAATAGATAATTTTTAATATGTGGATTTTGAAACATATAAAGGAAACACTGTCCCGTAAATAGACAATATATGCATCTCACAATATAATGAGAGAGAGAAATAGATACTCGACTCATTTTTTAATATGGTGGATTCCGATACATTAAGGGAAAACTGTCCCTAAATAGACAGTATATGCACATCACAATATAATAAGAGAGATATATACTTGACTCATATTTTAATATGGTGGATGTCGATACATTTATAAGGGAAATGATGTGCCGTATAACCACTGTATTAATTAGAATTTAGGACATAATAGTTATTTGACATAATTTAAGACGCGACTTAATCACTTTAAGTCACTTTTTTACAAGGTGGGTTTATTAAATACCTAATATTAAATCATATTACTGTTACAATACACTAACTTAACAGTTTGATTTTGCTTATAAAATCTCAGTAGTTTATCTTGAGCTTTTAGCACCACATGATATACACGGCATATTTTGAATATGGACGTCAAATGTCCTATATATTGTGGTTTGTCTAAGAGACAGATACCATTTCAAGTTCAAAGTTAAGCTGTCGTGTACAGTAATTGGCTGAGTTTGTCTAACTTTGGGCTAAATTATATTTATGTAATCTTTTTTAGCACTGTGAAATATCCTTTAGAAATGAAAATTTTAAAAATTACATACAATATACAGAATCAAGATGGGGTGGCATAATAGATGCTTATATGTCAAACTCCGACAAGCTAATTTACCTGAAACAAGAAACGGGCATGCTTTTGAAATGGTTATGGATTTCCAAATTGCCACTTCCAAAATTTTAGAAAATGAAAAATATAAAAGAAAGAGAAAAGGGAGAATATCAAACATACATAGCGATACCTCATAATACAACAGTATGTATATTATATAATAATATGAATATTAGTGAAAATTATTTCTTTATTGCCTCTCTGCCTAAACACTAGTATGGTGTATAGTGTTTATTTCTTTGTTTCTATAGATATGTACGCTCTATGTGTTGTTTATTATCATATATTCATTCATTAATTTATTACATATTTGATATGAATATCTTTCTCAAAAAATATGCATGACGATAGAGTCATTTTCTATCAACATCAGACTTCTCCGGTCTATGGCCAATTTCTTTTACAGTTTGTGACTGGAAGTTAACCTTCCTGTCCTAGAGCTACTTTTCAGCTGTGGTTGAAATTTCATTAATAAATAATGGAGAAAAGTCATATTTTGATCCTTGACCAAGTTGGCCCTTATGAAGACAAGTCGGGCCCACAAGTGGAAATTGACCCTCCTAAGACACATATATATAGTGACCGTTGTTGACCTTCATTTGGAGCATCACGTAAAGCACCAAATAATCTCTGAAATTGCAGGATGTGTTCACACGTGCGAAGGAGAAGGAGGCTTCTTTGTGTTTGACTGGGAGTTTACTTTTCTGTTCTGTTTTTGCCTGCGTTAACTTTCGTTGACTGGGCTATTTCTTTGCTGCTTTGACCGAGTTCTTTACTCTCTTGGAAAGCCAAATTTGCAGGAGACTTTGTCTGAGATTTTGACTGTTTGACTGCTGTTCTGGGCAGATTTTCTGAGGTTGACTGCAGGGTTTGATGAGGGTTTGACTGCAGGGTTTGACTGTGGAGTTAGACCGAGAATTGCAGGAGACTTTGACTCTGTTATGACCGAAACTTTGACTGTACTTGGAGTCTGAATCTTTGACTGAGTTGACTGAATCTTTGGCACTGTTTTCTGGGCATTGACCGAAGGTTTGCATCCAAGTTGATTGAGGCATTTGACCGAGCATCCTCAGGCCGAAATTCGGCCTTCTGTTGCAGTCCTGCAGACTATGATCATTGACTAGATTCGACTTTTCTCTCTCTCATTAGATTGGTTTTGACTTGGTTGACTTGGATAGTCAAATCTTTGACTTTGACTAGTTTATGGATGTTCTATTTGTTGAAGAATGTTACTAGTGTCAGTATTCATAATTGTACTTGTCAAAAGAAAAGAAAAAGTAATTTTATTGTAAAAGAAAAATATTTTTGAAGCATAGCTTTCATGCTCTTTTATTTATTTTCTAGGTCATAGCCTCTATTGAAGACTTCTAGGGTAAGTTGTGTTGAGAATTTGGAGGGCTAGAGATTATTACAAATTCTCTTCTTGATAATTACTTGTGAACTTACTTGAGTTACTTATGTCTTTCTTTCTTTAGCTTAGTTAGTCTTTCATCAAGTCAATTATCAAAATGCACGAGACACAAAACTAGGCTCCTAGAGCCAGGGCAAAACCTCTCCCTCTTGGAGAGGAGAACCCGCAAAGAATTCTTCTTATAGATCTTCAAATGACAAGTACCATGACCCAGACTCAGACCCTAGACTTAGGAATGTCTCAAAGATCTTGTCACTGCCCTTTCAAACTTGATTCTTCTTTTCTTCAACGATCTGCTCTGTTCTGCACTAGAGAACTCGGTCTCCAAGATTTTCTTGCTGTATTGTGGTTGGGAAGGTAAATCACAGATTTACCTTCTCACTTTTATTCTTTTTTTAGAATGCTTTCTCTTTATACCTTCCTTTCTCCGTCTTTACTGTTCATAGCCTTCAGTCAAACTGTCCTTAGACTTTAAAGTTTATATACTTCAGGATCTTTGTTTTAACTCAGAAAACATGAAACGGTAGTATTATACTTTCACCCTTTTCTTGTTCTAGTATCCAAACTATAATCTGTAGCACATCTGCAAATGCCACAGGTATCCACACTTATTATGTCACTTATAAGCTGTGACACATCCGCACTTATACTTCAGGTATTCGCAAATATATTCCCGGTAAACTTCAGGTATATGCAAATATGATTCAGGCTCAGATTAATCCTCACAACATCAACGTTATATCAAACAGATAGTCCTTCAAACTTCAAACTTCACGCAGAACAATCTTTCCAAAATCCGCAATGAAGCTCCCTTAGATTATCCTCAAACTGTCACTGTGTTGACCGCACTGTATATGATGTATTGTGTTGACCACATTGTGTATTATCCGCACTGTATGTTGTGTATTATCCACACTGTTTGTTGCAGAGATCACGTTCAAACTTGTGTGAATGAGCTGCAGGCATATGTATATATATAGAGACATATTTTCTGCCTTGAAGCCGACCATGCTTATAGTTTTTAGGCCGACTCATCTAGGAGTTTAAAGGCCGACTTGTGGCATATCGTAAGTGCTTGTTTTCTAGCGATGGTGATGGCTATTACAAGCCACAAATTCTTGGACGTGTGACAAGTCTCATGACAAGATCTGGAGCATACACTGATGACTAGTTCCTTCTTTTATATACTAGGCACTTTAATTATATTCTATGCCTAGAAGACTCAAACCAAATAGACATCAAGAAGAAGTCTATCTACTTAACAAATCTTGCTCAACAAAAATACATTTTATTATTTTGACTTCTTTTCATAAGTACATAACTACATAGTCAACATGAAGACCGACCTAGTTACACTTTTCAACACTCCCTCTTAACTAGGGAGGTATTCATACAGGTACATGGTCACTTTCAGACTGAAGAATCTCATAAGAAGAATCGGATTGGTAATCGCATCTGTATAGCATCATATCAACCAACATTGTCCTAGTGCAAGGCCTTGGCTAACAACCCCATCTCTCAACGAGACAATGGGCTACAATGATGGCGAGACACATGACTTATAGACATCATAGTCATTGTTTCTCCGAGGTACATACTCCACCCGGGTGTTCCCAAAGTATGACTTTCTTGGACTATTCTTCTCTTGGGTAGCTAGCCCTCAAAGAATATCGGTCCCCCACTACTCTTATCTTGAATGCCCTAACACATTCTCCAAGAGTATCGAATGCTAGATGATTACCGAATCCTCCATTATGTCTTCCCAAGTGAAGACCAAAATGATGTGTCTATCTCTCCCTCTCAGCCAGGGAGGACCTATTCCACAAGGGAATGTAGTATGTACTCATTCCTGTATAAGGAATGTACCTAAGCTCATTCTTAGGAATTACCTAGTTTCTTCCAAGTAAGAAATTGATCACCAGGTTCCCTCTCAATCAGGGACTTGCAGCAGCAATGGTGAGACACCCAGCTGCTCATGAAGTGTAGCCCCCCCTCGATGTCATGGATTTCGATATTGAGGAATCTTCAAATTTTTTAGCTCCATAGGGCATAGATCATCCATCACTTTCATTCATGAGTCACGTCATCTACCAAAAAGTGATTCATCTGTCTTTCTCATCTGGTTCACCGTTAAGCCATGCTTCTTTCCTTCGAATTATCTCCAAGGATCATTCATCCTTTCTCATGTTTAGCAACCCTGCACAAATTCTTCCAGATAAACATATACATATGAACTTTTAAAACAAAAGATACCTTAGTGATGATCTTTCACCATGACATCTTCCTGTAGGCATCGACATCCTTTATTCAGATTGACACATCTAATGATATGTTTTGCCAAGGGTCTTCTTCTTTACCAGACTTCCATCAAAGTCTACATATCTTCCCAGTAGATCTCTTAGTCACATCTTCTTGGCTTTTGGATGATCACTGCCTCTTGACATGGTTGCATTTCATGATCTCTTCCTTCTGCACATTCTCCATTTCTAGGAATTTACAAGTTTTTCAGTTTCTTGTTTATATACAACCACCTCATATTCCACGAGGACATATTATGTTGATTTCATCTGTCAGTGAACCGAGAGATCCTTCTTCATATATCATACTTATAAATATAGAAGTCTATTACCTGCAACCATATGACATGACATCACAGCATTTAGTGTCAGCATATATATATACCTCATACCTTTTTCCCTTGAGTCATCCTATAGCAATTTCTCTAGAATGAAGAGATTCATTCCTTTGGCCTGCTTCATCAATATGTCATCACATCCCGAGATTCTGTTTCCATGATGACCCTTGATCTTGATGACTGCTTTACTTTAGTCATGTTATCAGAGAGGTTTTCCCGGAGATGATTCACCAACATGCTTTTTATCATGATGTTATAATATACATTGCTTCCTATCATACTATTTTACAACCAATAGAAATTACTTAAAGGAGAAGATGATCTCAATCATAGTAGAGATCCCTTGCTTCTTCTTTCTTAGATATCTTTGCATCGGGTTCTTCCCTCATATCTGAGATATGGGCTTCTTCCCTTTTCCTCTTGTCCTTGTCAGATTTAGGACAGTCTCTTTTATAATGCCCAAGTTCATTACATCCAAAGCATCATACGTTGTCCATATTCCTTCTTTTATTTTGAGGGCCAAATTTTCCGAATCTTCCTTTTTTCTTGTATGTGGCTGCAAAGGCATGATTCTCTTCACTTGGTCCTGTATCAGCTTTGGCTTTTAGTCTTGTTTCTTCTATTTTACATAGAGATCATAAATCATGGAATGGGGTGGCTTCTTTCTTCCCGTATAAACTGGAAGTGAAGTTTCCCCATTCCTCTGGTAGCGCATTCAACACCACTATAGTCATCTCAGTGTCAGACATTACTTCTCCTAGTTCATGTAGTTGATCTCTTATTTCAGAAATCCTCATAAAATATGGAGTGATTCCTTCTTCCCTTGATAATTTCATTTTGTATAGTTCTTGTCTCAGAGAGATTGCTTCTCTTGCAGTACTCACAGAAAATAGCTCCACCAATTTCTTATATATTTCTTTTGTAGACTTTAGTTTTGAAACATAAGGAATGAGTGAGTCCTTAATGGATTCTATGATAATCCTCTAGGCTCTAATTTCTCCCTTCATGTACTTGGCGTGAGTTGGAGCATCTTTTTTGGAGGTTGGATAGTAGAACCTTTGATATATTCCATAACTTCGTCTTCAATCAAACTCAAATCTGTCCTCTTCTTCCATGCACTAAAGTTCGATGATCCCACTAGCTTGTTGCTCTCTTTACAATAAGTCATTTTGACAGATTTAAGTAGGGTCATAGATACTTACTTGAGTAGAGTGGCTTGCAGCTTCCTTGATGATGTTTGAAGATAAAGTCAAGGGTTTCCTTTAAGATAGGAATCTTCAATGTAGGAGATCTTGAATCCTTGATGAAGGATATCTTCAGAAGTTGAGGTCCTCCTTTTAAACTGATTTGATTTTCCAACCAATCTTTTGATCTTTGCTTCCTGGAGTGTCTCCTTTGTCAAGCAACCCTTGAGTTCAGCACCTTAGCTTTGATACCATGTTGAGAATTTGGAGGGCTAGAGATTATTACAAATTCTCTTCTTGATAATTACTTGTGAACTTGCTTGAGTTACTTATGTCTTTCTTTCTTTAGCTTAGTTAGTCTTTCATCAAGTCAATTATCAAAATGCACGAGACACAAAATTAGGCTCCTAAAGCCAGGGCAAAACCTCTCCCTCTTGGAGAGGAAAACCCACAAAAAATTCTTCTTATAGATCTTCAAATGACAAGTACCATGACCCAGACTTAGACCCTTGTAAAATTTTGTAGATGTTCTATGCTTGGAGCAACTTTACTTTTCTCACAGCAATCATACAAATAGTTAAGTAAAATGCAGATAGAACATATAAGTGGATCTTATGGAAGACAAATCAGAAACAGGAAAAATGTGGTGGTGCGTTACGGCGGTCAACAGGATGCTTCAACCAGCAAAGTCTCCTTGGTCAGCCAACCCAGAATGTGTCACAACAGTCCTCCAATCAGCAAACGAGTCAACCCAAGTCAACTCCAAAAAGTCAACGTTGTCCTGAAAAAGTCAACGCAGGGCAGCAAGCTAAAAGTCAACGCAGCAGCAGATTGGTCAACCCTTTGACCTCGATTTCTGTGCCAAACAGTACGGCCTTCAAAAATCGAACTTCTCACCAAATTTCAGCCCATTCGGACCATGCGTTGACCAAAGTCAACGCTGGTCAAACTTTCTGCAAAACCCTAACTGCAGAAATTCGTCCTTCAGCTCAGCCGTACAGATTTGTCCTTCTTCTCCTTCACACGTGTGGGCTGAACTCGTCCTCCAAGGAGCTCGTACTAAATCAGATGAGAGAAGATGTGAGTTGAGTTGTTGTGAAATGCTCTCCAACTTTCCCTGTATTTATATCCATCATTGGGGCGTGTGACACATCTGCTGGGGGTGTGAAACCTTAAGGCCGACCTGCACATATAATTTATTATGAATAATAAATTCAAAATAAATGTTCTGCTCATCGGATTAAGACATATTATATATGGATTTTACACCTCTCCTAAAGAGGAATCCAACAAAAATATTAGCCTCTTAATCTGAGCATCATAACATGGAGTTTGGACCTAGTTGTCCAAATTTAACACTCCCTCTCAACTAGGGAGAACTCCATCCATCAGTGCAATCAAACATCGTGCGTCATCCCGTCGTAACTTGCTTTGCTAGCCTCTTTATTTCAGAATAGAAGTGGGTCAGTCACAGACATCATCCCCCGACTAACATAATCAGTCCAGAGGTTCGAAACCTCTATCAAACTCATAAAGAGTATCCAACCAACCCAAAGTTGGTTCATCTGACCCGAAGTCAGGCAGAGGTCCCGGACCTCACTAAACTTGATCCCAGATCAAGTGGTTGGATTGTGCCATCCTAGATAGAGAGTACGGCAATCTCTGATGCGTCCATCAGTCTTTGCTAATAGTCTCTAGCTTTTCCCACCTCATTGGCCAAATGAGAGGTACTTCCCATGAGCCCCGAACTCAATGGGTAGGATGCATACGGGGCACAGATAAATGAGAGGCGAACCAGCTCAATAATCACAAGGGTGGGGCAGAAGCATTATGAGTGCTTATAGCTCCGAGAAGCTATCCCCAAAGCCCCCCAGAGCTCCCAGAGCTCATCGTCCAACAGGGCCCACATCATAGGGTCTTTCCACGACACCAAGACTCTCACGAAAGGTTAGGAACTTGACCTTCCCCAGGGGCTTAGTGAGAATATCCGCGACCTGCTCATCAGTTCCTATATGATCGAGCCTTACGGCGCCTCGCTGTACCATATCTCGGATAAAGTGGTACCTGATATCAATATGCTTGGATCGGTCGTGGAACACAGGATTCTCAGTCATACGAATCCCACTCTGATTATCACAGAGTATCACAGTGTTATCTAGCACATGTCCAAACAGCTCACTAAAGAGCTTCCGCAACCAAACTGCTTCACAACAGGCCATACTAGCAGCAATGTATTCGGCCTCCGCGGTGCACAAAGCCACCGACTTCTGCTTCCTGCTCATCCATGAGATCGAAGCAGAACCAAGATTGAAGCAGCATCCAGATGTGCTTTTACGATCCACCACACTGCCAGCCCAATCGGCATCAGTATATCCACTGAGTATCACACTCCCGGCAGTGTATCTCAGCCCATGGTTTATCGTGCCCCGAAGATATCTCAAAAGATTCTTGGCACCAACCCAGTGAAAATGATGAGGCTCAACCATCTGTTGACTCAAAGTGTTCACTGCAAAACATATATCTGGTTGGGTGTTCACTAAGAACATCAAAGCTCCTATGAGTTGACGATACTCAGTAGGATTGGCCAAGATAGGCCCAGCAGCGCTGCCACTCAACTTCTTAAAGTTGAGTTCCATCGGTGTCGACACGGACTTACAGTCCACCATCCCAAATCTTTCCAGAAGCTTCACAATGTATTTTCCTTGAGAAAGGAAAATCTCTCTAGGTCTCTGCCAGACCTCCAGGCCTAGGAAATAGTGCATCAGTCCTAGGTCCTTCATCTCGAACTCAGCAGCGAGCTCCCTCTTACATTGATGAATGAGAGGGTCAGCACCTGTCAGGAAGAGGTCGTCCACATACAATACTAGAATGAGAGGCTTCCCCTGCACAACCTTGAAGTAAAGGTTCGGATCAGCATTACTTCGAGTGAAGCCCAGCTTCATCAAGTAACTATCCATCCTCTCGTACCAAGCTCTGGGTGCTTGCTTTAACCCATAGAGGGCTTTCTTCAACCTCCAGACATGAGTGTCTCGATCCTGAACTTCAAATCCCAGAGGTTGTTCCACATACACCTCTTCCTTTATTGCACCATGCAGAAAAGCGGTCTTGACATCCATCTGATGAAGACTCCATCCTTGCGTAGCAACAAGGGCTATGATTGACCGAATGGTGGTATATCGTGCCACAGGTGCAAATATGTCATCATAGTCAATTCCTTCCTTTTGAGAGAAGCCACGAGCAACAAACCTTGCCTTGAACTTTTCAGCACTCCCATCAGATCCATGTTTGATCTTGTAGAGCCATTTTGCGGTGACAACAGATTTGTCCTTCGGTCTCGGGACCACATCCCAGACATCATTCTTCATTATGGACTCATATTCTTCGTGCATAGCATCCTTCCAAACTTGATGCTTTACGGCTTCCTCAAAAGATCCAAGTTCAGATTGTACAATAGTACTCATGGCAGCTAGATACCCTTGGTATCTACACGGCTTCTTGCTTTCTCGGAATGTCCCCCTTGGGGCAGCATGACCCTCAGCATCTTCGAGGGTGTCCCCGAGCCATGATGGTCTCTTTCCCAGTGAAGGAGATGGATCGATAGGGTCCATTGGTCCTTCAATATCAGGCATTGTCTCATCCTGCGGTTCTTCTTGATTTCCAGGCCTTTCTTCATGATTTTCTCCAGATCTTGGAAGATCTACTACTTTCTTCAGGGAAGCATCTTCGTCAAAAGTGACAACATGGCTTATCTCTACTTCCCTTTGACCAGGTACATAGACTCTATAGGCCTTAGAAGTCTCACTGTAGCCCACAAACATTCCTTTCTTCCCAGTAGCATCCAGCTTACTTCTCTTTTCTTTCGGCACATGAAAATAGACAAGACATCCAAAAATTCTAAAATGTGAGACATCAGGTTTCTTACCAGAGAAAACCTCTTCGGGAGTTTTGGAGTCCAAAGCGGAATGAGGGCATCGGTTTTGAATGTACATAGCAGTATTTGCAGCTTCTCCCCACAGAAACTTCAGTAGACCCTGGTCACATAGCATGGCACGGGCAGCTTCCACAATAGTCCTATTCTTGCGTTCAGCAACACCATTCTGCTCAGGAGTATATGCAGTGGTAGTCTCCCTCTTAATGCTAGCTTCTCTGCAAAAGTCTTTGAACTCATTTGACTCATATTCAGTGCCATTGTCAGTCCTCAAAATCTTGATCTTCTTTCCGGTCATATTTTCCACCAAGGCTTTGAAGGTACGGAACCACATGAAAGCCTCATCCTTCTTCTTCAAGAAGTATATCCAGGTTTTGCGAAAGAAGTCATCAGTAAATGTCATATAGTAAGAACATCCCCCCAGGGATGTTACGGGCAACATACCAGATAGATCAGAATGGACCAGTTGCAATATATCAGATGTCTTTGTGACACTTGAGGGGAAAGGTCCCCTTGTATGTTTTCCTTCAGCACAGCCCTTACATACACCTTCATGATTATTTCCAAAGTCAGGCATCCCTGTCACCACCTTCCTAGCTTCGGGAAGGGCCTTGTAATGAAGGTGTCCAAATCTTCGGTGCCATAGTTCGGTTTGACGGATAGCATCACAAGTCATAGCTCCCAACGGACTCCCTCCAACCTGGTAGAGTGTACCAACTCTAAAACCAATTGAGATAGCTTCCTTGAAGCTCTTCTTCCACATGAGCACCTTTCCATCAGAGAAAGTTACATTGAATCCTTTGTCTTCCATGGCAAATACAGACACAAGGTTCTTCTTCAATTTAGGTACATAGAGTACATTTTGCAAACGTAGGACTTGTCCTTGAGACAAGTGGAGGGTCACAGTCCCTGTCCCTTTCACGGGATATGTGGCATTATCTCCAAGGATAATTTCTAGATTAGTATCCCTTTCAACCATGTCAGAGAGTGCTTCCTTGAATCCAGTGATGTGTCTTGAGGCACCACTATCGATTAGCCAGACATCCATAGTGTCGGGCGGAGATGCAGCAGAGAGAGCAGATATAAGAATATACTCATTTCTTTTATCAACAACATTAGACTCCTCATACCCGGTATTTCTAGACCTTTTAAAAGGTTGATTGTTTCCACCAAAGTGAGCCTTCCTCTTTCCTTTGGATTTGTCATTTCTTCGATTCCCATTCCTTCGGTTGTTGTTGTTATCATCACTATCGGGAGAATCCTTCTTGAAGGGGCATTCTCTAGCATAGTGACCAGGCCTATGGCAGGTGAAACATTTACCCTTCTTCTCTTGAGCCTTCGTTCTTCCTTTGTCCTTAGGACCACCAGAGTTCTTCTTTCGAGAATGAGCACCATAGGCAGCATTTCTGTCATTATCGAATTCCTTCATCCTTGTTTCTTCTTGCATACATCTAGACAGAAGCTCATCAATGTTAGGAATGGTATTATTGTTGAGAATGGTAGTTGTGAATACTTGCCATTCATATGGGAGTCCTCCAAGTGCGGTGAGAACCATCTCACGATCAGCTATTGTCTCCCCAATAGCTAGCAGATTGTTCCTTGTTTCGGTCAATTTCAGAAAGTAAGTTTGAATAGACTCATCCCGGCCCTTCTTCATATTCTTCAACTTATTCTTGAGGAATAGCACTTGGTTCACATTGTTTACCTTGAACATAAGGATCAATTTGTCATACATCTCCTTGGATGTGCCTAGTTCAGATATATAGGCAACTAGGCTCTTATGTATGGATTCCCTGATCATCAGCTTTGCTTTGATCTGTCCCTTCTTATACTTGTTTCTAACAGCAACGGTAGCATTGGATGGAGGTTCTTGAATCTTACCCAGCACATGATCCAAGAGATCATGGTCTTCCAATTTGAGATCTAATATCATCTTCCAGGCATGGAAGTCATCCCTTCCAGACAGCTTGTCATTCTCCTTGAATTCAAGACTTGTGGAACCCATTTCTTCCGGTGGTGATTGCTAAAGATAGAGTTTGTCTTCACCTCAGCTCTGATACCATGTAAATTTTAGTAGATGTTCTATGCTTGGAGCAACTTTACTTTTCTCACAGCAATCATACAAATAGTTAAGTAAAATGCAGATAGAACATATAAGTGGATCTTATAGAAGACAAATCAGAAACAGAAAAATGTGGTGGTGCGTTACGGCGGTCAACAAGATGCTTCAACCAGCAAAGTCTCCTTGGTCAGCCAACCCAGAATGTGTCACAACAGTCCTCCAATCAGCAAACGAGTCAACCCAAGTCAACTCCAAAAAAGTCAACGTTGTCCAGAAAAGTCAATGCAGGGCAGCAAGCTAAAAGTCAACGCAACAGCAGATTGGTCAACCCTTTGACCTCGATTTCTGTGCCAAACAGTACAGCCTTCCAAAATTGAACTTCTCACCAAATTTCAGCCCATTCGGACTATGCGTTGACCAAAGTCAACGCTGGTCAAACTTTCTGCAAAACCCTAACTGCAGAAATTCATCAGCTCAGCCGTACAGAGTTGTCCTTCTTCTCCTTCACACGTGTGGAGTTGAAGTCGTTCTCCAAGGAGGCACAAATGCTAAATCGGATGAGAGAAGAAGATGTGTGTTGAGTTGTGGTGAAATGCTCTCCAACTTTGCTTGTATTTATATCCATCATTGGGGTGTGTGACACATCTGCTGGGGGTGTGAAACCTTAAGGCCGACCTGCATATATAATTTATTATGAATAATAAATTCAAAATAAATGTTCTGCTCATCGGATTAAGACATATTATATATGGATTTTACACCTCTCCGAAAGAGGAATCCAACAAAAATATTAGCCTCTTAATCTGAGCATCATAACATGGAGTTTGGACCTAGTTGTCCAAATTTAACAACCCTAGACTTAGGAATGTCTCCAAGATCTTGTCACTGCCCTTTCAAAATTGATTCTTCTGTTCTTCAACGATTTGCTCTATCTGCACTAGAGAACTCGGTCTCCAAGATTTTCTTGCTGTATTGTGGTTGGGAAGGTAAATCACAGATTTACCTTCCTCACTTTTATTCTTCTTTTAGAATGATTTCTCTTTATACCTTCCTTTCTCCGTCTTTACTGTTCGTAGCCTTCAGTCAAACTGCCCTTAGACTGTATATACTTTAGGATCTTTGTTTTAACTCAGAAAACATGAAACGGTAGTATTATACTTGCACGCTTTTCTTGTTCTAGTATCCGAACTATACGCTGTAACACATCTGCAAATTCCACAGGTATCTGCACTTATTATGTCACTTATAAGTTGTGACACATCCGCACTTATAATTCGGGTATCCGCAAATATATTCTGGGTAAACTTCAAGTGTACACAAATATGATTTAGGAGCAGGTTAATCCTCACTGCATCAATGCTATATCAAACAGATAGTCCTTTAAACTTCCAACTTCACGCAGAACAATCTTTCCAAAATCCGCATTGAAGCTCCCTTAGATTATCCACAAACTGTCACTGTGTTGACCACACTGTATATGATGTATTGTGTTGACTGCACCATGTATTATCCGCACTGTATGTTGTGTATTATCCGCACTATTTGTTGCAGAGATCACGTTCAAACTTGTGTGAATGAGCTGCAGGCATATGTATATATATAGAGACATATTTTCTGTCTTGAAGCCGACCATGCTTATAGTTTTTAGGCCGACTCATCTAGGAGTTTAAAGGCCGACTTGTGGCATATCGTAAGTGCTTGTTTTCCAGCGATGGTGATGGCTATTGCAAGCCACAAATTCTTGGACGTGTGACAAGGCTCATGACAAGATCTAGAGCATATGTTGATGACTAGTTCTTTCATATATATACTTGACACTTTAATTATATTCTATGCCTAGAAGACTCAAACCTAATAGACATCAAGAAGAAGTCTATCTACTTAATAAATCTTGCTCAACAAAAATACATTTTATTATTTTGACTTCTTCTTTTCACAAGTACATAATTATATGAGCTAAAGAAGAAGACCTTCAATTAATTACCTTCTCTAACAAGTTGTACTGAAATGTTAAGGAACTGATAAGCTTTAAAAGAAAAGGTTTAATGGATAAGGCAAATTTTCAAAAATCCGGATACGATAGTATGAATGATATATATATATATATATATATATATATATATATATATATATATATATATATAAGACAAAATAAAACTTTCATTTTACCATTCATCTTTTAGAATCTAGATTCTTTATTTAAAAATACATAATCATCATCATGAATTCCACATAAACAAATCATCATCATCAATTCAGCATAAACATTGTCATCATCATTACTAATTATCAAAACATTCAACATATCATTAAGTTTCTGTTTCCAATTTCAATCATCAACATCATCACCAAAATTAATAATGCTAAATGCACACTACATAGTACAAATTACAAAATAAACTATGACTGGCAGTGTACTATCATATGCTATATGGTATTCAATGTTCATTGTTGAAAAGTTTAAAACATCATCAACAATTACATTTACATATCATCAACTATGTCTTCATCCATGTAATTAAGATCCACATCATCATAAATTACATTTACATATCATCAAATATGTCTTCATCCATGTAATTAAGATCCACGTCATCATTTGGATCCTCTCCATGAGTGGGAGTGTTGCTGCCATGCCCGCTTGAAGATGCAAATATTGGTGCCTCCTCATCAAAGTCATAAGAGACATGACATTTGACATCGTATCCAAGTAAGGAAACTCTAGAAACGGATCCAAAACCCTTAAAATACCAGAATTTTTTTAGAAATAGGATCTTGCATTTCAAAGAAAACGGAAACGTTTCAAAAATAGGATCTTGCATTTGCAAAAAACTAAAACGTTTCCATGCTGTTTTCATGTCGTTTCATACCCATTTCCCTTTTCCGAAATGTCGAACGACGTTTCTAGGGTTTGGGAGGGACGTTTCCGATAACTTAGCTTCTAGGTTTTGTTAAGATTCAAAAGAGTCTTTGTCACATTTATTGGACCATTCTTGGGTTTTCATATAATGTAAAGAAAATTATTTTTGAGTAAAAAATGTCATTTGTCACCTCTACACCAAGTCAACCCTATCCTGATGAAGTTGGCCCATATTAGGGCTCTTCGACTCAACATAAGTAGTATAGATAGAAGAGGAGCTCGACCTATTTGGCATCATCTCATCCACAAGTTCGATCTATAACTCAAGAGCTAGAAAAGGTGAGCGAAGTCAAGGAGAAGGAAGATAGAAGCTAAGGAAATCAAAATTGAAGTTCTTGGGCATCTCTCTCTCACACGTGTGAAGTTTTCTAGGGTTTTTGGGCAAGTTGCAGTGGCCGAAATTCTGTAGCTGTGAGGCCGAAATTCTGATTTGAAACAACATTTGAGGAGCTGACACTTGGAGGATTTGGCAGAGTTTGCCTACATAAAGGAATTGCTGACTTGGTGATTGGAGGATGTCTTTATCTAGGCCAAAAGTGTCTTGGATTGTCTCATCTTGATTTGAATCTATTAGTGAAAGAGTTTGACTAGGTTTTCCCCTTGATAGGGGTTTTGCCCTGGCTGAGTGCTTACATCTTTTGTTCTTGTTCTTGTGATCTTTATGCACTTTTTATTTGGTAATTGTTTGATGAAAAGATAACTTAGTAAAGAAGTAAAGAGGCCAACACACATCACAAGTAATTATCAAGAAAAAAGGTATCAAACCGTGATATCTACATGGATTGATTTCTCAACACTATTGGACTATGTATCTCATGTTGAACATTGATTGACTATGAAGAAGAAGAGTTGATTTTGGGTTTTCCCCCTTGTGGGGTTCTGCCCTAGTCCCTGACATAAATCTCTGTGTCTCATTGTGCTTGCCTATCTTCTATTGTGCATTTACTGTTTACTATTCTATCTATAATTGCTTAACTGTTATTGGGGTGAATGAGATTGAATGAAATTGTTTTCAAGTGATTATAACATCATAGAAAAATGTAAAAAATTAACATGGTATCAAAGCAGAGGTGAAGATTAGCCATTGGAGACCAGAGAACACCCCTTTGAGACACTTTTCTTGCTGATTGGTGATCAACTCTCTTGGAAAAGATGAATACCTCTTACTTCAAGATTGAAGAGATGTTGAATGATGCCTCCAACTTTGCAACATGGAGGGCTAGATTGGATCTTACCCTTGAAGAGAATGATGTGATGAAATATGTGCACGGCCAAGTAGCTAAACCTTCCGAGAATGCCAATGCTAGTGTCAAATCCAAGTACAAAGGGTGATATCAAGGCCAAGAAGATCATCATTGACTCTCTTAGAGACCATCTCATCACTTATCTGTCCAAGTTGAAGAAGTCAAAGGAGACATATGAAAAATTGATTGGGATGTCTGAAGTCAACAATCTCAGCCAAGTCATTTCTTTGAAGAGTCAACTTTGTGACATCAAGATGTCTAAGTCTGAATCTATAACAACCTACTTCATGAGAATCTCTCAAGTAAGTGATCAAATTCTTTCCATTGTAGAAGTTATACCTGATAGAGAGTTTGTGCAAATGACCCTTGGTGGGCTCCCCATGTCTTGGGAGACATTCATTTCAAGCATTAGTGGAAGAAAATAGTTCCCTTAATTTGATGAGCTTTTGGGCAATTGCACTCAAGAAGAATCCAGACCCATTTCCAGAAGAAGAATCCAAAGACAAGAAGAGGGAGAACCTACAACCTTTGCAGCCAATGTCAAGAAGGGAAAAGTTAAAAGAAGACCTTCCAAATAGAAGTCAAAGAAGCCAACTCCAATTTTCCAACTCCAATTTTCAATAATAATAGAAGGGACTTGTCCAAAGTCCAATGCTACAGGTGTGAAAAATTTGGCCACATTGCCCAATATTTTCCTGATAGAAAAAATGCTCAAAGGCCCAGAACCAATAACAATGGAAACAACAACTTCAACAATAGAAAGAGATGAAGAGGTCCTGCTACCTAGTACCAATCTAAGTGTGGAAGAGTCTCAACGCCCTCAAAATAGGTCCAAGAACACAAGGTATGCTGATAATGTTGCTATTACTCAATTTGAATATTATCTGGTTGTTTCTCTTGTTGAGTATTTGGAGGGCTGGTGATTAATACAATATTCTCTTCTTGATAATTACTTGTGAACTTACTTATGACTTCTCTTCTTTAGCTTAGTTAATCTTTCATCAAGTCAATTATCAAAGTACACGAGACACATAATTAGGCTCCTAGAGCCAGGGAAAAACCTCTCCCTCTTGGAGAGGAAAATCCGCAAATAATTCTTCTTATAGATCTTCAAATGACAAGTACCATGACCCAGACTCAAACCCTAGACTTAGAAATGTCTCCAGGACCTTGTCACTTCCGTTTCAAACTTGATTATTCTCTTCTTCAATGATCTGCACTGTTCTGTACTTCCTTACTCTTATTCTTCTTTAAGGATGCTCTCTAATTATAGTCACCTTCTTCACTGTACTGAATTATTGCCTTCAATCAAACTCTTGCATTAGTATTCGAAATGTAGGCTGTGACACATCTGCAAAAGACACCCTGTAATTGTTTCCTAAAATCCGTAAATCAACTTCACGAATCCGCAAATCAATTTCAGGTGTTTGTACTTCACGTATGCTTCATCCTAGATATGATTCCCTTCTTCATCAAGTATCTGCAAATATATAGTACTTCAAATATCCGCTAATAGGTATGCTTCAGATCTCCGCAGATATACTTCAGGCTTGCTTCTCCGCAGATATACTTTTTCGCAGATATGTTACAGGTATGCTTCAGATCTCCGTAGACATACGTTAAGTGATTTATATTGAAGTCCTTTAACCTTTTTTTTTTTATCGTAAAGCTTTTCAAAGAAACCGCACTGAAATACCCTTTCTTTAATCCGCAAAACTGTCTCTTAGTTGTCTGAAAAACTTGTCTACGAATGAGCCACAGAGACAGGTACTTATATTGATGATTACTTAGCTTTTAGGCCGACTTGTCATTAGGCTTGTAGGCCGACTTCTCATCTGAATGTTGGCCGACGTTAACACCTTATAATAACTTCTTCTTCCAGCGTTTGAGAGAGGTCTGTTTGTAGGCATTTCTTCCATAGATTCTTGGATGCGAGACAAGGCTTTTTGACAAGATCTGGAGCATATACTGATGACAGGTTCCTTCATATATATATTCATGATACTTTAATTATATCCTATGCCTAGAAGACTCAAACCTAGTAGACATCAAGAAGAAGTCTATCCACATAATAAAATCTTGCTCATGAAACCCATGAAGCAAGTACTCCTAAAATACTTTTATTATCTTTGACATCTTCTTTACATAAATATATAATTACATAGTCAACATGAAGACCGGCCTAGTTACACTTTTCAGCAACTCTTTCTAGTTCATCTTCAAATAACATTGATTGATGATTGGTGGATAGTGGGGCATCTAGACATTTTACTGGGTATCGTGAAGTCCTCTCAAATTTGGTTGAGAGGGAGTCTAATTTGAAAATTATATGTGGGATAATTCTACTCATCATGTCAAAGGGTCTGGATTTGTTTCTTTTCACTTGGATTCTGGTGAAACAATTCATCTACATGATGTGTTGTTTGTGCCGAGCTTGAAGAAGAATCTTGTCTCCATTTCTGCCACGAAAGACAAAGGGTTTAGAGTTGCACTCATTAATGGAAAAGTCCTTGATTGGCCAAGGAGATCTAACTTGAGGGCGACCTTCACACTTGTCATAAATAAAGGCCTATATAGAGTTTGTGGACGACCAATTCAAGCATTGGTCCATGATAATACTAATCAGTGTGAGCTTTGGCACTGGAGATTTGTTCACCTTCATTACATGGCTTTTCCTGACTTGAGTAGGATGGTTTTAGGGATGACCCGTATTCAGGTTGATCATGAAGGTGTATGCCAAGGTTGTGCCAGTGCAAAGAATGTCAAGGGACCATTCCCTTGTAGTAGCAGTAGATTGAAAGAGATTCTTCAACTTATTCATTCTGATCTTTGTGGTTCCATGCCGGTGACATCTCTTGGAGGATACTTGTAATA
Organism: Pinus albicaulis; assembly: GCA_034641835.2. Lineage (NCBI taxonomy): Eukaryota > Viridiplantae > Streptophyta > Pinopsida > Pinales > Pinaceae > Pinus > Pinus albicaulis. Next base: position 772,081,086 of record CM076570.1, read on the forward strand.
TGTGATTTTTGTTGATGACTTCTCTTGTAAAACTTGGATTTTCTAATTGAAGACCAAGGATCAAACCTTCAACATGTTAAGGGATTTCAAAGCTCTCGTTGAAAATCAAATTGGAAAGAAGATCAAGATCTCGAGGACAGATAATGGAGGAGAATTCACTTCAAATGACTTCATATAGTTTTGTAGAGATGCCAGGATTAAGAGGGATGTGACTGTTCCATACAACCTTGAACAAAATGGAGTTTCTAAGAGGAAGAACAGGTCCATCTTGGAAGCAGCCAAAGCCATGATTCATGATCAAAAGCTTCCTATGTTTTTGTGGGCAGTGTTACCAAACAATCTAGTAGGGCCCTAGGAGGGGTACTTATGGGACAACTACTAGACCAAGTGATGACAATGGGACAAAGACCCATTGCCGCCTTAGTCAATGCCTCGTTCTATTTACGAACTTTCACCAATGAAAGGAGTCCCGGTAGGAGGGAAATCACTTGAAATGGATACTCTAACAACTAGGGTTGAATTTATTTCACAAATCCCATTCAAGGAGAGACACAATCAAAGCTCAATACCTCAAGGAAGCTAATTTTCTCCCTAAGAAAGACCTTGATTCAGAAGATCAAGACCTATGGCTTGAGATATGCAATGATAATGAGTTTTCCTAAGGTCAAGTTTCTCAAATGAGATAGTACCTCTCAAAGGAGCTTTAGGTGATGATATGACTCTTCCCAAAGGTTTTTTGCTCTCTTTAAAAGACCTCGGAAGGGCTCGCACTGGACCTAGGGTTTTGTGAATAAGCGTGGGAAGAAATGCTTCCAAGGTATTCTCTAGGTCAAGGCGAGGGAGCGGAAAGGGTCTCTTGTGATTTATTCCACTGAATACAAGGCTCGTACAACCCTCAAGAAAGCCACCTATACAAGGAAATACAAGCTAGGTTACCCTTTTAGAGAACTAGGGCACAACTATTTATGGATATTTCATCGTAAGAAATCAACCAAAACTAGAGATCCTCTAGACAAGACTCCAACAAAGAGTTTTGTTCAAACAAAATCCAAAAATTCCCAAGGATTTCGCTTGATGCCCTAGCTAGCCGTCCTAGGGAAATGGGGCTGAGAATTTTAAGGAGAGAAAAGGAGAAGAAAGAGGTTGATCACCAATGTTCTTGCGCCAATGCCTAGTTATCTGGGCTATGGAGTCTAAGATGATTCATATGTGTAACATATGCAATTGGCAACCAAATAGCTTTCCAAAACAATATTCAACAATTTAGGGCACAAGAGCATTAAATAGTTGCAACAATGCTATACATTAGACATTATTCAAGGAAAATATTCAACAAGGGGCAATTACAAGATGACAATATGGTATATCCATCCAAAAACATGAAGTAGCATTAAAGAAGATTGAAATTCTAGCTCCAAATATCAAAATGCATCAAAGGGTCTCCACTAGCGTCCAAGAGAAAAAGTGCGAAGTCTTTTACAAGAGAATAATCCAAGTGATGACAATGAGTTCTCATAAATGGTTTGGATTGAACAATGGTCGGAGAACTTGACGACAAGGGACAAGACGTCGAGGGTCATGTTTGACGGCAAGGGAATTCTTGAACAAATATTATTGGTGGCGTGGTTGTGATTTGACAACGAAAATTTGGAATATGACAGGAGCAACGATAGTAGATTGAATACACGACGAGAGTTACTGTAACAAAGGCAACTGATGTACGAAACAACAATGAACAGAGAACGATGAGGCGGATGGAATAGTGAGGACAGTGGTGGAAGACAAGTTAATTGGAGACAGATGATGGTTGCTGGAAGAAGAATTTTCAGATGATGGAAGGCTCTGATACTACTGTTGCAGTGAAACTTGTTGCAAGATGTTAGGATATTCCAGCACATAGGAAATAATTAAGTATAACTTGGTCTAGCGTAGATTTAGGTAAAGTGTGTTTCTTTACTATGTACTTTTGTAACTTATAATCCGACGATCACGATATGTAGTGATCTGACGGTTCATTCTCTCCTCAGTATTATCAACACTTGATCCATGGCTTAACACCCGATTGGTCCATGATCTCTATTTAAAGAGCATGGAGGTTCATTTGTCTAGTGACCGTCTATGAGAGAAGCTTATGTAAATTGTCTTTCTTTATATTAATAAATTTTTTGAAGTGGCCGCGTTGGCTCAGGCCATGGATTGTTTCCCTCTTTGAGAGCTTTAACCACGTCAAATACTGGTGTATTGATCTGTAATCTGTTTGTGAGCGGTGACCTTTGGTGTTTGATCTAAGGAACTTACCCTGTAAATTCCTACATGGTATTAGAGTTGTTTTGAGGGCCACATCCGTCTTTTCCAGATCTACTGTTTCCGACCACTTTCGGGCTGGGAGAACTGCTTTGTTGTGTCCAGAGCCTCTGTTACAGTGAGGAACCCCTTTCGTTTCATGCGAAAAGGTTTCCAGTTGCCCAAGCTATGTCATTTTAGATCTGGAGGTATAAAGTTTTTTTTTGCAGTTATATTTAATTATCTGTCTGTTTATTTTGGTTTATAGTCATTTTTTTATTACCGGATCTATACCCTCTTTTTTGCATATGCTCTTTGCTCTGCGCTGGGTGCGATCTGGCAAACCGGAAACAGAAAGGCGAGATTTTTCTCCTACGTATGTTCTTTTCCTATGACTTTGTGCGATCTAGGGAAATAAGAAATAGTGAGAAAATTATATAGTTGTCGGATGGACTAACTGGAAATATAACAAGAAGCTGGAAGGGTTGTAATTTTATTTTATTTTTATTTTTCTGTTTGTTGTTTGAGTGGTTATTTTTTGTAGGAAAAAAAAAATTCCTCATTTCCATCAATTACAAAATCCTTTTACTAACTCACTTGGTGTAAAGTTACTTTATGAGAATAGAGGTCTTGGGTTCAAGTCTCTTTGTCAAGTTACTTTTTCTAAAAAGCTTTTTGTCAAGTTACTTTTTCTAAAAAAGTTTTTGTCAAAGTTTTTATAAAAAGACACATGTAACTTATGTTTTAAAGTTACTTTCTCTAATAGTGTTTCTCACCCATTATAAAAAGTGAGTCACTTACAGTCTAAAGTTAGTTTATCTTTTATTTAAGTTACAGTCTACCTGGTCATTTGTTCATGAAGTAACATTGTAAAAGTGACTCACTCATTTATAAAAGTGGGTCACATAAAGTAGTTTTAAAAAAAAGTGAGTTTATTATATTAAGTTTGGGAAGGGGGGGAATTTGTTTTTTTAAAGTACAACTTCATCATCAACTTTCAACCTTTCACGTGACTAATTGGCGTCTACTTCAACATTTCTTCAAAAAATGCATAACGAGTTTTCATCTAGAAGTTGTTTTCAAAGCCGTTTTTTTGAACTGGCCTAATTTTTCGAGATCTTTCAATTGGAGCAGTTAGTTTCAAACTTTACAGCTTCAGTTTTTAAAAATGGAAAGTGCACGCCCAATTATTCTTAACAACACCAATTATTTCCAATGGCTATCCTACATGGTAGACTTACTTAAGAGTAAAGGGCTTTATAGAATAGCCTCAGGACTAGAATCTAAACCTCTCGATGAAGATAAACAGGATAAATGAGAGAATAAACAAGATCAAGCACAAGGGTTGATAGGAATGTCCATTGCTCAAGATCTTAGATTTCATATCCAAGAAGTTGACTCTGTGAAAATTTCAAAAAATGGAAATCCTACTGCAGTGCCTCGATTTACTTTTCCTACTTGAATTAAATTTAATTTAATTTTCTGAATTATTTAGTAAAATCAACAAAGTAAACACAACTATAGCCTACACATTTACTGATAATTTACTGAACATAACGCACACATGACAAAGTGACAGATTTTTCGGACAAATGTCCCCGGAAAGACCCAATGCGGGAAAACCGGTGCAACTAGCTCTAGAGGGTTTTATTATTATGCAGAATCTGAATACAACAATATCTGTGCACTAGACATGGTTGGCCCTACAGAGAAAATACACGACAGAATACGTCTTTCACTCGGAGACAAAAAATATGGCTGATTCACACCCTCAAACGGTATTTACAAAACTCGAGCCCTTTCTGGCCCATCGGAAACCTTGGTGCTACCCCTCAGCCCTCTTCGTCAGCCTTTCTGGCTTGCGTCAGCCTCTGCGTTGCCCTGGAGGGGCCTGCGTCACCCTCTCTGGGCTTATGCTGTCCCTGCGCTGCCCTGACTGGGTCTGCATCACCCCTGAAGGGTTCCTGCTGCCTCTGCGCTACCCTCTACGTGGCTCTGGCTGATCTGCGTAGCTTTTGCTAGCCTCTGCACTGCTTGGTATGCTGCCTCTCTGTCGCGGTTGTATTCTTGGCCTTGGATCAAATCATCTGTTGCCAATCTCTACCCCTCACCGCACTGCAAGCTCACTTCAAAATTCTTAGCAAACCACACCCTAGAATTTCGAATTAGCTTTAGTGCTCTGCTAATGTGTGTGCTCCAACTGACCCCAGGCCCTTCTCTTATACTTTTCTCGTTGGCAAACCAACGACCGTGATCTAATCTCTAATCAACAACGAAGATTAGAAGCTGAACATTCTCATCACATGTTTAATTTAATTCACTTTAATATTTTATTTTTCGTAAGTTAGACTTAAGGTCCTTAATTAAAAAGATTAATTATTTGGATAACTATCAAACTAGATGGAATTTCTCCAAATGCTTTCTAGGTCTTGGAGATCTCATGTACTCCATCTCCTTTACAAAATTTCGGAGCTAGAGCACATTCGATGCTACCCCAAAATCTCAACACTCCCTCTTAGCGAGGAGTGTGCTCTAGCAATACTTCCTCACTGAAGCATTGCCCTGATCTCTGGCATCGGTCCCTGCGCTGATGCTTTGGTCTGTTGCCCTCCATCATTGTGCTACTGCTGCTTTATGTACTGCTACCCATGACTCTACCACAGTCACTGCCACATCTATACTGCAGCTCCCTCTCAAATTACTGCATCGTGCTGCCCACTGTTGCACTGCAACTCAGTTGCTAAGAAGTAACCATTTGAAGGACCCCCGCCCAACCACTGACAGACAAGTCAGTCGGGTCTGCATCTCATCACTGAATCTCCCTTGGTTGCTGCTCTGCGCTGTCCTCCTGAAGCCACTGCGCTGCTATAGCTCTGCATTACGTAAGCACTGCCTCCTCTGCACTGCTGAAGTTCCATCGACCCCTCTGCGCTGCTCCTGCCTCTGCATTGCGCTGCTCCCATCTATAGTGTCCCAGCTTTGCCCTCCGCTTCACTATGATTTTCTGCATATGCTGCTCCAGTGATCTTGCTACTGTCTTAAGGATCCCATAGCACATATGTGATCCAAGATTCTAGGCACCTCAAGGATCCTGCCTACACTTTGTAGCTGCTCTACAGATCAATATCGCCCCTCCTCTTCTCTTGAGGCACATGAGCACTCATGGCCACATCACAACCATCGTCTTCTTTAGCTGCCACAACCTTGGAATCGACTTCCTTGTCCTTCTTCCTTAGAGGACAAGTGGTGGCGAAGTGTCCAAGTTCACCACCCCTGAAGCATCGGATCTTGGATAGATCCCTCTTCTTCTTCCCTTGTTGCTTCTTGGATGCAAGGGTTGCATCTTCCTCTTCCTCCTTCACTTTGCTGGATCTAGTGCTGTCTTGTCTCTTGGTCATCCGACGGATTTCATCTTGTTAGAGGATAGCCCAGATGTCGTCCCAGCTTGGAAGGTCTTGTTTGCCCAAGATGCTTTGGACACGTTTCCCATTCATCTGTGACTACATTTAGAGCAGTCCTCACCATGACATCATCCTCCACTTTAAACCCCGTGGCAATCAACTGATCCCGGATCGACTGCAACCTGAAGAGGAAATGATCGATTTCCTCTCCCTTATTCATCACAAATAACCTCATCTGATTCTCTAGAAGCATCTTCTTGTAAACGAATTTCCCTTGATACATTGTGGTCAACGTTGTCCACATAACATTAGCCATCTTGTAAATTTTTGTAGATGTTCTATGCTTGATGCAACTTTACTTTTATAACAGCGATCACATAAACAGTTAAGTAAAAATGCTGATAGAACATACCAGTGGATCTATAGAAGACAAACCAGAAACAGGAGAATGTGTTGGTGTGTTACGGCGGTCAGCAGGATGCTTCAACCAACAAAGTCTTCTTGGTCGACCAACCCAAAATGTGTCACAACAGTCCTCAAATCAATCATCTAGTCAACTCAAAGTCAACCCCAGAAACATCAACATAGTCCAGAAAAATTCAACGCAGCGCCAACTTCGGTCAACCTTTTGACCTCGATTTTTGTGCCAATGAGTACGGCCTTCAAAAATCGAACTCTCCACAAAATTTCAGCTCAAACGGACCATGTGTTGACCAAAGTCAACGCTGGCAAACTTCCCCAGAAACCCTAACTGCAGAAAATTTGCTGCGGTAAATTTCGTCCTTTTGCTGCAGTAGATTTCGTCCTTGTCACGTGGGAGATGAAACTGCTTCTCAGATGCTCGTAGATAATCAGAGGAGAAGATGTGTGATGTTGAGTGAGTGAAATGCTCTCCAACGTTGACTGTATTTATATCCATCATTGAGGTGTGTGACACATCTGTTGGGGGTGTAAAACCTTAAGGTCGACCTGCACTTAAATTTATTATAAATAATAAATTCAAAATAAATGTTCTGCTCATCAGATTAAAATCAATTTTATATCGATTTTACACCTCTCCGAAAGAGGAATCCAATACAAATATTGGAATCTTCATCTGAGCATCATAAGATGGAGTTTGGACCTAGTTGTCCAAATTTAACACTCCCTCTCAACTAGGGAGAACTCCATCCACTAGTGCAATCAAACATCGTGCGTCATCCCACTGTAACTTGCTTTGCTGGCCTCTTTATTTCAGAACAGAAGTGGGTCAGTCACAAAGACATCATCCCCCAGCTGACAAATTCAGCCCAGAGGTCCGAAACCTCTATCGGACTCACAAAGAGTCTCCAACCAACCCGAAGTTGGTTCATCTGACCCGAGGTCAGGCGGAGGTCCGAGACCTCACTAGACTTGATCCCAGATCAAGTGGTTGGACCGTGCCATTTTAGATAGAGAGTACGACAATATCTGATGCATCCATCAGTCTTTGCTACTAGTCTCTAGCTTTTCCCATCTCATTGGCCAAATGAGAGGTACTCCCATGAGCCCTGAACTCAATGGGTAGGATGCATACGAGGCACAGATAATGAGAGGTGAACCAACTCAATAATCACAACGGTGGGGTCCAAGCACACCAACAAGGTTTGGCAAGCCTAGCCTTGTGGTTGCTCATAGCTCCGAGAAGTTGTCCCCAAAGCCCCCCAGAGCTCCTCGAGCTCATCGTCCAACAGGACCCACATCATAGGGTCGTTCCATGATACCAAGTCTCTCACGGAAGGTTAGGAACTTGACCTTCCCCAGGGGCTTAGTGAGAATATCCGCGACCTGCTCATCAGTTCCTATATGATCGAGCCTTACGGCGCCTCGCTGTACCATATCCCGAATGAAATGGTACCTGATATCAATATGCTTGGATCGGTCGTGGAACACAGGATTCTCGGTCAAGCAAATCCCACTCTGGTTATCACAGAGTATCACGGTGGTATCTAGCACATGTCCAAACAACTCACTAAAGAGCTTTCGCAACCAAACTGCTTCACAACAGGCCATACTTGCTGCAATGTATTCGGCCTTTGCGGTGCTCAAAGCCACCGACTTCTGCTTCCTACTCATCCATGAAATCGAAGCAGAACCAAGATTGAAGCAGCATCCCGATGTGCTCTTACGATCCACCACACTGCCAGCCCAATCGGCATCAGTATATCCACGGAGTGTCACGCTCCCGGCAGTGTATCTCAGCCCATGGTTTATCGTGCCCTGAAGGTATCTCAGAAGATTCCTGGCACCAACCCAGTGAAAGTGATGAGGTTCAACCATCTGTTGACTCAAAGTGTTCACTGCAAAACATATATCTGGACGGGTGTTCACTATGAACATCAGGGCCCCTACGAGTTGACGATACTCAGTAGGATTTTCCAATATGGGCCCAGCAGCGCTGCCACTCAACTTCTTGAAGTTGAGTTCCATTGGTGTTGACACGGACTTGCAGTCCACCATGCCAAATCTTTCCAGAAGTTTCACAATGTATTTTCCTTGAGAAAGGAAAATCTCTCCAGGTTTCTGCCAGACCTCTAGGCCTAGGAAGTAGTGCATTAGTCCTAGGTCCTTCATCTCGAACTCAGCAGCGAGCTCCCTCTTGCATTGATGAATGAGAGGGTTAGCACCTGTCAGGAAGAGGTCGTCCACATACAGCACCAGAATGAGAGGCTTCCCCTGGACAACCTTGAAGTAAAGGTTCGGATCAACATTACTTCGAGTGAAGCCCAACTTCATCAAGTAGCTATTTATCCTCTCGTACCAAGCTCTGGGTGCTTGTTTCAACCCATAGAGGGCTTTCTTCAACCTGCAGACATGTGTGTCCCGATCCTGGACTTCAAACCCCAGAGGTTGTTCTACATACACCTCTTCTTTTATTGCACCATGCAGAAAAGCGGTCTTGACATCCATCTGATGAAGACTCCATCCTTGCATAGCAACAAGGGCTATGATTGATCGAATGGTGGTATATCATGCCACAAGTGCAAATATGTCATCATAGTCTATTCCTTCCTTTTGAGAGAAGCCACGGGCAACAAATCTTGCCTTGAACTTTTCAGCACTTCCATCAGATCCATGCTTGATCTTGTAGAGCCATTTTGCGGTGACAACTGATTTGTCCTTCGGTCTTGGAACCACATCCCATACATCATTCTTCATTATGGACTCATGTTCTTCGTGCATAGCATCCTTCCAGACTTGATGCTTTATGGTTTCCTCAAAAGATCTAGGTTCAGATTGTACAATAGTACTCATGGCAGCTAGATACCCTTGGTATCTACACGGCTTCTTGCTTTCTTGGAATGTCCCCTTTGGGGCAGCATGTCCCTCGGCATCTTCGAGAGTGTCCCTGAGCCATGATGGTCTCTTTCTCAGTGAAGGAGATGGATCTATTGGGTCCATTGGTCCTTCAACATCAGGCATTGTCTCATCTAGCGGTTCTTCTTGATTTCCAGGCCTTGCTTCATGATTTTCCTCAGATCTCGGAAGATCTACTACTTTCTTCAGGGAAGCATCTTCATCAAAAGTGACATCATGGCATATCTCTACTTCCCTTTGACCAGGTACATAGACTCTATAGGCCTTAGAGGTTTCGCTGTAGCCCACAAACATTCCTTTCTTCCCAGAAGCATCCAGCTTACTTCTCTTTTCTTTTGGCACATGAAAATAAATATGACATCCAAAAATTCTAAAATGTGAGATGTCAGGTTTCTTACCAGTGAAAACCTCTTTGGGAGTTTTGGAGTCCAGGGCAGAATGAGGGCATCGGTTTTGAATGTATGCAGCAGTATTCGCAGCTTCTCCCCACAGAAAGTTCGGTAGACCCTGGTCACATAGCATGGCACGGGCAGCTTCCACAATGGTCCTGTTCTTTCATTCAACAACGCCATTCTACTCAGGAGTATAGGCAGTAGTAGTCTCCCTCTTAATGCCAGCTTCTATGCAAAAGTCCTTGGAACTCATTTGACTCATATTCAGTGCCATTGTCGATCCTCAAAATCTTGATCTTCTTCCCTGTCATATTTTCCACCAAGGCTTTGAAGGTACGGAACCACATGAAAGCCTCATCCTTCTTCTTCAAGAAGTATATCCAAGTTTTGCGGGAGAAGTCATCAGTGAATGTCATATAGTAAGGACATCCTCCCAGGGATGTCACGGGTAGCATACCAGATAAATCAGAATGGACCAGTTGCAAAATATCAGATGTCTTTGTGACACTTGAGGGGAAAGGTCCCCTTGTATGCTTTCCTTCAGCACAACCCTTACATACACCTTCATGATTATTTCCAAAATCAGGCATCCCTGTCACCACCTTCCTTGCTTCGAGAAGGGCCTTGTAATGAACGTGTCCAAACCTCCGGTTCCATAGTTCAGTTTGTCGGATATTATCACATGTCATAGCTCCCAGTGGACTTCCTTCAACTTGGTAGAGTGTTCCAACTCTAAAACCAATCACAATAGCTTCCTTGAGATTCTTTTTTCACATGCACACCTTTCCATCAATGAATGCCACATTGAAACCTTTGTCTTCCATGGCTGATATAGACACAAGGTTCTTCTTCAATTTTGGTACATAGAGTACATCCTGCAAATGTAGAACTTGTCCTTGAGACAAGTGGAGGGTCACAGTCCCTGTCCCTTTCACGAGATATGTGGCATTATCTCCAAGGATAATTTTCAGATTAGTATCCTTCTCAACCATGTCAGAGAGTGCTTCCTTGAACCCAGTGATGTGTCTTGAGGCACCACTATCTATCAGCCAGACATCCATAGTGTCGGGCGGGGATGCAGCAGAGAGGGCAGATACAAGAATGTATTCATTTCTTTTATCAACAACATTTGACTCCTCATACTTGGAGTTTCTAGACATTTTGAAAGGTTGATTGTTTCCGCCAGAGGGAGCCTTCCTCTTTCCTTTGGACCTGTTGTTTCTTTGCTTTCCATTCCTCCGGTTGTTGTTGTTGTCATCACTATCAGGAGAATCCTTCTTGAAAGGACATTCTCTAGCATAGTGACCAGGCCTATGACAAGTGAAACACTTGCCCTTCTTTCCTTGGGCCCCTACTCTTCCTTTGTTCTTTGGACCACCAGAGTTCTTCTTTCTAGAATGAGCAGCGTAGGCAGCATTTCTGTCATTTTCGTATTCCTTCATTCTTGTCTCTTCTTGCATGCATCTTGACAGTAGCTCGTCAAAGTTAGGAATTGTATTATTATTGAGAATGGTAGTGTTGAATACTTGCCATTCATATGGGAGCCCTCCAAGTGCGGTGAGTACTATCTCACGATCAGCTATTGTCTCCCCAATAGCCAACAAATTGTTCCTGATCTCGGTCAGTTTTAGAAAGTATGTTTGGACAGATTCATCCCTGCGTTTCTTCAGATTCTTCAATTGATTCTTGAAGAATAGCACCTGGTTTGCATTGTTTACTTTGAACATTTGTATCAGCTTATCATACATCTCTTTGGATGTGCCTAGCTCAGATATGTAGGCAACCAGACTTTTATGTATGGATTCCTTGATCATTATCTTTGCTTTGATCTCCCCCTTCCTATACTTGGTTTTAGCAGCAGCAGTAGCAGTGGATGGAGGTTCTTGTATCTTACCCAGTACATAGTCCATGAGATCATGGTCTTCTAATTTGAGATCTAATATCATCTTCCAAGCATGGAAGTCATCCCTTCCAGTTAGCTTGTCATCCTCCTTGAAGCCATAACTTGTGGAACTCATTTTTCTCTTTTGGTGATTGCTATAAGTTAGGGCTTGTCTTCACCTCAACTCTGATCCCATGTAAATTTTTGTAGATGTTCTATGCTTGATGCAACTTTACTTTTATAACAGCAATCACATAAACAGTTAAGTAAAAATGCTGATAGAACATACCAGTGGATCTATAGAAGACAAACCGGAAACAGGAGAATGTGTTGGTGCGTTACAGCGGTTAGCAGGATGCTTCAACCAGCAAAGTCTTCTTGGTCGGCCAACCCAAAATGTGTCACAACAGTCCTCAAATCAATTATCCAGTCAACTCAAAGTCAACCCCAGAAAAGTCAACGCAAAAGTCAACATAGTCTAGAAAAAGTCAACATGCCTCCAACTTCGGTCAACCTTTTGACCTCGATTTTTGTGCCAATGAGTACCTACCAAAAATCGAACTCTCCACAAAATTTCAGCTCAAACGATTAATGTGTTACTCAAAGTCAACGCCTTCTGGATTTCTACGTCCGAGGGCGCCCGCGTAAAATTTGCTAAGTTGAAATTTCAGCCCTTTTGATGCAATAGATTTCATTCTTGTCACATTTCGTCATTCTTGTCACGTGGGAGATGAAACTGCCTCTATGCTCGAGATAATCGCAGGAGTTGATGTGTATGTTGAGTGAGTATATTGAAATGTTCTACAACGTTGATTGTATTTATATCCATCATCGAGGTGTGACACATCTCGTTGGGTGTAAACCTTAAGGCCGACTCCGCACTTAAATTTATTATAAATAATAAATTCAAAAATAAATGCTCTGCTCATCAGATTAAAATCAATTTTATATCGATTTTACACCTCTCCGAAAGAGGAATCCAATACAAATATTGGAATCTTCATCTGAGCATCATAAGATGGAGTTTGGACCTAGTTGTCCAAATTTAACACATCTTCTTCTCGGTAATGTGTGGGACCACATGATCCTTGACCCCGTCCATGATGAAGCGCTTAACATGCACCTCCGCTTCATTATGCTTCGCGAGAAGAGCAACATCAGTTGGTGTAGCCAAGACGTTTTCTGCATGCTCCCATAGTGCATATGCCTCCAGGACAGTCAGGGTTATGGCCTTCCAGATAGCAAAGTTGGACAAGTCGTCCAACCTATCCTGATCACGCAGTTCGTACGAAGCCATCTAGCTCAAAATAACCTGTCGAAACAAATGCTCCACTCCTTGCTGTTGTTGTTACCCTCAACAAAAACCTGGATCTAGGGTCCTTGGCAAAAAAGGTACCCTTTATAACAACTACTCCCTTTGACAAATGATTTCCCTCTTTAGAAATTTTCCAAATCCTCTGAATCAGCCCTGTTCGATCACCCTCCTTGTCGATCCTCGGATTTCTTTGGCAAAAATCTGCTAAGTGACTGTTCTCCTCCTGCTCTTTGTCAACTTAGCTAGGCACGATTATGCGCGAACATAATCTCCACCACACCAGCAACCTCTAAAGATCTGAAACTCCGCTTCCAGACTACTGCAGATCTGTACAACACCCTTAAAATTGGATTGCGTTCCTCTGGCTGGTCTCTGCATGAGTGGATTGGCTCAACACAGCCTCTGCGCAGCGCAGGCTGCTCCTGCGTCACTCTGGAAGACTCTGTTGTGCCTCTGCGTCACTCAGCTGGGACTGTGTCAGCCCCTGCGTGGCCTCTGCTGGGACTGCGTCCTCCTAGTGTTGCGCTGACCTCTCTGGAATTCTGTTGCTTCTGCTGCCTTCTCTGCAACAAAAAATTCTCCAGCCAATTTATTGGTGATTCAGCTTGATCTGCAATGCTCTTATACCATGTGAAAATTTCTAAATATTGAAATCCTACCGCAGTGTCTCGGTTTACTTTTCCTACTTGAATTAAATTACAAGTTAATTTTCTGAATTATTCAGTAAAATCAACAAAGTAAACACAACTGCAGCCTACACATTTACAAATCATTTACTGAACATAACGCACACATGGCAAAGTGACACAGATTTTTTGGACAAATGTGCCCGGAAAAACCCAATGCGGGAAAATCGGTGCAACTAGCTCTAGAGGGTTTTATTATTATGCAGAATCTGAATACAACAATATTTGGGCACCAAACATGGTTGGCCCTACAGAGAAAATACACGACAGTAATACCTCTTTCACTCGGAGACAAAAAATATGGCTGATTCACACCCTCAAACGGGATTTATAGAACTCGAGCCCTTTCTGGCCCACTGGAAACCCCAGCGCTGTCCCTCAGCCCTCTGCGTCGGCCTTTCTGGCTTGCATCAGCCTTTGTGCTGCTCTGGAAGGGCATGCGTTGCCCTCTCTGGGCTTACGCTATCCCTGCGCTGCCCTGACTGGGTCTGCGTCACCCCTGAAGGGTTCCTGTTGCCTCTGTGCTGCCCTCTGCGTGGCTCTGGCTGATCTGTATAGCTTTGGATGGCTTCTGTGTGGCCTGGTATGTTGCCTCTTTGCCGTTGTTGTATTCTTGGCCTTGGATCAAAGCATCCCTTGCCAATCTCTACCCCTCACTGCACTGCAAACTCACTTCGAAATTCTTAGCAAACCACACCCTAGAATTTCAACTTAGCTTTAGTGCTTTGCTAATGTGTGTGTGCTCCAACTAACTCCAAGCCCTTCTCTTATACTTTTCTCGTTGGCAAACCAACGACCGTGATCTAATCTTTAATCAACGACTAAGATTAGGAGCTGCTTGATCCACGTCACTTAGAACATTCTCATCACATGTTTAATTTAATTCACTTTAATCTTTTAATTTTCCTAAGTTGACTTAGGGTCCTTAGTTAAAAAGATCAATTATTTGAATAACTATCAAACTAGATGGACTTTCTCCAAACCAATGTTGTAGGAAACGCCCCCCCCCCCGGGCTCTAAGCCCCGAAATGCGTTCCGTACGGATCTGTACGGGATTTGCACCCCGAACTGCGGATCCAAATTTCAGAAACGCAGTTCGCAAAAAAAATTGCGATTCCTGGAAAATCCGGATCCATACATTTGGATCCGCGTTTCCGTACAGTGGATTCGCGGATCGTACGGCGGATCGCCGCACGGAAGCGCGCGATTCCTAGACGGATCCGTATGGATCGCCAACGGTTCCATACAACACCGTACGGATCCGACTAATGTAGGTCAGAAAAATGATTTTTTTGATTTTTTTTTTTTTAAATTTTTGTCTTTGGTTGGGTTAGTAGGTGAGTTAGTGCTGAGTTAGGGATAGGATGAAAAAATTATAAGCTCTCTTTTACCTCCTTAGATGTTTCTTAGATGCTCCCTCATGGTAATGTTAAATTCTTAAAGTAAACGGATGAAAATGAACTTTTACTGAAATTTTTAACATTACCATGAAATGACTCAGGATGTTTGAGAGTGGTTCTAGCCTGATCGGACTTCATATGGAGAAAATAGAATTTCATATCTTATTCAAAATTTAGCAGAATTTACAGTTTTCAGGAATTCAGGATCAATGGTATGGTGGCATGTCATTAGATTATATCATGTATGAAGGTATGTGATTAGCATTTAATCAAGAGCACCAAGCCCTATATGTACCCTAGTGTTGGTGGTGTTAATTGTTGAACTCCTTTGTCATGTTGTTAGCAAAAAATTACATTTCAATCAAGTCAAAATAATCGATCAAGCATGTTAAGTTCTTTCTACCATATTTTAAGGCTTGCATTAGGGTTTGATCAAAATTGAGCAATTTTGACTAATGTCCCTAGATAATCGAGGTAGAGGCAAAGGCTAGAGAAGAGGAGAAAAATCTAGATTATAGATGGTTGATGCTCAAATAATTAATCATTAATGTACAATGGATGTCATATCTATCTTGATTATGCATGCTTCCATATCTTCTACAATTAATTTGGTATTTTGGATATTTTTTAATATAAATGCAAAAAAATAAAAATAAAAAAAATATATATATAGTAGACGCTTCCGAGACGCTTCGCTTCCTAGATTTTTTGGAAATGACGCTTCCGCGTCCCCGCTTCCAAAAAACGTCCCCGCTTCATCCCCGCTTCGTGCAACGTTGCTCCAAACACTTTCTGGGTCTTAGAGATCTCATGTACTCCAGCTCCTCCACAAAATTTTGGAGCTAGCACATCTGATGCTACCCCAAAATCTCAATAGACTCCCCTTATCAAGCTATGAAAAAGCTAAATACTATTTTTGGCATTCAAAATGAAATCAGAGCCCACTATCTTGAGAATGAGTTGCTTACTTTGGACCCCAATAATTTCTCCTTTACTGAAGATTTTTTGTCCAAATTTATGACCCTTAGACTTCTTTTAGAAGGTTGTAAGGTCAAAAAGGAAGATGGTAGTCTTATCTATTCCATTCTTGCTAAGCTAGGCCCTGCATACTCTGTATTTGTTTCCACCTTCCATTCCACTAGAGAAGCCCTCATTTGTAAAGTAACAACCTACAAGTCCCCCTCTTTTAACGCCTTTTGCGATTCTTTGATAAGAGAACAAAAAAATTTCTTACACCTTGGTCTTATTAATACTGGAAACTCTTCTAAGAAAGCCTTAGTAGCCCTACAACAATCATATCCATAGAATCCTAAGAAGCAACATCCTAAAAAGAATGGTCCTAAACCAAACAAGGGTCTTAAGCAATCTCAACCGCAAACTGAAAAAGCAACTCAACAAACTGATAAAGAAAATAAAAACAAAGGGAAGAAGACAGATAGACATTGCAACTTTTGTAATTGTGATGGCCACGTAGAGTCAAAATGTTTTAAGAAGATGGAAGCCTTGGAAGCAACAATGAAGAAGCACAACATCCATTGAAGAACTCTTCAACCTCATCTTCGGGAATGGCACTTTCTGGATGTGGTTGTCAAAAATCAAGACCTGGTTATGCGGAATGTATCTTCTTCTTCTCATTCTCATGAGTGGCTCATTGATTTTGGAGCCTCTTACCACATGGCCAAAAATAAAGCCATGTTTTCTTCTTTAGATGATTGTAACACCAAAAATATTTATGTTGGTGATGATAGATCTCTTAGTGTTGTAGGTTCTGGAACCATTCATCTAGATAATGGTTAGTTTAATGATGTATTATGTGTTCCTACCTCGTCTTGCAACCTTCTATCTGTTTATCAGATAACTCATTCAGGGGAAGGGAAAACCATAGAATTCTCACCTCATGATGTTGTAATTAACGACCTAAGAGATCTTAGACATATTTTAGCTACTGGCATTGCTGATGATTCCACAAGGTTGTATAAGTTTGACAACTTTGGGTCATCATGTCTTCCCTCCGTTTTTGTTGCTCATAATGATGAAGTGAGCAAACTTTGGCATGAGCGATTTGGTCACTTAAACTATCGCTCTCTTCAAACTCTATGTAAGGAAAATATGGTGACGGGTCTTCCTATGGTATCTTGCCGAGATGGTGTTTGCTCCGGATGTGTACTCGGAAAACATCATCAGGATAGTTTTGACAAACGTGCCTCTTGGCACGCTTCAGCCCCTTTGCAGCTTGTGCACAATGATTTATGTGGTCCACTTCTTGTTGTTTCTTTCTCTGGTTGCAAGTACTTCTTAACTTTCATTGATGATTTTTCCAGACGCACTTGGGTATACTTCTTAAAACTCAAGAGTGAAGTTTTTAACATGTTCTTGGCCTTTAAGGCCTTTGTTCAGAAACAATCTGGACATCAAATTCTTAAGTTAAGATCTGGCAATGGAGGAGAATATTTTAACAACAAATTTATCAACTTTTGCACTAAGCATGGCATTCAATTGTAACATACTGTTCTGTATACTCCACAGCAAAATGGTGTAGCTGAAAGGAAGAATCACACTCTAAAAGAAATGGCTAACTGTATGCTTCAATCTAATGGACTTAGTCTTAATTTTTGGGCAGAAGCAATTAACTGTGCAAATTACATAGTAAATTACACTCCTACTATGGTTTTAAAGAATATCACTCCAGAAGAAGCCTGGAGCTCAATCAAACCAGATGTAAGTCACTTTCATGTTTTTGGAAGTGAAGCTCGGGCCTATATTCCAGATGAGAAACATAAAGCCTTAGAACCTAAGAGTGAAAAATGCATTTTGTTGGATATTCTGACGTTGTTATAGGATATAGACTTCTTCAACCCAAATCCAAAAATGTAATCATTATAAGAGATGTAAAATTTGATGAAAATACATCGGCCTGCGAGTCTAGTTCGACGGGTGTGCCACCTTTGGCTTGTGAGCCTGATTCGGCATATGTGCCACTTCTCTCTATCTCTTCTACTTCTGATAGCATTCCTTCTACTTTAGATGATGTCAGCAAGGATGAAAATCCTCCTCCACCTCCTCAGGATCTTCCTTCAGCTCCACAACTTCCAAAATGGGTTTTCTCTACTCAGGATGCAGCAGGTTCTCTTGTAGGTGACCCTGCAGATCAATGTCGTACACGTTCTCAGTTTCACAAAGCATCTTCCTTATTGACTCAAGTTTCAAAAAATCTTGATCTAGATACCTTTGAAGAAGCTTCAGGTGATCTAGATTGGGATGCAACTATGAATGAAGAATATCGTTCCTTATTGGCAAACGATACTTGGGATTTTGTTCCTCTTCTAATGGGAAGAAAACTTGTCAGATGCAATGGGTTTACAGAACAAAGTTTGGACCAGATGGAAAAGTGGATAAACATAAAGCTTGTCTTGTTGCTAAAGGATTTTCACAAGTTGAAGGCATTGACTATACTGAAACCTTCTCCCCTGTTGCCAAAATGAATTCTACCCACCTTGTTCTTTCCCTTGTTGCCTCCTTTAAATGGGAAGTCCATTAGATGCATGTTAAATCTGCCTTCTTAAATGGGGACTTGTATGAAGAAATCTACATGGAACAACCCCACTGGCTTTATCCAAAACGACTCTAGCCTTGTTTGTCGCCTTAAGAAGTCTCTCTATGGTCTCAAACAATCCCCTCGGGCTTGGTATGCCAAAATGGATAGGTTTCTCTTAGATAATGGCTTTTCTAGATGTCATTCCGACAACACTGTCTACACCAAGAAAGTGGGTGAGTCCTTAATCATCCTTGTTCTTTATGTTGATGATCTTATCCTTACTGGTAGTGATCCCAACCATATAAACCATGTGAAGTCTAGCCTCAAAAAGAAGTTTGAAATGACAAACTTAGAACACTTGCATTATTTCCTTGGTCTTCAAGTCTTGCAATCCAAAGAAGGTATTACCCTTTCTCAGTCCAAGTATGCCTGTGATCTTCTACGCCACTTTCACATGGAAGACTATAAGCCATCCCCTTCTCCCTTTCAGTCTGGACTCAAGCTTTCAGTCACTTGTACTTCCCCTGAAGTTGATACTACCTTATACTGCCAACTTGTTGGCAAACTTTTGTATCTAACCCATACCCGACTTGACCTTTGCTTTGTCGTTGGTCTTGTTGCTCAGTTTATGCACAAACCTCATGAAAGTCACTGGAAAGCAGCTAAAAGAATACTTCGATATATTCAAGGTACAGTTCAGTTCGGGATTCATTACAGTGCAGGAGCATCTCCATTATTGATTGGTTTCACCGATTTTGATTGGTCTAGTGAAGATTGATATTTTAGGACTTGATGATATTATATTTTGATGATGAAAATCTAGGGTTTGCAACAAGCCCTAGTAGAGTCTGTCATAAAATATATTTAGTGAAACCTTAGATACATAGTACTATGATTGGATTATTATTTGATTTTCTATCTAAGGTCCTGTATCTCGAAATGGAATCTAGGGTTTGTGACAAAACCCTAGTAAGAAGTTGAAGTCTAGTATGAAAATAAATGTCTCTTATCAATTATGAACCTAACTAGGTATTTGATGTCTAAAGTCCAAATGTATTGACATGATTTTGATGTCATTAACTTCATGCTTCAGTTTGGATTTGGTTGTACTTGATTTTAAAGATTTGCATGTACATAATCTTCAAGATGATGAAGATGTTCGTATAAGCATGATGATTAAAGATAACCTTGATGCCGTAAGAAGGAATGGAGCCATGAAAGATTCTCCTATGTTATGGAAGAAGAAAGTGGTTAATCTCCCTAAGTTGAGAGGGAGCCTGGATGGAAGAAAGGATATATCTCCCTCGTTGAGAGAGAAGGCACGAATACTTTGAAGTAATTAAAAGTACTATCGATAAATGTTTGTGATTCATGAAGTTGTAAACAAAAGACTTGAGTAGTACAAAGGCTATATTTGATGCTCATGAAGAAATGGTAGAAGAAAGCTTCCGACAAAATTGTATATAACCTGATGATAATATGGATGAATAAGGACCCCGAAGGTTTGTGTTTGCTTGTTTGCATGTTTGAAAGTTTATTATTCATTGGGGTTTGTGTTTGTACGAGTAAATCTCTCCATAAGAAGGTCAAAGCATGTTTGAACAAGTGGATATATCTAGTTTATTAGGGAGAGTTGAAGCATCTAATGGCGGATGCTTAGGAGGACCTCTGGTCGGCTTGTGTGTTGATGTCTAGATCTCGAAGAGGGAGGGTGGCATTGGTCTTGGAGCTTTGACCTTGCATACACACCTAGATCCCCAAGTTGATGGTTAGTTAGTAAGTCTGATGGTACCTAGACTGGCTGAAAGCTTTAGTCCATCTTAGTCCCACCTTGATAGATAACCCTGGTCAGGTCTCTAGTCCATGGCACTAAGTGTGCCTGAACTCTTCGTAGTTCATTTTGGAGATCTTCCATGTACCTCTATATAGTTGCAATTATGAATACCTCCCTAGTTAAGAGGGAGTGTTGAAGAATGTAACTAGGTTCAGTCTTCATAAATGTATTTAAGTCACAATATAATGTATTTGTCAAGCAAAAGAAAATGAAATTTCATTATTATTAAAATTGACTTATTAAAGCATGGTTTTCATGGTTGGGTCAATTATTTTTAGTTCATAGCCTCCATTGAAGGCTTATATGGTTTGTGTCAAGTGTCCTTGTCCATGTCATAATGTAAATAACCCTTCTTGGGAATTATTTGTCAAGAAAGAAATTTATTTTATATTCAAATAAGTCTTCGAGGCCTCAAAACTTGACAAGTCTACCTAAAACTAGGCAACATAATCACTATATAAAGGTAGCAACTTGACCTCATTTGTCACTCACATACAACAAGTTCGATCTGCAGTAACTGGGCCAAGAAAAAGTACGAAATTCAAGGAAGAAGGAGAAGAAGGATAACGAAGAAGAGGGAGGACTCTTTCAAGCATAAAAATCGAAATTTTCTCTCTTCCCACACATGTGAAGCTGCTGGAAGGGGGTCGAAATTCTGCAGTAACTAGGAGGACGAAATTCTGTTGCAGGGGGTTAAAATTCTACCACTGGGAAGTCAAATTTCTGGATCGATGTTGGGTTGGAACAACTAAATAAGAAGAGACCACTATATCATCTTGAAAGGTTGACTTGGTGGAGGAGAAAAGTTTGTTGGTCTAGGGTCTTGGTCCATCTCAATTTGAATTACTGAAGGAAGAGTTCTTGACTCAGTTTTCCCCTATATAGGGGTTTTAGCCCTGACTGTCTTCCTACATCTAGTGTCCCTGATCTTCATGTTTTTCTTTTGATAATTGCTTGATGAAACAAAGATAAAAGAAGAACATAAGAAATTAAATAAGAACATAAGAATATTACACGTAATTATCAACATAAGCAATTTTTTTTGCCTTTCTGATTTTCTAACTATCGTTGTGTTGAAGTTGTTGAACAAGAGGAGACTATTGAAGGTTGTTGTATCTTATTGAAAGGCTGATTTTGTGGAGGAGGAAGGTCTGTTGGTCCAAGGTCTTGGTCCATCTCATTTTGAATTACTGAAGGAAGAGTTCTTGACTGGGTTTTCCCCTATATAGGTGTTTTATCCCTAGTTGTTCGCCTACATTTGGTGTCCATGATCTTCGTATTGTGTGTTTTTATGACTGCTTGATGAAACAAAGATAAAAGAAGAACATAAAAAATATAATAAGGATACTAATATCACAAGTAATTATCAACATAAGAAAATCTTTCTGCCTTCTAATTTCTAACACTTTGAACATCTCGAAGGCCTCATCCTTGTGCTTCAAGTAATATATCCAAGTCTTCCTTGAGAAATCATCAATGAAGGTAATATAGTAGAGATGGCCACCAAGTGAATGTACGAGCATTAGACCACATATATTAGAATGAATGGGTTGGAGGATGTCAATTGTCTTGTTCTTGCTAGAGGAGAATGGTCTCGTTGTCTTCTTCCCATTGACACATCCTGGACATACTCCATCATGTTGAGCTTGAACATCAGGGATTCTAGAGACCAACTTCTTTAATTTTGGAAGGGCTTCATAGTGGAGATGGACCAATCTTCGGTGCCACAACTCGCTTTGATGATTTGTATCATGGACCGTTGTTAGAAGAGGTCTTCCAGTGACTCTATAGCGTCTTTCAAATCTCGATCCCAATGTGAAAGCATCTCTCATAGAGGATCCAACAAGCCAAGTAAGTACTTTTCCTTTGATGAAGGAAACTCTCATTCCTTTGTCTTCCAATTTGGATATGGAAACCAAATTCTTCTTCAATCCCGACATATACATCACATCATGAAGCAACACAGATTCCCTAGAATCCAAATGAAATTTAGCAGACCCAAAGCCTTTGACGGGACGAGTGGAGTTGTCTCCAAGAATAATTTTCAAACTAGACTCCCTCTCCACCAAATTAGAAAGAACTTCCTTATACCCAGAGAGAGATAATGAGAAGCCCCACTATCCACCAACCAACTATCCCAAGTATCCGGAGGAGAGGAACTAGAAAGTGCAGAAATAAGGATATATTCAGATTGATTTGCAACATTACTTTCATATCTGGTATTTCCTGACTTCTTTTGAGGATGGTGGTCTTCTTCACAATCAATTGGATCATCTCTTCTTCTATCATCTCTTCCATTACAATCATTTCTTCGATCATATCCTCTTCTACGACAATTGAATCTGTTGTGATTGCCTCTAGTGTTATATTGTGGACCATTGTTCTTCTCAGGGCAGTCTCGAGCAAAGTGTCCTTTCTTGTGACAATTGTAGCATTCAATTTGTGATATTTCTCTTTCATTCCTTCTCTTTGGATTTCGAGGAGGTGGCTTCCTTGAATTTGATGACCCTCCTTTTCCTTTCTTTTTCTTGTTATTGTTGAGAAATCAATGCAAGTAGATTAGGGTTTGATTCCTCTTTCTTGATAATTACTTGTGAATTATGTTGGCTTCTTTAATTCTTTATTAGATTATCTTTCATCAAGCAATTACAAAATTATGTGTGTATGAAGATCACAAAAACACAAGACACAAGATGTAGGCACTATGCCAGGGAAAATCCCCTCTCTAGGGTAAAAGCCAGTCAAGACTCAAAATTATCTTCCTTCAATAGTTTTCTTGGAGACTCTTCATCCTAGACATAGACCAAACCTTTCCTCCACACCAAGTCCGCCTTTCCAAATCTTCGACCCTATAGCAACGATATCTTGACCCCAACAACTTTGACTATGCAACGACTTACGACATCAGGCAACAACAACATAAAAATACTTTGATCTCCCAAACTAGGGCACGAGAGAGAGAGAGAGAGAGAGAGAGAGAGAGTAGCACCAAAACTTCGATTTTCTTCTTCTCCTTGACTTTGACCCAACTCACACTCTTTTTGGCTTCCTTGATCCACTTCGCACTTTTTCCGACTTCCTTAGAGATATCGAACTTTCTTGAGATGAGATGCTCCAAATGAATTCGATCTCCTTCTATTTATGGGCTCCAAGTGAGGTCGAATTGGTCTCCTTTAGGCCGACTTGGTGTGGAGGCGACTTAATTCATATTTTACTCAATAATAAACATTTTTACATGATTCAAAATCCCAAGAAGGATCTCGTTAAATGTACAATGACTATTGACTGAATATTAATACTAGGAGTCCACAATGGGGACTTTGACTAATATAATGACCCAAGCATGGAACCCATGTTTTAATAAGTCATTGATATAATAATAAAAATTATTTTCTTTATTCTTTTGACAAGTACATTACATAATGACTCA
This sequence comes from Pinus albicaulis, assembly GCA_034641835.2. NCBI lineage: Eukaryota > Viridiplantae > Streptophyta > Pinopsida > Pinales > Pinaceae > Pinus > Pinus albicaulis. The sequence continues at coordinate 772,104,580 of CM076570.1, forward strand.
AATACATTTTATGAAGACTGAACCTAGTTACATTCTTCAACACTCCCTCTTAACTAGGGAGGTATTCATGATATACAAATACAATGGAAGATCTCAAACTATATGAACTAAGAAGAGTTTAGGCACTGCAATGCCATAGACTAGATTCTTTACCAGGGCAATCAATCCAATGGTCTCTCAACACTTTAGGTACTGCAATGCCATGGACTAGATTCCTGACCAAGGCAATCTATCTAAGTGGGACTAAGGTGGACTAAAACTTTTCAGCCTCTCTAGGTACCATCAGGCTTACTTACTAACCACCAACCAAGGGATCTAGGTGTGTATCAGGCCAACGCCACCCTTCTTACTTTAGGACCTAGACATCAATACAAAGTGCCGACCTGATGTCCTCCCAAGCAATGCTTCACTCGCAAAGCCTCAACAAATCTCTTCCAATTTCTTATCATCAATACAATCAACAATATCTACTAAACCAAACATATTTCTTAGATATTCAAACTTCTTATTAGGAAGAGAATTTTTTAGTAATAAGTATGTCTGTTACCTGTTCATCTGTTGAGACATACTCCAACTTCACGATCCCATTCTGCACCAAGTTCCTATTAAAGTGGAACTTCTTGTTGATATGCTTCGCTCTAGCATGAAACATAGGATCTCTAGACATCTTGATGCTACTTTGATTGTCACAATTAATCACAGTAAGACCTAGAGGCTTCTCGAACAAATTTGTCAGAAGCTTCCTTAACCAAACAACCTCCTTTTCTACTTCAAATGCAACTGCATATTCTGCCTCAGCACCACTTAAAGCAACGCGATCTTGCTTTGTACTCATCCATGAAATCATAACAGATCCTAGACTAAAACATCCACCTGTAGTGCTTCTTCCATCAGTCTCACTGCCACCCCAATCAGAATCTGTGAAGCCAATTAGCTTGACTTCCTTACTATCATACTTTAGGTAGTGATGTATAGTGCCACAGAGATACCTCAATATGTGTTTGGCAGCTATCCAGTGATCATGACGAGGCTCCAACTGAAACTAACTAAGAATGTTTACTGCAAAACATATATCTGGCCTAGTGTTTACGAGATACATTAGAGCCCACCAACTGACGATAGGAGGTAGGATCCACGAGACTTGAGTTAGAAACCCACAACTTCTTGAGATTGATGATCATAGGAGTAGTCATGGGCTTGGAGTCCATCATCCTGAATTTCTGCAACATTTTGATGATGTACTTTCCTTTCCCCAAATATATATCCCCAGGTTTCTGCCATACTTCTAGAGCCAGGTAGTAGTGCATCAGTCCTAGATCCTTCATCTCAAATTCAACTGCCAACATCTTCTTGCATTCTTGAATTCTTTGCTCCACACTAGTGATGGATAGATCATCCACATATAATAGAATAATGACGGGCTCATTATTCACAACGTTTATGTAGAGATTTGGATCAACAAGACTCTTTACGAACCCAATTCTAAGGAGATATTTATCCATTCTTCCATACCATGCCCTAGGAGCTTGCTTCAAGCCATATAGGGCCTTCTCGAGTCTACAAACATGAGTGTCCTTGCTATTCACTTCAAAGCCTTCAGGTTGTTCAATGTGTACTTCCTCATCATTGGTCCCATTTAGAAATGCGGTCTTCACATCCATTTGATGGATATTCCAACCCATTGTAGCTGCCAATGAAACCAAAGATCTAATAGTAGTATACCTTGCTATGGGTGCAAAGGTTTCTTCATAATCTATGCCTTCCTTTTGAGAGAAACCCCTTGCAACGAATCTAGCTTTGTACTTGTCTATGCTTCCATCAATAGCGTGTTTGATCTTGTAGATCCATTTAGATGTGACAACCGATTTGTCACTAGGTCTAGGAACGATTTCCCAAACCCCATTCTTCATAATGTATTGATATTCTTCCTGCATCTCCTTCTTCCAAACTTCCTAATGAGCAACTAATTCGAATGTAGATGGTTCAAATTCAATTAACTTCGTCATATATGCAACATATCCAGAATATCTCTTCGGTCTTTTACTTTCTCTAAAAGTTCCTTTCGCAGCTTCATGTCCTTTAGCATCTTCCAAAGTAGCTTTTAACAAATTTGTCCTTTTCCTTGTGGTCAGGATGATCACAGGTTGAATAGGCTTACTTGGTCCTTCTTCTTCTTCTTGATTTGTCGTAGGGTTTTCGTGGTGTACTTCTTCTTCTTCGAGTATTAGAGTTTCTTCATCATCTAAATCAATAGGAATATCCTTTGATTTCTTGTAGGTTTGATTTTCATCAAATATGACATCCCTGCTTACTTCAACGTGTCTTCCTTCCTTAATGTAGATTCTATATGCTTTTGAGTAGAGACTATATCCAACGAATATTCCCTTGATGCTTGCAGAATCCAACTTCTTTCGCTTGTCCTTTGGAACATGGATGTAGGCAAGGGTGTCTTCCTTCCTTAATGTAGATTCTATATGCTTTTGAGTAGAGACTATATCCAACAAATATTCCCTTGATGCTTGCAGAATCCAACTTCTTTCGCTTGTCCTTTGGAACATGGATGTAGGCAGGGCTTCCAAAGATTCATAGGTGATCCACACTCGGCTTCTTCCCTGTGAATACTTCTTCGGGAGTTATATTATTGAGACTTCTATGAGGACTTCTATTTTGAATGTATACGATTGTCATTGCTGCTTCTCCCCATAAGAATTTTGGTAGGTCTTGATCAAGGAGCATTGTTCGAATACCTTCTTCAATTGACCTATTCTTTCTTTCAACAACTCCATTTTGTTCGAGATAGTAGGGAACAATGAGCTCCCTCTTAATTCCTGCTTCCTTACAATATGCAATCAATTCCTTAGAAGTGTATTTCCCACCATTGTCGGATCTTAGAGTTTTTATTTTTCTTTCAGTTAGGGTTTCTAGTTCAGATCAAAACTCCTTGAACTTGTCAAATACTTCATCCTTTGTCTTGAGAAGGTAGAGCCATGTTTTTCTAGAATGGTCATCTATAAATGTTACATTGTAGAGATGGCCTCCAAGTGATTTGTAAGACATGGGACCACACACATCAGAGTGAATGAGGTCTAATATTTCTTTAGACCCAGTTTCACTATTTGGAAATGGCTTTCTTGTATATTTTCCCAAAGAGCATCCCTTGCACACACCTTCATGATCTTCCTTGATATTGGGGATGCCATGAACCAATTGATTAAGAGTAGGGATAACCTTGTAATGTAGATGACCATACCTCCTATGCCAAAGCTCAATGGGACCAATTTCCATATGAACGAAAGCTTGAGGAGGTGGTTTAATGACTCTATATAAGCTTCCTTCACGAACTCCAATAACTCTAGCTTTATCAATGCTAGAGTCTTTGCCCAAACCAATACTTTTCCATCAACAAAAGAAACTCTTTCCCCTTTATCTTCTAAACAAGAAATAGAAAGCACATTCTTTTTCAAACATGGAACATATAATATGTTGTTGAGATGCAACTTCGATCCATTCTCCAATTTCAATGATGTTGATCCTAGGCCTCTAACATCATAGCTTTTGTTGTCACCCAATTCCACTACATGAGAAGATGGATCCTTTGATAGTGTATGAAGTTGTTTACTTTCTCCTGTCATGTGCCTTGATGCTCCATTATAAATGATCCATGCATTGTCATCACTGAGAGAACCTGTACGAGCAGCCAAGAATCCTTGACTTTTGACCTTGTTGAATAATTAGTGGATGACTTTCTAGATCCAACTTCTAGCAGTGTTGATACCCATTCTTATATAGTTTACCAAAGAGGGAGAATCCATGTTCATTCCTTTTGATCCAACAAAGTGATCTTCAATCCTTCTTGACCTTAGCTCTGAAACCATGTCGAGAAATCAGTGCAAGTAGATTAGGTTTTGATTCCTCTTTCTTGATAATTACTTGTGAATTATGTTGGCTTCTTTTACTTCTTTATTAGATTATCTTTCATCAAGCAATTACCAAATTATGTGTATGAAGATCACAAAAACACAAGACACAAGATGTAGGCACTTTGCCAGGGAAAAATGGTAAACCCCTCTCTAGGGGAAAACCCAGTGAAAATTCTCTTCCTTCAATAGTTTTCTTTGAGACTCTTCACCCTAGACGTAGACCAAATCTTTCCTCCACACCAAGTCAGCGTTTCCAGATCTTCGACCCTATAGCAACAGTATCTTGACCCCCACAACTTCGACTATGCAACAACTTATGACATCAAGTAGCAACTGGCAACAACAACACAAAAAGGCTTTGATCTCCCAAATTAGGGCACGAGAGAGAGAGAGAGAGAGAGAGAGAGAGAGAGAGAGGAGCACCAAAACTTCGATTTTCTTCTTCTCCTTGACTTTGACCCAACTCACACTCTTTTTGGTTACCTTGATCCACTTCACACTTTTTTCGACTTCCTTAGAGATATCGAACTTGCTTGAGATGAGATGCTCCAAATGAATTCGATCTCCTTCTATTTATAGGCTCCAAGTGAGGTTGAATTAGTCTCCTTTAGGTCGACTTGATCTCCTTTAGGCCGACTTGGTGTGGAGGTGACTTAATTCATATTTGACCAAAGTCACAGAACACGTCCCTCAGGGTCTCGTGTCCCGTATTTTATGTGTGGGACACGAAATGTGCCCTAAAACGTGTGGAAAACATTTTTCTTCGTGTCCTCAAATCGAGACACGTGTTTTGGACGTGGCAAAAACGTGCCCTAACATTTTTTGCTATTAGGACACGTGTTCCATGAAAAGTGTCATTTAAAACTTGGAACATGGTTTATTTTGGGTTTTTTTTGTCATTGTTTGTCGTCAAAGTCAAGTTTGCTCATTGCCAAAATCAAATTTGTTGTGCAGTGTGAGGAATTCCATCATATTTGAGCGAAATGTTCACAACTTCACATTGAGAGCACAGTTCACAACTTTACATTGACCTAGACCTAGAGATGCAGGAGACTAGCGTTCATGTGCTTTGCTGAGAGTTTGGAGCACTTAAATTTCCTGTAAGTTGTGTTATAGCCTATGGAACTTAACTTTATTATACACCAGTGACCACCTATAGATCGTGTGTTGAAATAAAAATCCCACCTCCTCGTCATGTGGTCATTGCTCACTACACCTTTGAGGTCTAAAGGGAGGGAAAGCTTGATTAACACTTTGGTCAACAGTGAAGTTTGAACATATAAATTTATAATTTATAAACTACCTTATGTGAAGTTTGAACATGATCAAACCTGTTTGAAGTTAATAACAAAAGTTATAACATGAACAATGAACATTGAACTGTGAACATCATTGATGTAGTAAATTAATAAACTAACTAGTAAATTACTAAATAGTAAATAGTTTATACTAAATACTAAATAGATATCATCATGATTCATATCTATATGGATTAGGCACTATATTTCAATATATATATATATATATATATATATATATATATATATAAAACGTGTCCCTCATGTCCTGTTTCTGGGGTTGTCGTGTCTCATGTCGAATACTCGTATTTAGGTGTCCTTCGTGTCTCGTATCCTCGTGTCATGTGACTTAGTATTTGACTCAATAATAAACATTTTTACATGATTCAAAAGCCCAAGAAGGGTCTCTTTGAATGTACAATGACTCTATTGACTCAATATTAACCCTAGGAGTCCACAATGGGGACTTTGACTAATATAATGACCCAAGCATGAAACCCATGCTTTAATAAGTTAATGATATAATAATAAAAATTCTTTTCTTTATTCTTTTGACAAGTACATTACATAATGACTCAAATACATTTTATGAAGATTGAACCTAGTTACATTCTTCAATAGTTATGAGTGACGAAGACAACTGGCTCTCCTTCTTGTTTTTGTGTCCTACCCCTTGATATCATCCTCGATATTTTTGATTGAGTTTAACAACGATCTCATCAAATGCTGGGAAGATATTGTTATTGCTTATAGTGGTAATGAAGGTTTCCGAAATAGGAGGGAGACCTCTAAGGGTTACCACCACTAGGTCACTGTCAGGAACAATTTCCCCAACTCTTTGCAATTGATCTCTAAGACGAGATATCCTCATGATGTAGGATTGCACCGACTCTCTTTATTCATTTTCATATCTTTTTGTTGATCCTTCAAGGAGATGATCTCATTCAAATTGTTGACTTCATACATCCCAACCAACTTATTATACATATTCTTAGATTTATTCAAATTTCCAACATAAGCAAGTAAATGATCTTGTAAACCATCAGCTATAATTTTCTTTGCTTTTAACTCACCTTTCTCAGACTTGTTCTTGGCAGTAGCAAGAGCATTTTCTGGGTGTTCAGGAACCTTTCCTTGAATATATTCCAATACATCATTGTCCTTCGATATGATTTCTAACCTGATCTTCCATGCAACAAAGTTAGAGAAGTCTCCTAGCTTCTCATTTTCTTTGAAGAAATATGTAGACATCTTGACTTGATTAGATGAGCTCCTTCAAATTTCCACAAATGATTGCTTTAACTTTTGTCTCCTTTGGGCTTTGTCCTTCACTTTAGAGCTGATACCATGTTAATTTTTACACTGCTCTATGCCATGTCAAATACTTTTAGCCCAATTAACTTCTTCAATAAACAATCTTTTCAACAATAGTTAATTCTTCCTATAATCAATAGTAAATGACGATAGAACAGTGAATGCAATGACAATAGGAGACAAGCACCACATCAACAAGAGACACGGATTTGGTGAAAGACCAGGGAAAAACCCCACAAGGGGGAAAACCCTTTGAAATTCTTCTTCTATTAGATTGTCTTCAAATGTTTAGCCGAGTACAATGAGCCCAAATCTACAAATAATATTTCAAGTCAAAGTTTGACTTATCCAAAAGAACAATCAACCAAAAATCCAAAATATCAGCCAATAGTCAATTTTGGTCAAAGTCAATGCTGGTAAAAGTCAATGGCAGCAGCATCATTCAGTGGTCAATGGTCAACAGTCCTGCATTTGAGCTCGGTTAGCAGTCAAAGGGTGTGGCCTGATCAGCTGGTCAAAGTGTCCCAAAAACAATCCAAAAATTATCCTTTCTAGTCAAAGTCAAAGTCAAAGGCAGCTGCAAAACCCTAGTTGCAGGTCTGAAGTCAACACAGTCAAAGTGCTCCAATTGCCTCGGTTTGTGTGCCCAAAAACTCGGCCTGCCCAAACAGAAATTTCGCCTGCCCAAACAGAATTTTCCCAAGAGAAATCACAGTCAAAGACGGTCAAAATACCCCTGGTCAACGCCCTGAAACAGATTTGTAATTCAGCCAATCTGAAAGTGACACTTGTCCTTCACACGGGTGAAAGATTCCCTGCGATTTCTGGGCTGTATGAACCAATCAAATGAAGTGAGAGAAGAAATGTGTTGAGTTGATGAGATGCCAAATGAAGTTGAGGTCACTTGTATTTATACGAGTAAGGGGGCTAATTTGACCTTAGGCTGACCTTGACAATTTGTGCAACTGTGGGCTTCGCTTCAAAAATACACTTTCCCATGTCTGAATCAAGTGCTTCAAAGGTCAAAATTGGTCCTCTCGGAAAGAGGAATCTAGTCCCATGATTGGAATTTGTCGCTTGAGCTGCCAGATTAACAATGGTGACTAGTTGATGCTAATGATGTGCCATGTGTCAGAGGTACTGAGCAGAATTATGGCTGATCTACCATATGTCAAGAGTGCCAACCAAAATTATGGTGACAATGTACCATGTGTCAGAAGTACCGACCAGAATGATGAGAGCCTGTTAATACTAATAAATCTACTGTGTCAAAGTTATTGACCAGAATTATGGTAGCTGAATGACGCTTATACTATTGATGATTTGTTATAACTTTTTCTTAGAGGAACTTATTCACAAGAACATTTGTCTATTCATTATGGATATCTCCCTAGCTAAAAGGGAGTGTTGAATTTTGTAGCTATGTCTGGTCTTTATAATTTGTATTTTAGCCCTTGTAATGTATAAATAATTTGTAAGACATGTTCTTCATGTCATTTTGATTATTTAGCCCTTGAAAGAATTATTGGAAGACATGTTCTTCATGTCAGATTTAAACGAGAAAATTTCGAAATTTGAATTTTTGACTCCCTTTCATTCAGTTGTAACATAAGTCCTAGTATCTTTGAAAAAACCATTAGTCCTACTACACGGCGAGGGGAAAATGACTATGTTTTTTAATTAGCAGTATAGTCTATCATCCTTATATATTTATAGCCTATATTTTTCAAATTAATTTTTCAACTGTGTTACCTTTCCATCCCCAAGAACTATTAAGGAGAAATTAACCATATATTTTTTTTTCTTTAGCATATATAATTTTATGGCCACAAGCAATGTAGTATGAACTGGGAAGCTGACTTCTTAAAACCAGATAAGCCGCCAATGCACAACTTTCTGATTCAGTGATTGCTTTAAAAGTTTAAGCCAAACAACTTAACCAGTTAAAAGAATATCCTACAACTTAAAAAGGTAAATGTAGTATGATTTTCTAAGCAACTGAATGTCACCCAAGATCAAAATGTTTGCCTTTGTACAGTTGTGTATTCTTGTGCACCTCTGAATGAATCATTAGCATGATGGGTCGGGATGAACTCAAATTTGCACATCTAATACTATTTATGTTAATTTGAAGTCTCGAATCTTCACTTGTAATGATTACCCTTTCACAGATCTCAACATAGAAACAAGGACATGGCAATGGCAGTGCTTCAATCTCGACTAGATCAGCTCGAAATGGCTCGGCAAGCACAATCTAATTCTCAGCATACCCAGTCACTTTCAGATATCACATGGGGCAATCAGATCCGCTCTTATGTCCTCCATGTAAGATTTCGTTGTATAGTATGCGAAGTTTGAATAGATGTAGTCAATGTTTCTTTTATGTTAATGGCCCCTATGTTTCATACTCTGTATATTTTTGGCAGCCTTATCGTATGGTTAAGGACTTGCGAACAAACTACGAAGTTTCAGATCCTGATTCAGTTCTTGAAGGAGAGCTTGATGGTTTCATTTTCAGTTTCTTGGCCAATTCAATTGACAAAGAGGGTGAGCAGTGAAGAATCTTTATAGATTTTATTATATTCAGTAGTCATTGTATTCACACCTATGGCTTGATGCAAGAGCCTCTAGCAAATAAATTTCTTTAGCTGCTGCCTTGGAAATTAGAAAGAGGTGATTCAGCACATTGGCAAACTACCAGAGGTCTGTGTTCTCAGAATTGACAAAAGTCCGTTGGAGTACATCATGTACCTGACAACTAACTTGTATCGAACACAGTCGACAATGCTGCAATGTTATAGGAGCAATGATTGGGAGGCATATTAAACCAATATATCTCAGTTCATTTCGCATCAGAACCCACTGGTTGATTGTAAGTGGGTAGTAAAATGGCAAAGAGAGGTAATTCTATTTTTTGTTGTATTAATAGTCAAGTCAATGGTTGTTAAGAGGGTACTTAGCAATTTAGAATTGTACTAGTATTGTACTAGCATTTCCATGCATCAGTAGGCACCATACAGAAATCTACCTCTATTTTAAAAATGGCCTACCTCTTCCACCCTGCTTGAATTGCAAGTTTTGGTATACATGGTTAACTAATGGAATATAGGAAGTTCATTACTGCCACTTTTTGAGATAAACTGTTAATTAAGCAGTTCAGTTTTCACTACGACTTTAGAGGCAAATGAGCAATATTTCCAATTATCATCGGACAAATGGCCTTCACAATATTTAGTATTACTGAATTGCATTCTGCATAACGTAGTGGCGATGTTTGAAACTGGAACAATCGTTTTAATTATTATGTTGCCGATGAAGAGTCACATATCATTTGCACTCGTTATCATAAACAATTGTAACAATGCAACCGATAAAATGTTATTCTACTCTTTTTCTGACGTATATGGTCAACTTCCGCGTAATCTGTGTAACTAGACAACACTGGAATGAACAAAAGTTTGCTCATAGTTAATGAATGATGTAACATAAAGTAGCATACTGAAGAAAGCCAATCCAAACTATTTTCTACCTAGCCATTGTCGTACCTAAGTGGTTCTTCTAGATATTAGAGTGGTTTTGAAATATTTTCGATGTATATTTAAATATGTTTTTAAACATTAATGCCCAATGATCATAATTGGTCAGCATGAATGTTAAAACATATAAAGATATGAACATTGGCAGTGGTAAAGGATTTGGGATGGGTGATTTCCGAGGGAATCCTGGTTATTGGGTGCAAGCCCTAGAAGTGATGACTGACGCTATGTGATTCATTTCACTAGTTTCAATCCCACTTCTTCAGTGCTGTGAGCATCGCCAGATGCAGTGAGTGCTAAGTGGACTATTCAAAAATCATGAGAAATTAGTCAGTTACGACTACCTCTCATGTGAATGGTCATAGATGAATGACTTAACGCAGTTGAATCCCAAAAAATAATATCTTAAATAAATAAAAGTCAATACAAACTAGATTTTACTCTATCAATCCAAAATTTTAACTCTAATTATCTTTAGACAAATAAATAAAAATATTCAAAATAAATAGGAGCATGTTTCTTATAAGTTATCCACCTAAAGATGTTTATTTGGATTAAGGCCTAAAGAGAAGGTTTAACCCTGCTCGGGTTAGGGGCTTTGAATCACATCCCTATAACTAAATAGGTTAAAAATAGGATCATCTCCCACATGTGCTAGTATGAGGTTACTTGTCATAGATGTAAGGGGCGACTATAAGATCACATATGCTAATCAAATCAACATTGGGATCTTAAAAACACATAAATTTATGATTTGGAGAGCAAGAAATTCACAAACCAAAAACAGTCCCCAATTTAAAATAGATCAATCTAGTTATCCACTGACACATTTTAAATGGTGTTGCATTGAATTTGGGTTATGTTCATCGAAATATTAATTATATGTTGATTAACAAAAGAGGAAAGCAGTCACTTGATTGACCGTAGGATATCGAGGGTCTTTCAATTCCTTGGTGGAATAGAGTTCACCTACCCTTTCAATTGATAGGAAGGAAAGATGCTTGAGTAATTCTTTCTTTGTTCCTTGGTTTTGTTTGAGGGGTGGGGTGTTGTCCCAATTTGAAACCATAATATATTTAGGCATACTGTTTCGAAAGTTGTTTTAGTTGTGAGCATTATCTGGGACATATTTAATACATTATTTATCATCCATTATTCACCGGGTGTGGCGATAGAAATGAGGAACCATGAAAGTGATGTAGGAAGGCACATGTCTAGCTTGTAGTATAATGATAGACCTCTTTGTAAGCCTTGTATTTAATTCCTTGGCTTATATTTTTTCACCTCAAATAGATGCTCATATCATGTTGGTACCTAGAGATAGCATAAAGAGAATACATAACTTCATAGTTTGATGGATGTATCTATAGGAAGTATCCATCATTAGGTGCAAGGCCAACCAATTTGTCGTAGACCCACAAGCAAGTCATATAAATTGTTGGTTCCTATATTCACCGATTTGTGCTAATTATATACACGAGTTCCCTTGAACATGAGATTCATTAGGGGGGATTGTTTTCTACTTTTGGGGTTTCCCTCCATATATAGATAGCCAACAACTCACTTTCTTTTTCTTGCTCAAACAAGGGCCAAGTTTTTGGTGATCCATGCCAACATAACATACTTATTTCTTCCCAATTTCATAATCTATGTCAGAGATCATGCTACTCCACATACTTGAGAAAGCATGTTAGCAAAGACTCATAACCCCTTATGTAGTTAAAAGCAAATTCCATCATCAAAGGTTTATGGGAGAAGCTAAAGTACTACATTGTTATTGATAGATGAAGCTTGGGTAGCTTTGATACACAAAATGCTTGTTTGAGCAAACTTAACTACAAATCGTGGCCTCAAAACTAGTATGTAAACCTTCCCAATGTTTCCTTCACTATCTTGGATAAATTGATTGATTGGATTCAAAGAGAGATGACTTGGAGGTAGCAAGTGCTAAAGAGTGACAATGTGATCTAATTTTGTCACTATGATATATAAAAATGGACAAAATTAATATAATGAAATATATTTTTAGTGGGAATACCCATTTTTAGAAAATAATCAAGAAACAAGAAATATTTCTTATTAATAATTGTTTAGTGAGAGAAAGACATTACATCATCTTCATTATATAAAAAGTTATTTGTCTTGATCTTACGTTCAATATAAATGTGACGGGGTCATGGCCCATAAAAACAACACATGGTATCATCTCCATTAAACTATATAAATGGTTATTGAATTGCAAAAATAAAATATAAAGATTTCAAAACATTTAACTGAATAACAAGAATTTATTATTTTATCCTAAAAATTATTAGAAAAAAGGAAATAGGTTAGCACCTAATGAATCACAAGAGAAAATAGTGCAATGCCAAAGGACTAAAAATATATTATTAATGTTCTGCAATTGTCTTATGTTAAGATTTGTGTTTTTTCGTCACATTAATTGTCTTGCTAGATTGTAGGGCTCAAGGCTTATGTGTAGTGAACCCACAAGAGAAAAAAATGGGGTTAGAGGAACAAAGATAGTTTTACACACATATATGAACGTACATATCCATAGATGTTAGTATGTGCTGATCTTGAAGAACAACATTACGATATTTAACATATGTAAGGAATTATATGTTTAAATTTCTTTCTTCATTCTTTATTGTGTACCTAAACACATCATCATGTATGTAAATTCTATGTCATATGTAATCATGATTTTATGTATTTAATGTAAAGAGAAAAATAAATTTATTATTATTGTGATTGAGGCATGAATTTCATGGTCAAGGGAAGTTTATTTTTAGGTCAAGCACCCATTAGTGCTTCTAGGTCAAATGAGTCATTGCCATGTATTGAAGACCCTTTTGGACATGTTACATATTGTAAAGAAAATTTTATTTGAATCAAATTAGAGTCAAAGACCCTCCAAGACCTTGTCATGGTGCCTCAAGCAAGTCAACCTACATGAAAGATCAATTCGACCTCAAGGAAGCCATTCATATCCCTAGAAAGCCTATAAATAAGAAGGAATTCGACCTCATTTGGACAAACAACAGACAAGTTCGATCTCCTTAAGAAAGAAGTTGGAAAATGACGAAAAAGAAGAGAAAGATCAAAATTTTGGGCCTCTCTCTCTCTTGTGTTAGGGTTTCTAAAGTTATTGGCAAATCATGTTGTCGAGAAATTCTAAGTGTTGGAAAGTTGTTGGGTCAAAGTTGTAGAAGAAACTGCTAGGTCAAAGGTGTAGAAGAAACTGTTGGGTCGAAGTTGCAGAAGAAATTGTTGGGTCGAAGTTACAAAAGTTTATGGGGTCAAAAATGTTAGAAAGAAAAGCTCATCAAAGAGAAAGGTTGACTTGGTCTTGGAGGGTTCTTGGTCAAGGGTCATAGGTCTTGGAATTCGTCATTTGAAGATTCTATAAGAAGAAAAGGGCTCTTGTGGGTTTTTCTCTTAATTGGAATGGTTTTGGCCCTGGATGATCGCCTATATCTTGTGTCCTCTTGTCTCATTACTCTTTATGGTTTGGTAGTTGTTTGATGATAAGAAAATAATAGTAACAAGTGGAAGAAGAAACTAATCAAGATAAGTTTAAATGCATCACAAGCAGTTATCAAAGTAACATAAATCACTTATATAGCTTCCCCTAGATTTCTCAACATCTTCATTACTATAAAATATCACTTTATGTAATAAGGGTTGTAAGTATATTTGTTGATTAATCATACTAAACAAATACCTAATTACATTAAAATGGAAATTTTGGCATCTATTTCAAGATTTTTTAAAATTTTGAACATATATGTGGAATATATTGTTCTCTCATAACATAGATAACCTAGCAAAAATTTTCCTTTAACAAGTTGGAATTGTTTCACTTAGGTGTAAAAAGTCCCTCTAACATTTTATATTTATATTTTGATTTAGTTTTTTTTTATAAGCTTGGTAGGACTACATCTTCAACATGTCCAATATATCACCCTGATTGGGGCAAGGAATTGAACCCGTGACTTCACATCAAGGAGTGCCTTAACAATGTTTAGAATTTAGTGGGGCGGTGTTTAATTCAATTTTCTTACTTGATAATTGCTTGTGTTATACTTGCTATGCTTCTTTTACTTAGATCTTATCTTTGTTAGCTTATTATGTCTAATTATCAAAACGTAGGAGACACAGAATTTAGGCTCTTCAAGCCAGGGCCAAAACCTCTCCCTCTTGGAGAGGAAAACCCGAAAGTAATTCTTCTTATATATCATCAGTTGACGAGTACCATGACCATGACATCGACCTTTGACACCAGTTTGCCTCCAAGACCTTGTCACTACTTTTTTTGCTCCTTAGGTTGATCTTCTCTTTTCTGCACTGTATTGCACCAATACTAAGGAGACTCGGTCCCTAGTCTAGCAGTCCCAAACGATGCACTATCTTCGCTGCCTTTAATCTAACTTCGACCTCTAGAGATATCTTCTTTTTGCATCCAAGTCCGAGATCCTTTGCTGTAATACTACGGTCGTCTTCGTTTCATTTCTAAGTTATACTCAACTCAAAAAAAAGATACATACGATTCTCCTTTAACCCAAGATCATATTGTGATTACCCTTATCTTAATGTTGTGTATTACTTCAACCCTCATCTGAGATATGTGAGTCCTTCAGACTGAACCTTGTAGATCTTGAAGCCACTCAAACTTGCCTGATCAATCTTCTCTCCACACAGATGATCCTCAACTCTTGTTACTGTACCTTGCATTGTACTTCACATCTATTATAGACTTGTTCGAGATTGCTTGATCACAGAACTAATATGAACTTCATATCATCGAATGAGGCCACATACCTATATATATAGGGATTGTCTCATGTCTTTTAGGCTGATATGACTTCTATGAGGCGAGTCGATTTCTTCCAGCACCTTCTAGGCCGACTTGTTCAAGGGTAGATGCATCACATTTGAGCCGACTTCCATAAGAATATTAACAAGGTCTTGAGGCATACTTTTTAAAACAATAATTTTCCTTTACGAGTGTAATAACACTTCATATTTATGACTCTAAATTATACATTTATGACAAGATGACAAACCCTAAAGACATCAAGAAGAAGTCTTTGGCCTATAATAAAAACTCCTTGCTCATGAAATCATTGAAACAAACATTACAAAATACATTTTATTATCTTTGTCTTCTCCATTACATAAATTCATAATTACTTAGTCATTATGAAGACCGAACCTAGTTACACTTTCCAACACTCCCTCTTAACTAGGGAGGTATTCATAATGGTACATGATCACTCTCAATATGAGGAATCTCATAAGAAGAATTCGATTGGTAATCCAATTTTTATAGCATCATATTAACCAACATTGTTACAGTGTAAGGCCTTGACTAACAACTCCATCTCTCCATGAGATCATAAGCTACAATGTTGGCGAGAATAATGATTATAGACACCTTCATCATTGTCTCCAAGGTACATACTCCACCCAGGTGTTCACCGAGTATGAACTCCTAGGATTAATCTTATCGGGATAGATAATACTCAAAGAATATATGTCCCTCCACGACCACTCTTTACTTGGATGGCCTAATACATCCCCCAAAGAGTATCAGATGCTAGATGATTACCCAATCCTCCATTTTGTCTTCCCAGGTGAAGACCAGAATGACGTGTCTATCTCCCCCTCTTAACTAGGGAGGACATACCCATTCCTATAAAGGAATGTTCTCAAGCTCCCTCTTATCCAAGGACTTGTCCAGGATCCTAGGGACTTTCTTCCAAGCTCCCTCTTAGCCAAGGACTTGTCAAGGCTCTCAGGGACTTGCTTCCAAGTTTCTACCAAGTAAGAAACTTATTACTAGGCTCCCTCTTAATCAGTGACCTTCAACAACAATGATGAAACACCCAATTGCTCATGAAGAATTCCTTTCTTCGATGCCATGAATTTCTTCGATGTCGAGGAGTCTTCCTCTTTGGGATCTCTACATAGGGCACATATCATCCATCACTTTCATCCAAGAGTCATGTCTTTGTGAAATTTCCTGAATACAGTTATGCATAAATTCTACTGTAGTATCATGGTTTACTTCTCCTACTTGTGATTAAGTTATACAAGTTATTTTCGGAAAAAATATTCAAAAAATACCGAAGTAAACACAACTAACAACCCACAGAGATGCAAATAATTTATTGAATATTACGCTCATTCAAACAAATTGACACACTGATTTTTGGACATAAGTCCCCGGAAAAATCCAATGTGGGAAAACTGGTGCAGCAAATATGAGAGTTTATTATTATTAAGTAAATTCTGAGTACAACAAATCTTGGCACCAAATCTGGTTAACCCGGCAGAGAAAAAGTAAATTTGTAGCTAACCTGCTATTCTGAGACCAAGATTCTCACTGATCCACACCCTCAAACGAGATTTACAAAACTCAGCCTGATTCTGGCCCTAGAAACCCCAACGCTGCCCTTGAAGCCCCAACGTCAACCCTGCCAGGCTCTGAGTGCCTCTGCACTGCTCAGAAGGGGATTGTGTAACCCCAGAGTGGGTAACACAGTCTTTATGCTGCCTCTAGAGGCCCCTGCGTAACTCTGGAAGCCCTATGAAGCTGCAATGCTGCCCCTCCCGGGCCTACGTAGTACTTGCGTAGCGGCTGAAGCTGTGTTGCGCAATTGCTGCGTAACTGCTGCTGCT
The DNA here is from genome assembly GCA_034641835.2 of Pinus albicaulis. Classification (NCBI taxonomy): domain Eukaryota; kingdom Viridiplantae; phylum Streptophyta; class Pinopsida; order Pinales; family Pinaceae; genus Pinus; species Pinus albicaulis. Next base: position 772,121,335 of record CM076570.1, read on the forward strand.
GCTACCCTTGCTCCTTTGCGCTGATTCTAAAAGTTGCTCCTCTTCCTCTTGCTGACTCTTGGATTCGGGATCAGATCATCCCCTCAGCGAATACTACCCCTTGCTACAGAAAACTCCTTTGGAAATTCTTAGCAAACCCTACCCTAGAATTCCATCTTAGTTTCTCAGCTCTGCCTCCATGTGTGTGTCTCCAACAGACCTCAAGACTTTCTCTTATAGTTTTTCGTTGAACACATCAATGGCCGAGATTAAATCACTCATCAATGGCTGAGATTAAAAGACTGCTTGATTTGCATCACTTAGAACATTTCAACAAGTGTGTTAATTAATTTACTTTAATTATTTAACTTCCATAAGTTTAGACTTAGGGATTACATTAAAATAATTAATTATTTGAATAAATTCAACACCAGATGAAATTTCTCCAAACGCTTTCTGGGTTTTGGAGGTGATCTGTTTCTTAGCCCCTCCACAAAGTTTCAGGGCTAGAGTACACCTGATGATACCCCAATTACACAAAATCTCAATAGTCTTGTACCAGAAAGTGATCCATCAATCTTATTATCTGGTCTAGCTTCATGCCATGTTGCTTTCCTTCTAATCATACTTCTTCCAAGGATATTTCATCTTGCCATATTGTTTTCAACTTGTGGAAGACATATACTTCCCTTTGGCAGCACTACATAAGCTCATTAGATATTAGTTAATTATAAATATGAAATTTTAAATCAAAATTTACCTTAGTGATGATCTTTCACCATGACATCTTTTAGGCATCGACATCCTTTGTTATAGATTGATACATCTCCTAAATATACGTAATGTCAAGGGTCTTTATCTTTTCTAGACTTCTATCAGAGTCCACATATCTTCCCAGGAGATCTCCTAGTCAAATCTTCTTGGCTTCCTTAGATGTTGACTGCTTCTTTCCATGGTTGTACTTCTCACGATCTCTTCCTCTACACAATTTTATTTCATTCCCAAGAACTTCCACTGTGCAGTTCCTTGATAATGTATAATCACCTCATATTCCATATGAGGACATATTATGTTGATTTCATCTAGTGTAGATCATGCCTTTTGGAAACTTGTGCATCAGAAGAGTTTCTCCTTTCTATATTGATCATACTTTTAAAGATATAAGTATACTATCTGCAACCACATGACATGACTTCATAGCATCTAGTGTCAACAAATATATACATGTACCTCATTATTTCCTTTTGAGTCATCCTGCAACAAGTTTCCTTAGAATAAAGAGTTTCATTCCCTTGACCTGCTTGATCAATATGTCATCATATCCTAATCCCAAAATTCTGCAAGTTAGGATTCTCGATGAAACCATTTTCTTACTTTCTAATTAGTGAATTCAAAGAGGATTCCATTAGAAAATGTCAGCACCTTCCATATTGATTATTGAATGATGACCCTTGATCTTGATGACTGCCTTCTATGAATGTTGTTTTTAGTGAGGTTCCCAGGGGTCACCTTTATCTCATAGCATAGATGTCACATAAATGTTTTCAGACATCCTTTCATGACAAGTACTCCTACTTTAATGCTTCTATCATGATGCAAATTCTAAATTGATGTATCTATACAATGCTTCCTACCATAATATTTTATAATCGACAAATACCTCTTAAAGAGGAAGATGATCTCAATCATAATAGAGATCTTTGACTTCTTCTTTCTTAGGTTTCTTTGAATTTAGTTCTTCCATTTCTACAACGACTTGAGCTTCTTATAGTGCCCAAGTTCATTACATCCATAACATCGTATCTTATCCATGTTTCTCCTTTTCTTTTGAGGACCAACCTTACTGAATCTTCCCTTTCTTCTTGACATGGCAACATAGGCTTGATTCTCTTCATTTGATCCTATATCAATTTTAGCTTTTGATTTAGTCTCTTATATCTTACATAGAGACCATATATCCTAGGATGGCGTTGCTTCTTTCTTCCCATAGATGCTTGAAGTGAAGTTCCCCCATCCATATGGTAGAGCATTCAACACCACTATAGTCATTTCTCTATCAGACATTACTTCTCCCAATTCCTGCAGTTGATCTCGCATTTCGGAAATCTTCATAAAATGTGAATTTATTCCTTCCTCTCTTGACACCTTCAACTTGTATAGTTCTTGTCTCAGAGATATTATTTCCCCTGCAGTACTCACTGAGAACAACTCCACCAATTTGTCATATATTTCTTTTGAAGATTCTAGTTTTGATACATAGGGGATGAGAGAGTCCTTTATGGATTCTATAAGAATCCTTTGGTCTCTTATGTCTCCCTTTATGTATTTGGAACGTGCTTGAGTATCTTCTTTTGAAGGTTTGGTTGCTTAAATTTTGATACAACTTCATTCTCAATAAGATTTAGATCTGTCCTTTTCTTCTGTGCAAGAAAGTTTGAAACCTCAACCAATTTGTTGCTTTCTTTGCAAAAATACATCTTGACATATTCAGATGAAGTCTTAAATATAGTTTGTAGGTTTTTGTGGTGTATATTTTGAGATAAAAAGCTCGGAATTTCCACATTGTTCATTTTTAGTCTACGTTTCGAGTCTAGTTCTAGATTCATCTTCTTCTATAACGAGAGTCATAAATATACTTACTTGAATAGATGATTTTCTTCTTCTATCAACTTCCTTGGTGATGATGATGTAGATAGCAACAAGAGCTCCCTCTTAGATTAGCTTCTTCAATAGTGGTGAATGAGAGCTAGATAACCTTGAATCCTTGATGATGATGATGTCTTCAACAAGGTGGCTTGATGATGTCTTCACCAATGTTGATTTGATTTCAACGCCAAATAGTTGTTGATTTATAGATATTGATGTATAGGTCCTTTGAGAAAGATCCTTAATCTTCTTGAGATGACTTTCCAATTTCTGCATGAAGTAGAATCCAAGTAGAATCCTTGATCTCTAGATACTTGTATGTCTTCTTTCCAAACAACACTTTCTTGTCTTAAACACCTTAGCTCTGAAACCATGTTGATAATTTAGTAGGGCAATGTTTAATTCAATTCTCTTACTTGATGACTGCTTGTGTTATACTTGCTACACTTCTTTTACTTAGACCTTATCTTTTTTAGCTTACTATGTATTTCATCAAGTCAACTTTCAAAACGCAAGAGACACAGAATTTAGGCTCTTCAAGCCAAGGCCAAAACCTCTTCATCTTGGAGAGGAAAACCCAAAATTAATTCTTCTTATATATATTCAATTGACGAGTACCATGACCATGACACAAACATTTGATGCCATTTTGCCTCCAAGAAATTGTCATTGCTTTTCTTTGCTCCTTAGGTTGATCTTCTCTGGGTATGCACTGTATTGCACCAGTACTAGGGAGACTCGGTCCCTAGTCTAACAGTCCCAAACAATGCACTATCTTTGTTGTCTTCCTTTAATCTAACTTCGGCCTCCTAGAGATACCTTCTTTTTGCATCCAAGTCCGAGACCCTTTGTTGTAATACTGTGGTCATCTTCGTTTCATTTCTGAGTTATACTCGGCTCAAAATATAGATGCATATGATTCTCCTTTAACCCAAGATCATACTGTGATTACCCTTCTCTTAATGTTGTGTATTACTTCTGCCCTCATCTGAGATATGTGAGTCCTTAAGACTAAACGTTGTAGATCCCGAAGCCACACAGACTTTCCTTATTAATCTTCTCTCCACACAGATGATCCTCTACACTTCTTACTATACCTTGCACTGTACTTCACATCTATTACAGACTTGTCCGAGCTTGCTTGATCACAAAACTGATCTGAACTTCATATCATCAAATGAGGCCACATACCTATATATATAGGGACTATCTCATGTCTTTTAGGTCGACATGACTTCTATGAGGTGAGTTGACTTCTTCCAACATCTTCTAGGCCGACTTGTTCAAGGGTAGATGCATCACATTTGAGCTGATTTCCATAAGCATATTGACAAGGTCTTGAGGTATACTTTTTACATCAATAATTGTCCTTTACAAGTGTAACAACACTTCATATACATGACTCTAAATTATACATTTATGACAATATGACAAACCCTAAAGACACCAAGAAGAATTCTTTGACCTATAATAAAAAATCCTTGCTCATGAAACCCATGAAACAAGCATTACAAAATATATTTTGTTATCTTTTTCTTCTTCATTACATAAATTCATAATTACTTAGTCATTATGAAGACTAAACCTAGTTACACTGTCTATTAGGTCCCTATATTACTAGTGTAGTCCCTTATTGTTGTTAGTGTTTCCCTCTTATTGTTATTGTTGTACCCCTGTAGTCCCCATATTATTATTATTGTGCCCCATAAAAGCCCATTATTGTTATTGTTGTGTGCTTACATTATCATTGTTAAGTCGGCTAGGATTATATTGTGACCCCATGGACTCCTATATATAGAAAGGAGGTTTTGTCCTTTGTATCATCTAAGAATTGTTTATTTATGTAATATAAAGGAGGTTGCCCCTCAAAGACGCTGATTTCTAAGGCATTGATCTATCTTTTCTTCTATTTCGTGAGCTGGTTTCATGAAATTTGGAATCAGAGCTTTGGAATAAAATAAAAAATGTGTTTTTTTTTTTAAATTTGCTGAAGTCTTGTTTGAAAAATCAGTTTGAAGTGATTCCAAAGGTATATTGAAACATAAATATCAGTATTGGGTTCTAAAATGACCCCATTTATAGCACTTTATGGATATTGTCCATCGTCCATCACATCATCTTTAAGATATAATTCTAAAGCTCAAGTAGTGGAAGATCACATCGAGCATCAACAACAAGCTCTCCAACTCTTAAAGGATAACCTAAATTTGGCAGCGAGAGAAGTTTTGATGTAGGAGACTGGGTATTTTTACGGCTACAACCATACAAACAAATGTCCCTCAAGCAAGCTAAGAATGATAATAAATTATCGCCAAAGTACCATGGTCCTTACAAGGTGTTGCAAAAGTTTGGTACTATGGCATACACATTGGAGCTCCCTGCTTCTTCCCGAGTGCACCCGGTTTTCCATGTTTAATGCTTAAAGAAGGTTATAGGTGCCAAACTTCTAGTTCAAACAATATTGCCAGAAATTGATGAGGAAGGAAAAATCATATTGGAACCTAAAGCAGTCACGGAAACAATAACTCAACAACTACGAAATCGATCAATTTTAGAGTATCTCATCAAGTGGAAGAACTTATTTGCTGAAGATTCCACATGGGAGAATGAGAATTTTATACAGAAACATCCATAACTACTTAAGGGTTGAGAACAACACTTTTTTAAAGGAGAGGGGCATGTTAGGTCCCTATATTACTAGTGTATTCCCTTATTGTTGTTAGTGTATCCCCTTATTGTTATTGTTGTACCTCTATAGTCCCCATGTTGTTATTATTGTGCCCCATAAAATCCCATTGTGTTATTGTTAGGTCGACTAGGATTATATTGTGAACCAATGGATTCCTATATATAGAAATGAGGTTTTGTCATTTGTATCAACCAAGAATTGTTCATTTATGTAATGTAAAGGAGGTTGCCCTCTCGAAGAGGCTGATTTCTAAGGCATTGATCTATCTTTTCTTCTATTTTGTGAGTTGATTTCATAACACTTTCCAACAAATAGAGCCCCCGATCACCGTCTATCTAAGACCCTGTGGACATTTTGATATAGTTTATTAATATCACCCTATTATTTATATAATTTTATGCAATTGTCATATGTTAAGATTGTGTTTTCATCTCCACATTGATTTTTTGTCTTGCTAGATTGTCGGGGTCAAAGCTCATGAAGTATTTGTGGTGAACCCACGAAAGAAAATGGGGCTAAATGAATAAATATAGTTGTACACACATATATGAAGGTACACATGTTTAGGAATTAGTATGTGCTTATCTCGAAGAACACCATTATGATATTTAACACATGTAAGGAATTGTATCTTTAAATTTATTTCTTCATTCTTTCTTATATGCTTAAACACATCATGATGTAAATACACTTTAAGTAGATGTGCTGCATTTTTATTTATCATCATAAGTTTTTTTTAATGTTTTGGTCAAATATATTTATGCTGTTGTATCTCAATAACTGTAAATGATCACTTTAATAATAAGGGTCCTAAGTATATTTTGTGAGTAAACATACTAAACAAAGACTTAATTACATGCTAATGGTATTTTAGACATCTATTTCCAGTTTTTTAGACATCTGGTATGGTATTGGAATTGCAGATACAATCAAGTGTAAAAAGTCCCTTAAACATTTTTTTGTTTTGAAAATTTAAATTTTGATATAGCTTATTAATATCACCCTATTATTTATTATTTTGGAATTTCTTTAATTATCATTTCATATTTATTAGTATTTGCAATGATAATGTGCCACTTTTACACAATAAGTTTGTTTTAAATGGTTTAAGGGTATAAGGGTATAGGGTTGCCCCTTGTCTAAGTTATCTAGAATGCTAAGAGAACAAATTAAAGACAAACAAATGGTGTTTACAAGAAATACATATATATATATATATATATATATATATATATATATATATATATATAAGATTTTCTAAATTTTTGAGGATATATATACCCAAGAGTTTCTTCTTCTATATATATGAAATCTAATGTTCTATCTTAATATAGATAATTAAGCAAAACTTTTCCTTTAACAAGCTGGAATTGTAGATACAATCAAGTGCAAAAAGTTCCTCAAGCAATTTTTTTTTGTTTTGAATTTTAATTTTGATATAGCTTATTAATAATATCCCATTATTTATATTATTTTAAATTATTTCTTTAATTGTCATTTTATATCTATTAGTATTTGCAATGATAATGTGCCAATTTGACACACTAAGTTTGTTTTAAATGGTGGTGTAGAGTTTCCCCCTTGTTTAAGTTATCTAGGGTGATAAGAGAACAAATTGAAGACAAACTAATGGTGTTTAAAAGAGAACTTTAACTTTGCAAATTGTACTTTCTAAGAACTCAGTTTTGTTGCTGAAAACACTAGTTTAATTTGTAAGAGGCATTTGTCTATCTAAACCATCGATATATGTGATTTAAAATTAGTCTGAAAGAGATAAAAAGAAAATGACTTCAATAATTTTTGGCTCATTCAAATAAAGTTGTAGGAAGATAAGTTAATTGGGCGTAGCGCAAGCGACTAAGGCGGAAGTTGTTATTCTCTTAGATCATAGTTCAAATTTTAGTTTTTGACGTGTTTGCTCTCTTTGTGAGTTGATTGTCGGTTGTTTATTTGGTCTAGAGTCCTAAAGAATTTGTTTTACTCCAGGAAACATCTTTAAAATGAGGAAAGTACTTGGTGGGTTTCCTTGAGATATACATTAAGTAATAATAATAATAATTTTAGAAAAATTTAAACATTTAAAATGGATGCATGAAAAATCAATTGGCTAAAACTTTTATGGTAAAATTTTTAATTTTTTTCTCATATTTTTCATTATTTAGATATTAGAATTTTTTTCTCATGTTTTTCCCTATTATACATGTATGGTATAACTCATTCAATTTTTCTTTGACTTTGTATTAATTTACCTTTGACTAAAAATTTATGTTGTTTATCCAAAGTTTAACATTTCGATTTTTTGTTTTGTTATTTATTATTATTATTTAAATATATTTATTTGTAATATGATTGGTTGATTCTATTAATTACTAATTTTTTGTTTTATGTTTGTCATAAAATTTATGTTGTTTATCCAAAGTTTAATATTGAGAATTTTTTTTGTTATTTATTATTATTATTTAAATATATTTATTTGTAATATGATTGGTTGAGGTGGTTGTTTAGTAACTTCTATTTCTATTAGTTACTAATTTTTTGTTTTTAATTTATTTCATTTTTATTTAACTTTTTTTTTCTAATATTTCTATTTTCATGACTTTTAGTGTTTTTCTCTATATTTTCAATTTAAAATAACTTCTTATCATATTAAAAATATATTTTAATAAATTTAATTATAAAAAATTATATATATATATATATATATATATATATATATATATATATATATATATATATATATATATATATATATATATATATATATATATCATTTTAATTTAATATAATATTTTATTAGTTATTTATTTTTGTGATGATTTTTTTTTAAATGAATGTAAGTTTTTATATTAATAATAACAAAGTTTTATATAAATAAATTTTTGTCTTATGCTTTATTATTTTTTTATTAAATAAAGTTATATTTAAACTAAGCTATAAATACTAACTATTATGTAGCCTTTATTTAAATATTAGTTTTAAATTTATTAATAAAATTCAGAATTCAATTAAAAATTAACCTATTTTCAAGATTCATTTAAAAATTAACCCATTTTCAAAATTCTTTTAAAAGTTTAACCCATTTATGAAAAACATTTTTGACAAGAAATAATAAATGATTCGACAACGTAATAAAAATGCTAAAAAATAAAAAAAGGAACGTAAAATTCACGAGTCTAACTAGAAATATACAAATAAAATATAAAATCACATAAATTCATGGTTAGAATGATTGTCTATGAATAGAATATTAAATATTATAAATAGTCATGATTTAAGAGATTCATTCTTCGCCTCAAAGATCTTCACACATGTAAAATGAAATGTTGAAGACGTACATGTATAGATATGACCCTTCGATCAAATTCAACAAAGGATTATTTATGAATTAAGCTTTTGTAACTAATAACTAGCAATTGCAACTGTGGTGTAAAGGAACGCCGAAAGGAGGAGCTGTGGTGTAAAGGAACGCCGAAAGGAGGAGCTATGTGAATGAGCGTTTAAGAAATACTTCTTGAGAATGGTTTTCTTGAATAAATTGATTTGAAGTTTAGATATTAAGATGAATCTTATTAGTCTTGATTAATTTTACAAATGCAATTTTTGCAAATACGTCCCTGACAATGAGTAGTTTAAAGGCTTTCCCTATGGAACATATATTTTGGAATAGGGCATGTTGAATTATTTCCTTGGTAAAGAAGTCATAGGCACAAAATAGGTTAGGAGAGGATGTTGGTTTGTAGGTATAAAAAGAAAGGAAATAGTAATGTCAAATAACCATATTTGTAAATTAGTTTTTGAAGTATGCTACTTGCAATTGTATATCTTGAATATTCCAAGTTTTTTTTTCAACTCATTGCTAATCATGTTGACATGACACATGCACATGATAGTTTGAAGCCTTTTTTTTTTTTTTTTTTTAATTATTGTTAATCATATTTGAAATGATATATGCACATCACAATTTGAAAAGTGAGCGTGTACAGAAAAAGAAAAACATTGATTGAAGTTGTAAATAGTAGTAAGTAAATACTAAATAGTAGAGAGTGTAAGATTGAAATGGCTAGTTTGACTCAAACAATTAGAAAGTAATTTATTTTATTTTAGAAAGAGTGAAGCAAATGTACTAAATGTCTTTGCGAAAATCACATTAGAATAGATTAGGTTGATAGGTGTTTATTTATTTATTTATTAATCTTTATTTTATTTTATTTCTATTTATTTATTTATTTTATTCTTATTTTTGTAATTAAGATTTTTTTTTAAGTATTTTATTTTTAATTTTAATTTTATCTTTATTTTATTTTATTTCTATTAATTTATTCTTTTTTTTTTAATTTTTAATTTTTAATTTTTATCATAGCATGTAATCATTAAAAATAAAATAAATATATAAATTCAAACTTTAAATATTATTTAATTACTTTTAATATTTAATTTATTCGATAATAATAAAAACAAATGAATATCCTTTTATATCGGGGTTGTCTCCCTCTTTTTAAAGCGTCGAATTCAGATAATATCTCCTTGTAAATCGTATATTATCCTCTCATTATATTTTCATGTTCGAACTTCTTAGACCATAACCCCAAGCAATAACAAGTATACGCCCTCTGGAAAGGCTCACGATGGACTTTAGTTTATTTAGCATTGACCAAACCTTAGAGTTGAAAGGAGAACTCCCAATCATATAAGGGGGGCAAAAGATGTAGATTTTGAGTTAATTCTTTTCCAACTCCTCCTTGGAGAACAGAGGAGGAAGAATAAATGGCCTCCAGGGACTGAAATCAACCAGATTCACTATCATGTCGTCTCTGGTAACATAGCATTGGAATGTACAATAAAAGAATTCAAATTTCAATGGTAATGATGGGTAGGGACCCTTGCATGCATAGTAAGAATCAACAAGAAACTAAGAAATGGCAGCTGGTTGGTTAGAATACACAAATACAAATTTGACACCCCAAGTTGGTATTAAAATTAAGGTATGTAGTGATCCCATATTAATGATCTAATGACATGATAAGACTTGGGGTTTTAACTCTAAGGTTTGGTCAATGCTTATTAAACTAAAGTCTGTCGTGAGCCTTTCGGGAGGGCGTATACTTGTTATTGCTTGGGGTTATGGTCTAAGAAGTTCGAACATCAAAATATAATGAGAGGATATTGCCTTTTAATACAGTTTACAAGGGGAGGATTTCTATTAATATTCGAGCACTTTATAAAAGAGGGAGATAGCCTCGGTGCATTATTCAAAGGATATTCATTTGTTTTTATTATTATCCAATAAATTAAATGTTAAAAGTAATTAAATAATATTTAAAGTTTGAATTTATATATTTATTTTATTTTTAATAATTACATGCTATGATAAGAAAAGATGTAAAAAATAATAATGATGATAAATTAATTAAATAAATAAATAAATACAATATGAAGAAATAAATAGAAATAAAACAAAATAAAATTAAAAATAAAATTAAAAAAAAAAAAAGATTAAAAAAAAAATTCTTAATTAAAAAAAAAAGAATAAAATAAATAAATAAATCAATAAATAGAAATAAAATTAAATTAAAATAAATAAATAAATAAATAAAATTACATAAATTACAATTTAATAATATTAAATTAAAAATTAATATTTTATTAAAATAAATATAAATATTTAAAATTCAAATTATAAACTTTGATGATTTGGTTTACTCTTTTTAAAATAAAATAAAATAAATTTATTATTCTAAATTTTATTATTCGAGGCAACGTAGCCGTTATTATGAAAACTAAATTATTAGGTTTATCCATCTAAAACCACCCTACAAGTATAAAAATGATTACTAGCACAACCACATAAAAGTGGTTTGTATATACATATGATGTATATAAAAGAAATTTTTACATGCACAAATACTTCTGTTAGTTTAATTCTATTCTAAAACCACTGACATTGGTCACATTATTCACTAACCTTGAAGTTTTTCAAGGAAGATTATTAACATTAACAATAACAATTTGTTTTAGACCAGTCAGAGAAATTGTGACTTTATGGTAGAAACCTAGAAGCAAGCTTAATAATTGATATTTGCACACCCACATGAAAGGTAGTTGGTTGGTTTAGACAAGTGATGCATACAAAGAATTTTTAATATGCAAAAGCCTCAGTCCTGAATTTAACTGCTCCAAACATAGTGACATCGATCACGATCACATTATTATTTTTTTGGTAAATCGAGAAAATTTTCATTATAGCAAAAAGCTTTATTGCAGTCTCTTGAAAAGTATATCTGGGTTCAATCTTCATAATGACATGTGTAATTGTGATTTTATGTAATTGATGTAAAGAAGAAAAATAAAAATTATTTATGTACTGTTTGTCTCATGAGTTTCATGAGCAAGAAATTAGTTAAGGCTCCCATTGTGAGCTCTTAAGATTGGTCATAAATTCAAATTAAGTCAATGTCATGTATAAAGGACTCTTCTTAGGAATGTTATATATGTATGTGAGTCATTAAAAGAGTCAAAAGACCCTCCAAGACCAAGCTCAAGCACCTCCAGCAAAACAACGTCTGAAGCAAGGAGTAGTGCGAGAAACACAAGACGAGCCTCCATCCAAGCAAAGAAGGGACTAAAAGCAAGGTTATTTTGGATATGTTTTAGGGCTATTTTCTATCACACGTGCGAAGGGATCTAAGGTTTCGCCAAGTTTACTAAGAAGGCAAGGAAGGCATAGCGAAGGCATAAAAGGATAAAGCTCTCCATGATCTCCTCCCTCATGTAATCTAGGGTTTCTGAGGGGAAGGCCGAAAAGTTGCAGAAATTGCAGGTGAGCCGAATTGCAACAAGGAAGGACAAGGTTGCAGTGAAGAGTGTTGGTAAGGTCGAAGTTGAAGTCGAGGGCCTAGGTCTTGGCAATACCTCCATTGATTTGCACTGTGACTGTGGATCTATCATTGCCACTAAACAGTGATAAGTAAATGTCAAGAAAATCTACACACTAGAGAAAATTTTATTGGCCATTTATCTGTTGGTACTTCAAAACTATTTTTTCCAGTTGGCAAAGTTTAAATTTTGTTTGAAAGTTTATAATTTTATTCAACACTCCCATGGCCCATTTTTTTCCACAATATTTTATGCTTGAGAAGGAAACAAAGCCTATAAGCTGATCTGAGGATATTCCAAACAAAAGACAAGTGGCTTGTATCGAGTATATGCCAAACAAAACACAGGTGATCACTTTCGGATGCGAAATATACCAATTTCAATTACTTGGTTTATTCTTGGATGATACACCTCCATTGTAGAAGAATGTCCCTAACATCGTTGTCATAAAGTGTACAGTAATAGATCCATGTATCAAGCAGTCCAATGGGCCAATCTGAAGAAAATCTAGGGTTGATAAAGGTTTATTGGGCATTTATAAGTCAGATATTTTGAACCAATTTATTTAAAACTCAATTTTCCAACTGGCATAGTTTGATCAAATTTTGCTTGAACGTCTGTGATTTAAGACTCCCTTGATACATATTTTCTGCATATAATATGCCCAATAATTAGCCACACGAAATCTATAGCCCAGAAAGGTTTATTGTGCATTTATATGTCGCCTATTTTGAACCAGTTTCTTTAAAACTCAATTTTCCAACTGGCATAATCTGATCATAGTTTGCTTGAACGTTTGTAATTTTATCGAAGACTCCCTTGATACATAGTTTCTGCATTATTATATGCCCAATAATTAAACAAACTAATGATACATGCAGAATATTTCCTTTTAAGGTGTTTTTCACTGCTATGTAAGGAATGAAGAACCCATAAACAGGAAGACCTTGCGAATGGAGTAGAAATACTAAACAAAAGGAATACGTGACTTTACATCTAAATCCAAAAAATCGAGCAATAAATGTAACTATGAGAAAATAGAAGAATGCTGACTTAATTTTTGGCACCACCACCACTTGTCATGTAATCAAAGTTATGCCACCCAAAGAAAGAGCTTGCTTCCAATCAAAGTTGTTCCTGGAAAACTTACCCTTAAGGTGAATTGATCCTACTAAAAAAAATTGCTAAGACTAGAACTGTACCAAAGAACGGACTGGCATTGGACAAACTAAAGTTACATTCCAAAGCTACAGCAATTACTGCTTACGAAGCTCAGACCAGTAATACCATTCTGAGATTCTCCCAGTAAGGTGTAGTAAAAAGGATTGAGTTGCCCTTTTGGCAGACTACAACACGCACCCTAAAATTTTAAACGATACTTGCATCTATTGGAATTTCCAGTAGAGAGGGAAGCTCCAGATGAATGAAAGAAGCACCAACCAATGATATCAATTAAAATATTTTGACTGTCCTTGAAAACTTTCACTAACTCCAAGTAAAACCTATGGATCAGACGTGACTGTAAGTAAATACACCCCAACATAGATCTAAGCTTCCCATCCCTCATATACTGTACATGATGCCAAGTCTTGAAATCTGCCTCGTTATCTGTCTACAGCCCATACATTAAGTCAACGCAGAGAAACCGCGCAGGGATCCCTTTGTTCCATTAACAAATACAAATATAGATATATAGATAAAGAGAACCAGCAGATTGTTCAAGGATTTGTTGTAATCAGGCTCTGAACTGCTTTCCAGAAAAGGTCTGGCCACACTCCCAATTTGGAGGCACAATGTTCCAGGAAGTAGAGGTCCTGCAGTCACTGCCAGTTATTCTGAAGGAGAGGCTCTGCCCAACCAGGACTGTGCTGCATTGCCAATTTTGGCCCCAGTTTCTGGACAATGGAATCCACCCAGTTTGGCTACCCTTCACGCTCACTCTCACCAAATCCCCTGCTCCGGCCAGATTTGCGATGAGAATCAAGTTGAAGTATTTGAAGCCATTGATGGTGAATCTCACTCCCCCTTGTTTGACACAGGGAACTCTGTAAATATAGAAAAATACAATTATTAGTTATCAAATTTGAAAGTGGAGATTTCCATAGCTACTGTACAAGTTTTCCATGTTGGGATACTCCTCTACTTGCCCTCCAAGGGAAACTACTACACTCACACCACCATTACTGTATATCTCATCACCTATATGCACATCCTCACCTAAAATAGTCATGTTCTCTACCCTAGCCCACTGTCCAACTGTTGAATGCCAGCCAACTATGCTCCATGAGACACAGGCATGCTTCTTGATTCTAACACCCCTCATAATTGCACAATCTGAGAGTCTTACCCCAGCTTCAAGTATACAGCCTGGACCTATAGAAACATCAGGGCCAATCAGACAGCCTTCCCCAATTTGGACACTTTCATCAATGAGCACATTGCCTTGAAACTGAGAGCCACTTGGAAGCATATCAGACTTAGTCCTAAGATAGTCCAAATACAGATGCAGACCAGAGAGATAATCTCTGGGTTGACCAATGTCCATCCAAAAACCAGGCAAAACCATTGCATAAAGCTGATTTTCCTCTACAATCCTGGGGAAAATATCCTTTTCAATTGATGTGGGTTTCAGTTCTATGCTGTCAAGAACACTTGGGTTTAAAAGGTAGATCCCTGCATTGATCTTGTTCCCTACAAAAATCTGGGGCTTCTCAACAAATCTCTTCACTCTTCCAGTCTCCTCATCAAGCACCACTACACCATATTTAGATGGCTCATCCACCTGCACAAAACAATGGGTTTGAAGTCCTTGAGATATATAAGATACAAAGGGAATAATGGGAGCCATGGTAACTTTGATCTCCTCAAGACGATATGAGGTAAAGGTTTCTATTCTCAGTTTCATTCACCCATGGCTGTTTTAGGGCAAACAAAATTAAAGAAAGGTCCCTGAAACCTCTTGTTTCTAGAAAAATATATTAAATATTTTCATCATGAATCTAGAAACAGAACTCATAATGAAACATAAAGGGAAGAACATGTTCTCCCACTGAAAGGTAAGAACAGAAATGTAAAGAATTCAAAGCACATACCCTTGTGACCATTACAGAGGCTTCTGCACAACATGATTTGTGGAACTCTAGCATCTCCTTCAATGGAAACTCGTAGATTACATCACTGCTCAATACAAAAATTGGCTGTCCCGAACCATCAATAAGCTTGTCCTTGGCTAAAGCCAGTGGACCAGCAGTGCCCAAAGGCTCAAATTCGCGTGAGCACTGGATTCGGATACCCAATTTGGCTTCAAACTCCGACAAAAACTTCATCATACTCTGCAATTAAAATCATTATTTTTACATTCAAAACTACATGTGCAGGCAAAAGGATCACAAGAGAGGAAAACAAAGTCATGCTAACCTCTAGTACCCCAAAAAGACAAATGACCAGATTTTCAATTTCTGAGTACCTCTATGGGCCAACAGCCAATCTTAGGATCACTATCGTATTTGCAAGTAATGAGACTCCTATGAATGCACATCATTTCCTAACCATCTCTTACCAATTATGTTTCCTAAAAATATACCTTTAAAGTTTGTTTTTTCCTTAAATTTGATGCATGTCTACATGATCTTTCTGAGAATTGTTTTTGCCAACAAGACACAGAAACACACTAATGCCCATAAGTTTGTGTATGCTTTACGAAATAGTTGCCAACCATTACGGAAATGCACAGAAGAGTGAGTCATGTCTGCCAACCATCACTGAGAAATTTAAGAAACAGAAAGGAAATATACAGAAGAGTGAGTCATGTCTGCCAACCATCACTGAGAAATTTAAGAAAAAGAAAGGAAATATAATACATCAGTGAAGACTGCAACCGGTTTGAATATTGAGAAATTTATGTCCACGACTAGTCCAAAAATGTAAAATTCTCAACTTTAAAATTAAAGAAAAACTAATAGCAAATTCTGAAAGTGAATGAACCAAAAGTTCACATGAAACCCCAAAACACACTCTTCTGCGCACATGGTACAGTGTCCAAACTAGTTCCACTTCTTATCAGCCCATCAAGGATCAGACTTACAAACTACCAACTAATAATAACAAAAGAGTAACCATTGGACAAGTCAATTTCCTTAAGGATTACAAACAAATCGAACAGATAAATAGTTTGGGTAAAAATCGTCTGGGTTAGGATTTGAAGGAACATGAATACCTCACAGAGGACTGAGTTATTTCCTTACAGGAAATTAATCACACCTAAAACTTTGAAGCAAACCAAACCTACATGGAAAAAACACAGTCTATTATCCAATCAAACCAATTTCAAATCACATCCAGTTTGGACTCATGGCTGCAGTGTATACTCAATAAACGGCAATAGCATACCTGAGGTTGATAATTGACAGTCAATTATGGTTGCGACCATGTTATCTCGGACGTGGGTAGAGTAACTCTAACCATTTTTAGACGGTCTGTTATCAGATTAAAAAAAAAACAACTCAGATGATATAGATCTGCTCAATCGGTTGATTTAAAAAACCAAGAAAATATGACAAAAAAAGCACTGAACATAATTTATAGGAATCAGAATCAGTTTGTGTGGATGAAATTTTTAAAATAAAATCAATTCCTCAACATTGAGCTAATCTTATTTATATATAGATACAAAGAATTTGAAAATAAACTTACCAAAATCATGGTCTTTCATACCAAAGCAAATTTAGCGTCAACCATCATAGGATTATGGTACAGGTTTGCCTGCATGTCTGATCCTACATGTCTGATTAAGGTAATTGCTAGGTACTCCCAAGAGCCATGCATACTGGTGATACCCTGGATACCGTGATACCCTGGGCACTTGATCAAGTCCTGGACTGTACTGATTCTAAAATTGATATGCTACCTGCCTGCACCTCTCAGAAAACACAAGCACACCAAACAGATACACATGCAAACAGACACACCAAACAAATGACACATAACAAGATAGACCAGACAACATTTAGAAGGAGCTCCAGACACACAGACCTCACGAGACTAGACAACAACACAGGAAGCTCTGAGAGGAGGAGGAGGAGGAGAGGCGAAGGAATGCCGATGACCTATTATGTATGTATGAATTCAAAACTGTAGCGGGTATTTTTTGCCAAAAAAATCCCAACCCAACTCAGAAACTGTTGCTTTCAAGATTGCCAAAACAATACCCTGAAGCGTTTTTCTACTTTACTCTGTCACTCGGAGGAACTTATTAAATTCTGTAAAATAAACAAATGCTCTCCCACCGCAGAGAGCTTCCATGACGCCCTGAAATCCTCTGTGAAGGAGCAGAGCCTCCCTAACAGTCTCTCGATGGCACTGAAAGTTCCATGACGCCCTGAAATCCTCCCAGCCTCTCAATGGCATCTAACACAAGATGTCATCTACCACTTCCATGACGCCTTGAAACCCTCTATAACGGCCCTGAAATCCTCCAAGACTCTCAATGACATCTAACACTTCCAAGAAGCCCTGAAATCTTCTATTACGGCCCTGAAATCCTCCTAGACTCTCAAAATGACATCTATTTAACACTTCAAGACGCCCTGAAATACTCTATAACGGCTCTGAAATCCGCCGACTCTCTCAATTGCATCGGACACTTCCAAGGCACCCTGAAGTAGTCTAGGCCTGGTATCCTATTGTAAGCTCTCTTATCATGTCTTCCATAGCACACACAGATGCACCTTTCTTCCCATCTTCGTCTTCACTCACTGCCTTCAAAGCCGCTTCACTCATCTCCCTAGCTCTCTGTCTCACTCGATTGCCCTTCTCTTCCTTCATCAACATTCTTACACTACTCTCTACCGTCTCGCGTTGCAGCTCTCCTTCTCTGCCCCTCCACATCTCGATGCACACCCCAACTTCCTCCTCCAAAACCTTCGAATTCGCGAACTGTTCGCCTCCCATGGGCCACCCAATGATGGGCACCCCTTGGCTTAGGCTCTCCAGCACCGAATTCCATCCACAATGACTAAGGAACCCTCCGGTTGAAGGATGGGACAGGATAAACAGCTGAGGCGCCCACTTTCTGATAAGAAATCCTACCTTCTTTTCCTTCACTTGCTCTTCGAATCCCTCCGGAAGAAACTCTGTCGAGAATTCTGAATTCAGCGGGGCTTCCAGCGGAGGCCTGACGACCCAAATAAAAGGTTGTTGGCTCGATTCCAGCCCTAGCGCAAGCGCCTTCATGTTTGACAACGATATGGAATTCTGACTTCGGAACGAAACGTAGAGCACTGTGGACGGGGTCTGTGAATCAAGCCACTGCAAGCATTCCCCTGCAGACTTTTCCTCTGCCTGCTTGCCCCGCCGTAGAAAATTGGAATCGACCATTGTATTTCAAGGAGACGAAGAGAACAACGAAGAGGATAGGATCGGCCCGACTGCCCAAACAGGTCTGCTGGTTTCTCATGTGTCGGAGATTGCTATTCTCCAGCTCTTCGAACGTATTACAGATTGACCCCTGCCCAGAACCAGTTGGTCTGCGGGGATTTCCATTTCCACCAACTGGATGTCGACCCCACACTGTTTTGCGGCCTTCTTGAAGACGCTCCCAGGACTGCCGCCGTGGAGTTTTAAGACTGTGAGCTAGTGAAACTGTGCGCTGGTAAACCCTGAAACAACGAGGTGCAACTCTGAGTAGTAAATCGTGAAACAACGAGGTCAATTGAAAGTGTGCGCTGGTAAGAGCATTGAAAGTGTGCGCTGGTAAGAGCAGCAGCCCCCTGTGCGCTGGTAAGAGGAGCAGCCTGAAAATGGCACATTTTCAGTGGCTGGAAGGACGATGAAAAAGCCCTCTCATTGGCTCCAGCGAACAGTACATTCAACCAAAGCCAACAAAGGGAACGCCTTTCGGCGTAAATAGTACGGTAATGGAAGGTCACTTCTGAGTAACTTTTTATGAGCGGTGACAAGAAAATATGTGTTTGGAGGGGTAATGTTGAAGATGTGCATGTGTATATATGACTCGATTAAACTCAACAAAGGATTATTTATGAATTAATCTTTTGTAACTAATAAATAGTAAGGTAATGGAAGTACATTTATGAGTAATTTTGAAATGAGTTGTGAGAAGGAAAAAATGTTTGGAGTGGCAAGATAGATGGAACATCTAGTCTTTAGATTTATGTATTTTGGATTTTTGTTTTGTTAGAGATTACAACATCTGTTTCACTCTCAAAGTCCTTTGACTCTATTATTTCGATGAGTTTTAGTAATTTTAACCAAAGTTTTGGGAAAATGTTGAATATTCCTATATTTTCGTAGATTTATATTAATTTTTTCTAGAAATATTATTTTTAATTTTCCATTGGTTGAGTGAGCCTTGATGTGACATATTCACTTAATGGAAGGCATTTTCTTGTCGGTATTTGTCAGTACCTGACAAATAATGTTAAAATAATAAATTAATTAATTAATTTTGTGAGTGTCCATTTTGTCGGTGATTGCTCTAATACTGACACTGTTATGTTTGACTACTACTGCTCTTCCCAATGATGCCATAACTAATGGGGTTCCAAGTTCCTTATGTAGGTTGAAAAAATCTCTATAGTTGCGCAGAGTGTGGAGGAAGAAACAAGGGGGGCGGGGAGGGTAGTAAACAAATCTCCTTTTAAAACATTGTGCAGAGTGCGGAGGTGCGGAGAAAGAATACACTTTCTTCCTCCACACCTCCACACTCTGCATTATAATTATTCACTACGTCTAGCATTTGAGTTAGATAATCAAGATGGCTCTTACATATGCTTGTTGTAGGGTTATTTCAATATTTTCTTAACCACCATTTCCTTTGTTAAAGTCAAGGTAAAATTGTGCTACAATGAGTTTTTTTTAGAATTTTTCATCTTGTTTCAGAACCTCAGAATTCCTATAGTTCATTAGATCTATGCAGAGGAATAAAAGTCTATGAAGCACCGTGTTCTTGTTCCTACTTCGGCACCAATTCAGATGACAATTTTAAGTTCTGATCTCTTCAAAGTTTAGGGCTGGATAAAATTGTGATGTGTTTTTCTCTGTAGAAAGTTGGGATGTCATTGGAATTTTGTAGTAATAAATTAAAGAAGGTCACCTTGGATTCTGTTACTAAAATCGATGGTAAGAACCCATGCGGGTTGACATGCTTTTGTTCGCTGAAACCATATATAATTTACTTTTTCTCCACATGCTCTTGAATTTTTTGGTGATTGTAGGAATCAATTCGTTGTCGAAGATTTAATTTAATTTTCTTGTGGATGTTCTTGAATGTTTGGGTGATTGTAGGAATTGATTTGTTGTCGAGCAATATGAAGGAGAGGACACTGATGGTGATCAAAGATGAAAATATCGTTGGTTTCACCAATTTGTTAATATTAATTTTAAAATTTACACAAAAATAAATTAAGGGACGTAACTTAGATAATAGAGTGCTCGATGTCATTTCATTTCCTCTTCCTGTACTAGACACTAATATTACAATAACCTATTCATTGTGTTTTTAGCATTGCTTTCCATAGTGGCAGGGATCGATTTAGAGAGTTAAGCGAATTGCAGAAAGAAACGTGGAATTCTTGCCCTCATGATACATCAGGGCTTATGATGAGAATCCAATCGGTAACAAATAACAAAGGAAGACATTGAAAGAAATTTCACATGCATAAACACATTACATTAGAGAAATTTTGAGGTAAAAAATGGACCTCAAAATAAAAATGTACAACAAAAATCAACGTTATAAGAACCGATAGGATTCAATATGATGATGTCAACCATGGGGGATGATTCACCACTTTTGGAGTAAAAGGTAAAATGATTAAAAAATATTTTTTCAACTTATCTCCTTACAATTTTACTCAAATTTTGTGCAGGAGCACTCATTAGATCCAAACTTTAATTTTTCATCCAGGGAGTACCCATGTTGCATACTTTCGATGGACCTGACTACACGAAAAATGTGAAATATATGAAAGAACGTGATTGCAATCATATTTTTTCATGTAATTTACATTTTTCGTTTAGCAGGGTCCATCGAAATTATGGACCATGCGTACTCCTTGGATGAAAAATTAAATTCCGCATCCAACGAGTGCTCCACCCTCAAAATTTGAGTAGAATCATAGGGAGATAAGTTGAAAATGAGTTGAAAAAATAGTTTGTTTCCCCCCCTCAAAGACTTGATGAGGCAATCTAATTTTATTTTATTATTTCCACTATTAATTTATAGTATTCCCTTAGGAGTCCCATTTTAGACCTCAAAATTTATCTAATGGACTATGTCATTCTCTGCGACACAACAATTTTTTTGAACATTAAATAGATATGTAACTCAGAAACTTCAAGCTAGGGGAAAATTACTTGAGACAAATATTTTACTTATTTGATATACTGAACTGATAAATTTATTTGAGTATTATCTCAAGAAAAGCATAGGTTACATAATTCAACTATGCTAAGGAAAACTGTAAGAAATTATTGTATATTTTCCTAGAATTTTCTGTTGAAAAAAGCCATGAGATAATTGGAAAAAATCATAGCAAAAAAAATCCATAAGAAGATTACCTAGTTCATATGTTGCGGATGAATTAGCTTTAAAATTAAGGTTATTGAAGAAATTATACTACACATGATCCACATTTTGCATTATTTCCGAACTTACTCTTCCATTTTGGAAATTATTTGTTCTTCTGTTGTTCTGAAACTCTTTCTTGCCTAAAATTGTTACAAACATCAAGTTTTATCAACTCAAACTTTCTCCTCCAGTTTTGATATAACTTTCACTGCTCTACTTTGAATATGCACATGTCTTAGGCTTCTCATCATCGTTTTCAATATTAGAAACATTTTTTGTTGAATCTTTTGTGTTATAAAAGGAAGTTAAAGTTAACCACCTTCTTTTGAAGAATGATAACAATGCAGTCTCCTTGATGATAACTTTCTTCCATCCCTTGTTGCTCCCATTATATTGTCATTTCTTCATGCTGATTCTTCTTTACTTTAATCTATCCAATCTAGGTTTGAGCCTGTGGCCTACACAAATCAAGTGCTTCTAAATTTAACTCGATCCATCACCAATGGTGGGTGAGGATTCAACTGCGGAGTCATAGGGTGTTGGAAAGTTTGTCATTCCTTAGTCAGCACATGGATTCACCACACACCTTTTCTCCCTCTTCTTCTAGAAATACATATTCCATACATTCTTTAATCTCTGCTCCATATAGTGCACTTGATGTTAGAGCTATTATGAGTTTCTTCAAGCTTCTCTGCAAATTCAAAAGTTGACGAATTAAGATAAATTAAGAAAAGTGAATTTGATAAGCTCATCTTTAGGTGATATCAATATTAATATCTATATCAATCTAGAGGAGCTTGTATTTTGGATTCTCTTACCTATCATCATGGAAGTATCTGGGAAAGGTGAAAAAGCAAGGAAAAACCTTATGAAATCATTTACTCCATTCTTAGATGTATTAACAGGCACATGCTTGTCTACTTTTTAGATGACCTTTTGCTGAGAAAGACACCATGTAACATCCATGAACTCATGCTCCAGGCCAAATGGTGCTACCCTAATTTCAATATTGAGGCCATGTCGCTCAACATTAACAAGACAATGATAGACGATGCTTTGTTAAGCTCAAATTATGTCCAATCCATCGTGGAAGGAAGAAATTCTTCCAAATCCTCAACACTCCACAAAAGTACTCTGCAAGAAACACATAAGCCTGGATTAGCATCATCCCCACCTATCAATATGATTGTTACTCTGCCTTCTGCAACCTCAAGTGAATACAACCATGGCTAAGAGGCATAGTTCGATAGATACATTTCATAAGCAGGTTAACTAGTAACTCCCTCTACATGTTGGACATCCTGGATACGTATAGCCATGATGTGATTTTTTTTAGACCTCCATTGATAAAGAGATCTAAGAATATATCAACTACATTTTCATATCACCACGAAAGCTAAAGCATCCAGGATGCATACCAAGTTAAATTGTTGATCTAGGTGGCTCTAGAGAAGCTCAAAAATTGAAGTCTTCATATTTCATCGAAACCATGGCTAGATTGAAGGGTTCATCATCCTAAGTCCAATGAGGAAAATGACACTCAAATCTGACTTCGTATGCGCAAGTTATTGGTGGTCAAAGTTTCAAGTCAAAGAAATAAGACTTTTGTCGCCATCTAAATTTGGAGAAAAACTAATCTTGGTAGACGACTAAATCTAGTAGAGCCCACTAAATTTGGAGGCTACTAACCAAGTGAAAAATTACCACTGAACGACAACTAGAACTAGTCAAAATGTCACCTAGTTAATTTTTCGAGTGACCCCTAAAAATCCAACGGATGGTTTTTTGATTGGGATTCAAAACAAATATAATAAAAAAGGGTAGCATGCCACCAACCCCGCCACAACCCTATTAAAAAATATATTAAAAAATATATGGTGGTCATGCCACTAATCGGCTGACACACCCAACCTCCAAATGACCACATTATATATAGGGATGGTGGGTATCGAACCCACACAGGTTATCGACCAGCTCACCCAACGACGACCCTCCAAATAGCAAACACCCATTAAAACAAAATTTAATGTATTAAAACTATTTTAGGGGAGGTCGCAGTGTTGGAGCATGGGCCTACCCCCACCTAATATGTGCACCCACCAACGGCCCAATGAGCCCGACTTTGAAATATCCACCGAGAATTATGTATAAAAACCTAAATTTAATTATGCGTCAGAAAAAGCCGTGGAGAAACCATGATACCAGTGGAAAATCGAGCATGTGGAACAATGACATGATTGTAACCATTACCAGACGTGTAGTACGAGATTGGAATATTCTTGGAGGACATTGTGTGAGGAATCTTTTACATTCCTTGGAGGCCCAAAATTGACAGTGACGAAATGGGGTCAACTTTATACTCAGATTGCTCAGAATTTTGCTAGGAATTTGATGGTGCAGACGATTTTTCTGATTTGAGTAACCGATTTTCCATAGGAATAACCTTGAGCGTGGAACCTTGAGGGTGGAATTTTGACAAAAGAATTTGCAAGGAATCTTTTAGATTCCCTGGACGTCCATATTTGGAAGTTTCAGAACGAGGTCGAGTTTATACTTAAATTTCACAAATTTTCACAAGGATTGTGATGGCGCAACATGTTTTGGCATTTGAGCAGATGATTTTCCAGTCATTGTCAGATTGAGAGGTATAATGATGCATTATGACCACTTTTCTTGTTTTTATTTTGGTGAAAGGATGGATGTATGATGTAGGTTTTGGTGATCTCTGTATGCTACAATAGGACAATGATATTTGAATCTTTATAGGAAATTCAACATTTTAGTTGTTACACGAAAACTGATACGGTGCGGTGTTGAAAGAGGGCCATGTTGACACTTTGCCATAAAGTATTCATGTTTAAAACCGTTGGTTTCAGAATTTTGAGACAATTATGATGACGATGAGTAAGATTTGAATCTGATCAATGGATTCAAGCGAACCTTGTTGCCACTTATGTGAGAGTGTTCATTTATGCCACTTTTGTGAGAAACCATTTATGTATTATTTAGAGGCCTTATCCATTGGGCCATGGTGGCCCTGGTGGCCCCTAGAACTTCACTAAAGCAAAAAACTGCTCAAAAGTTCTCTGATGGCTCTACAACACACTCCATTGAGTCTGGAATGTTGGAGATAGTCGAAATTGACCATTGGCACTCCAAAATTGGGCGAATCTAGCTCCAGATAGAGGCAAAACAAATTTTTCCTAGTGTCCCCTACATTAGCTCCACTAAAAATGGAGGACTTGAGTTAACTATAGTTAAAAGGGGAGCTTATTCCAAAATTTGTGCACCCGCTTCAAATAGACCGCCAGGTCTAACGGTTAACAATAACTGCAAGTAGATAGTGTGGGCACATGTCACCCATAACTCCATGGTGACATAACTATGGAGTGAAAAACATGCATTTAATCTTATCCATTTGCATGTGACAGGTTAGAGTTTTAAAACTGTCGGGTGTTATGATTAACAAACCACAAACGTCGCAGTATTTTGAAATGTTGCCATGTGAATGGTTGAGGTTTTAAACTGTCGCGGTAAGGGCTTATGGGTTAGACCTGTGGTTTTGGCGCTAGGGCACATGGGGGAGGGTTGGCCCATCGGGGCTGGCCTCCCAAACCCCCAAACTGAAAACGATATCACATTAAATATAACCGCCCGACTATAGTTGTTAAGAACTAAAGTCATGGCAAAACGGTAAAGCGCGGGCTTGTGCGCGTAGCGGTCGGCTATTCGATTCACGCCGACTCCAAAACAATTTTAACGAACCATTCCAGGGCCACATGGCATAAATATGTTCTAATATACAAACATTTCAAGTTTTTTTTCAAGTTGATTGCCATTTCTTTAAGCCTTTGTTGCAGCAAGAATATTGTAGACATGCAGCTTATGGTGAGCATGTGAGTTCAGACAGTTTTCAAGTCAAGAACGATGATGTTAGTTTGCAAAAGAAAGCTGGAACATCTTCTAGTTCATCTCCTCAAGAAGGAAAAAGGGATGGACATGCAAAGCAGCATGTAAGGTATAATTCTTCCCATAGTCAAGTTGATTATGTTTCTGCAAGGCATGACAATTTTGCATGCTTAAAAGGAAGAAGAGTTGTTGTGCATATTGTGGTCAATTTAACCATGATGTTTTGAGATGCTGGATGAGGAAGAAGGCATACAGGAAGCAGATGAAGCAAAGAAAACTTGCAAAGAAAGTGCATAAGGCTTGCACACATTTCCAGAGAAGGGGACATGTTGTTTCCTAATGTTGGACATTGCATCCAACTAGTCGTCCCAAGCACATGAGGCAAGAGGACAGAAAGACTGGCGAAAGTGGAACCAAAGATTCCATTATTGATGTGAGAATGGATTTTTCACATGAAGTATATTTGCAACAACAAAAGTCACAGTGGAAGTGGCTTGGTAAGAAGTGGTTGGACTTCTTAACACAGTAAGACATACTCATTTGTACATATGCAAATTTCGGTTATGTATGCATGTATATATGCTGTAATATCATGTTTGTTTGAGCCACCTTAGATCAATGATCAAGGCAATGATGTTCAACTACCTTCTGCAAATTTCTTGCCAGAAATTTCTGAGTGAGTTCAAGGAAGACAGTTCTTGACAGGAGGATAAGCGCATCCAGGAAGGGAAGTGTCAACTACCTTCTAGTTGTGGTTCAAAGGCACTAGCCATGCAAGGCAAGTGTATGGAGGCTGAAAAGAAGAGGGTGTTGTACTCCTATCTATTGTATTGATCAGTATATTAGTCTTTTGGGGTCCAAAATATTCCCAATGGGGATGTGTGATCAAAACTGGATCATGGACCAGAATGATAGCTTAAAATTCAGAGTGTTAGGAAGTGCACCAAACCTGAGCGACCAGATAGATCTTATCTTCCTGATTCCGACGCCATGAATGGTTCGAAAAACCGACATTATATGAAGAAGTTATCGCAGTTTGAAAAGTCCAGTAAACTGTAAAACTGGACTTTTACCAAGTTTGACTTGGCATTTTGGGAAATTAAAAAAAGAATATTCTAGGGAATATTCTTGGAATATTCTAGGAATATTCCCCAGAATATTTCATATGGGCCAATCGGTGTTTGACAAGTGGCATAGGCTTATTGGGCAGTTGATTGACTTTTTGAAGTTTCGGCCAATGAAAAGCTACCACATGGCAAGCTCGGAGGTCGCCACGTGGCCATGGAACGGTTCATTAAAATTATTTTAGCGCTGGCAGGAATCGCACAACCGACCTCTGCGCGCACAAGCCCGTGCTTTACCGTTTTGCCATGAATTTAGTGCTTAACAACTATAGTTGGGCAGTTATATTTAATGTGATATCATTTTCAGTTTGGCGGTTTGGGAGGCCAACGCCAAGGGGCCAGCCCTCCCCCATGTGGCCTAGCACCGAAACCATGGGCCTAACCCATAAGCCCTTACCACGACGGTTTAAAACGTCGACCGTTCACATGGCATCGTTTCAAACTACCGCGACATTTGTG
Source organism: Pinus albicaulis (assembly GCA_034641835.2). Classification (NCBI taxonomy): domain Eukaryota; kingdom Viridiplantae; phylum Streptophyta; class Pinopsida; order Pinales; family Pinaceae; genus Pinus; species Pinus albicaulis. The sequence goes on from CM076570.1 coordinate 772,148,600, forward strand.
GTTTGTTAACCATAACACCTGGTGGTTTTAAAACTCTAACCTGTCACATGCAAACAGATAAGTTTAAAGCCGTTGTTTCCGCTCCATATTTATGTCATCACGAATTTATGGGTGACATGTGCCCACACTATCCTCTCGTAGTTATTGTTAACCTTTAGACTTGGCGGTCTATTTGGAGTGGGCGTGCAAATTTTGGCATAAGCTCCACTTTTAACTACAGTTAACTGAAGTCCTCCATTTTTAGTGGACCTTATGTAGGGGACACTGGGCAAAATTTGTTTTGGCTCTATCTGGAGATAGATTCGCCTAATTTTGAAGTGCCAATAGTCAATTTTGACTATCTCCAACATTCCAGACTCAATGGAATGGGTTCAAAGCCATCATAGAACTTTTGAGTAGGTTTTTCTTCAGTGAAGTTCTAGGGGCCACCAGGGTCACCATGGGCCAACAATAGTTTGAGGCCTAGCCAGGGAAGCTAGAGGCCTTATTCAGAAATCAAATGGTCAATTTTGGATGTTTTAGATGTTATGAAACTAATGTGTGGTTTTCAAAGCCTATAGAGAACATTTGAAGGCCGATATGCTTCAGTGAAGTTCTAGGGGCCATTACTGCTAGCTTTTTCCAGCAGCAGTTCGGGGCCTAGCCAAGGCAGCTAGAGACCTTATTCAACGAACCAATTCATTTTTTTACTGTAATAAGAATTTTGAATCCATTGATGGAGGTTGCAGAATATCTTGAGGACTTATAGAGTTCGATAACCCATCAGAGAAGTTTTCAGTGACCCGAGTGCCAGGGGGTGTCGACAGGTGTTAGAGGCGAAACCGGAGAAGACAGAGGCTATTTTCAATGAACCAATAATCTATCCTGACTTTTTTTGGGATTATGAATCCAATGAAGGGATTTTCAGAGCCATTTTATGACTTCTAGAGCTCAAGAAGCTGAAGGGAAGTTTTGGGCAGCCTAGGGCAAACCGTGGAGGAAGGCCTAGTTTGGGGAAGCAGTGATCGTTTTGAGCAAATTATCGGTCGATATTTGGTGTCTGATGTGTGCTGAAGACAACAGTGGTTTCAGGGATAGAAATTGAATTTTGAAGGAGTTAGTGCCATAGAGAAGCTCAGTGTAGCTCAGTGCACCGACAAAACGAATCAAGTATAAGGGAGCCTAAAGCTGTTTGCAGAGTGACGATAGCCATGACAGGGATATAGATGGTATTCTAAGCCCTTCGGATCAGTTTATCATCCATTGGAGTTAAGTGTGGAACTTTAAAATATACTTTACCATAATCCCAAAGAGCCAAGTCAAGATGACAAACCTCAAAGGAGATGTAGCCCATGATATTTGGGTGAACTCCTAGATTAATTTTGATGTTGTGTGTGAATGTTTTATTGTTGCATTATGTTGCTGTTATACATGTTAAATTTCAGCAAGAACAAATGGACATAAGACACTTAAACAATTAAAAATCATACACCACTTTCAAGCATAAATTCCGCAAATTGTCAAGTATAAGCTTGATAATTTATTTGTTTAACTGAGTGGGAGGTTCTTGAAAAACATAACAAGTTATCCAACCCATTTTCAGATCAATTATTGAGGAGAAGTCTTTGTGAGTAGGAGTTATTTATAGGAGAACATCTCTAGATGAGAGACATTGCAACTCAAGAGGAGAGATGTATCCTTGTGTTGACGAAGATCTATCATGTAATCATTATCTTTTGCTAAGACTAATGAAGCTACCTCCCCACGATTGACCCATGGCTCAAGGACGTAGTCCACACTGGACAAAATCCGTTATCACATGTCGTGTTATGCTTTATTCATGGTTATTTGCTTCTTTTTTATGTCGATGGATTTCTAAAATATTGTTTAGAGAAAGTTTTGCTCATTTCAGATGCAAATATAAGTGTCAGTAAAAGGTCTAGTAAATGAATATTTTTGGTTGAGAAGTATTCACAAAAATTTTCAGATCACTTCCATGTAGTGACTTTATACGACACATGCTTAAAATTGTATAATGGGACTCGTTCACTTGTCAACAAGTGATTACATTTTTCCATCTAATCATATATAATCATATTCCTTTGTGTTGACATTCATCTTGTTTTTGGCATCATAACGACAAGGACAACAAATAATTAATGGAGATCTCAATTTTTTTTACTTTGTTCCATAATAGGCTTCAATTATGAAATTCCAATTATTGGACTTTGTAGCACTAGTATTCTTCTCAAATTTTATGTCATTCTGTGGGACGATGGGATTTTATGTGTTTGAAGTGTGAAGTTCTTTGGTTGCGTTGCTATTTTCTCCGCTTCACACTCTGGACAATGTGGATTATAGTAAATCCAAAAATATATCAAATGCATTTCATATCACCATGAAAGCTACAACCTCCAGGATCTATGCCAAGTTAACTTCCATGTAGTGAATTTATACGACACATGCTTAAAATTGTATAATAGGACTTGTTTGCTTGTCACTAGGTAATTGCATTTTTCCATCTAAGAAAATATAATATTATTCCTTTATGCTCACAATCGTCTTGTTTTTGGCATGGTAATGATAAGGAACAAAATAATTAATGGAGGTCTCAAATTACTTACTTTTTTCCATAATAGCATTGGGTTATGGAATTCCAGTTATTGCCCTTTGTAACACTAGTATTGTTCTAAAAAATTATGTCATTTTGCATGGCGAAGGGATTTTCTATGTGCGGAGTGCTTTGGTGGCCTTGGTATTTTCTCCACCCTTCACTCCACACAATGTGGATTACAATTCAATAAACTATGCATCTAACATATATGGGCATCAAAATATATAATAGATTATTGTACCCGCAACAGTACTCTGGACTCAATACTATATTTTTGTATCCTCTGAATATATACTAACAAGGACTAACAGGTAACCCAACAATATATATAGTATATATCCTCTCGGCCAAACTATTAATCCTCCTTCTGATGTTGTATAAGTATACTATCAAGATTCAAGTATATTGTATTTTACAATTACCGTTCACACCTCTATAATGCAATGTTATAGTTATAATATATATTATTGGAAAATTACATGTGTGGAGTGTAGAGGTGCAGAGGAAGTTGTGAAGTGGTGGAGGAAGTTTTGTGGAGGTGGCTTTCATTGTGCAGAGTGCAGTGTGTGGAGGAAGTGTCCGCGGGGGCGGGAATAACAACATATTACAGAGACGATTGCAGAAATAGAGCATTCTCAAATAAAGAAAAAACATGGACCATACTCTTCCTTAATCAATTAATTAGTGATAGAGGGAGGGACTATGCTACATTATAACTATTAATATCGTCAAAAAAAATTCCAAGAGAGAGGACATTTTGCATACTTAAACGAAACATTTTCATTAGGCAATTAAATATTATGAAGCTAAACTATTTTTTATATAAGCTCATGCATTTACATAAATAAATGTCCCTAGTTGTTTATCATGATACAATTTTGATAATTGTAAAAGACACATTTACATAATAATTTTGTAAAATTTGTTTATCGATTTACCCAAACCCTTTGTGACTTTTATGCATTTAATGTATATATATAACCTAGCATCTCACCCTCCAACCCATGGGAAAGGGTAAGATATTTTTTAGGGCTCAAGGCCGTAAAACATCAAGGCTTAAAGCTATTACAACCATATACTCAATATGAGATGAACATGTTACTTGTCGAAGTTGAACATGGGTGGGGAGGTGTGACATCCCTTGGTTAACGATTTTTCATTGGGAGGGGATTGTGATATCCCTTAGATAATATTCTCTCACTGTGAATAATTTAATTATTTAAAAGGCTAAGAGAGGGACACATATTCCATTGCTTAAGGAACATTAGAGAAAATTTGGGGTAAAAAATATGCCTCAAACCAAAAATCAACCTTATAAGAACCAATAGGATTCAATATGATAATGTCAATCATGGGGGACGATTCACAATTTTTGGAGTAAAAACAAAAAACAAAAAAATAAAAGAATAAAAAAACTACTTTTTCAACTAATATTCTCATCTCATGATTTTACTCGAATTTCAAGTGGGAGCCCTTATTGGATGCATAATTTAATTTTTCATCCAAGGAGTAAAAAGTATCTTGGGGATTTTGTTAATAATAGTGGAAAATTCATATCATGAACCTCTCCAAAGACCATTATCAATCCATAACATGGTGAAACCATCGAGGGACACATTCCCTTTCCTTCTACCCATTGTCTCCAATTCTCATTCCATCATTATGGCCTTTTTTTATAGCAAGTGCCCTCGATCATTCACTGATGTTCCAAATAACTCTATTCTTACTCCTCTAGCCTTGGTGATTTCATAAAGTCATTTTCATTCATCCCAATAGTATTTTCTTCATTTTATAGTGGTAGGTCATGAGGTCAAAACCTTATGAATTTAGGGCATATTTTTGGTCATTAAATAAAGCCTTTGACATTCCAAATAAAGTCAACATTGATTTACATAACACATATCTCATATCACCCCTAAAACCTATAACCTCTATAATATTTATCACCATTATGTTTTTAACTGTGATTATAACAATTGTGACCCTAAAATATTATAAAATTTTAAAAATATATAGTACCACACTCTCATGACACTATGTCATTATAATGATCACCCATGAACCAATAACTCTTGAAAGCCATTCAAACAAGAAAATCTAATGTTTCATGCAATCAACACTCGCAACTAAAACCTAAAATACTCTTTGAAGGTTGTGTACACCCACACATGCGCATGAATGATCTAACATCCCCTATAACCTAGTATCTCAAAGTAGTTGTATTTCTAGAGTTTCTTTTGTACCAGGTTGGTTCATGCTACCCATGATAGTTATTATTTATTATTATGCATGGCACATGTGCTTCGATTCTCCCCATGACATGCCAAACATGTTAACCGTATGGAGATCCATGAAAGTAGTGTTTAAGAAGGATGAAATTAATGAATGAAGATTAAATCAATCTAATGATTTGATTGCACATTAGAGTGTCCCTTCTATTTCTTTGGCTTGTTGCCTTGCTTCTTACAACCATGTAGGTGCGTCTTACAGGGCCTCGTGCTCATTAGTGAGTTGGATCTAGTCCACCAAGGTTGCTTGTGCCAAAAACTGTACTTCCTAGGAAATGAACTATTGCTAAGAATGTAAAAAATGCATTGGTAACTAAGAAATAATTAGAACTACCTAGTGCAACACTTGAGATTGATGTTGGTCATAAGTGTCCATGAAGTGTCCAAGGTGTGATGTTCTGCCAAATTCGGGGATGGATGTGATGATTCTTGTCATATCTCCATAATAAGATTCATAGTTGTTAGCTCTGCTACACTCGGTGTAGGAGTAGTTTTCCTATATGCCTCGATCGTTAGATGCAATTTCTCTAGCTTTTAATACATTTGATCATGTAATTTCCTTTTCTTCTGCACACCTTTCTCAATAGATATGGCGAGAGTGGTAGTTCACTACTTTGTCACTTCTTTGATTTTCTATACCAATTTCTCTAAGTCCTCCTCTGACAAAGAAAGTTTTTCAAGGCCCTTTGTCTTGCTCACTTTTTTCTTCTTTTTGGTACCCTTCTTTCAACATTACAATGGACTCTTCTCACCTCTTAGTGAAACTTACTCTTCCTTGGGTTCTCATTGGGGTGTGTTGGGACACTCTTTTTTAGGTTCCTGTGGTGAAGGTTTTGGGCATTCCGTCAGTTTTGGGGCATATGAACTTATCTATTTTGGTCCTTGGCATTACCCCTTTGTTCCATCGTCAATTGTATGTACTCGTGACTTCTCATTAGGGGTTGGTATACACCAATCCACCGATTAGTTGTTCACTATATAGGACACTACATTCTCATCAAGCTTATAATAACACTTCCACCATTGCTTGTCATGGTTTTCACATGCCTGTACATACATGTGGTGAGGAGTTGCACGAAACATTGTGATTTCTTTATAGGCTTCATCGACCTGTACCAAAATGTGCAGTACCTTCAAAATAACATGATTACTGACTTTTTTCCCCAAGGAAAAATTGTAATTTCCATTAATGATTAGTTAAAATTACATGTTGTGTCGTTCACAAAAATGATGCTGGAAAACCAGTTGGTACATATCAATTGTCCAGAGAGTTATGTCCGAGTAAACCGAGTTATGTTGGTGCTACATTTTTACATATTTACATATCTTTCAACAAACAAAAATATACAAAAAACGAGTATAATATGTATCTAGATGATCCATGTTGTGTCTTCCCTCACCTCTATGAATGGTCTATGGTAGTATTGTTGAGACACATTGTCCTGCTACTCCTGTATCATCCACTGCCTGAATTGAAGGAGAACAACTTCTTTGGATAGGATGTCGGAAATTTGGTTCCTTTCCCTGTAAATGTGAGAAAAAGAAATAAAATAAAAATGTTGTTTGAGAGCATATACCTCCTCCAGTATGCCTCTGAGTGTGTGTACGTGACATTGTGATAGGAATTGAACAAGTTAATAACAATCTTAAAGTCCCCGAAAATTTGTAAATGTCTACAATTTAGTTCAGGGGAGAATATCATTAGAAGGCGTAGGCAGAATAACTCAGCAAAATTGTTGGTTCCTCTTCCCAATCCCATTTTTATTTGTAATAATGGGAGTTTGAAAAGTATAGGATTACCCCACCACCACATCCAATGGCTTGTTCAGAACCATCAAAATATGCCCACAGATGAGATTTGTCAATGGTATCAGGTGTTATATGCCTAGCACGATTAGGGGGGTTCTCTTCTGGAATAAGATCACAATAACCCTGAATTCTTGAAAAATGAGTCTTCCAATCCGTGGGAGAATCTTGGAAGATTTTTTTGTTGCGGGCTAACCATATACTCCAATAGATAATAATCGTGAGATTCTCATGCTTGTGCTTTTCGGATGACTGCCACCATTGTTTCCAAGTGTCTCGGAAGGATTGACCATGCCATATATTTTTGATGTTGAAAGACAGTGAGAGTTGTTGCCAAATAGATTGAGTGATGGGGCATGCTATGAATAGGCAGATTTGGTCAAGGATTGGCAAAGGCGACAACGGGATGGACCATGCATAGAGAGTTTCTAGAGATTATCATCAGTGGGGACTTTGTTATTTAATAGACACCACATAAAGAGCTTGGATTTTGGCGCAACTTTGAGTTTCCAAAGTGGTTTCCGCCACCATTCTTTGTCCACAGGTTCATGATTTGAGATAATATGTCGGTATCCATCCTTGGGGTGTATTGGCCTGATTTTGATATAGCCCATATCAACTCATCCTCCGGATCAATTATTTGAGCATGCAATTCTTAAAGGGCATCCATGTATGCAGTCCATTCGATGTGTAGATGACACGGGATCACAATAGTGGCAGCAAACTTCCAGGCTTGGTTGTAGATAGATGTTTTGGACTCATTTGAAATTTGTGATAGATATTTTATACCCAGAGCATCAAGTTGGTTTCTCATTTCTTGTGAAATACGATGGCTATTTCCACAGCCATACCATGCATCATATCCAATTTGTACATTCTCCCCTGTGCCAATGCACCATGCCAAGCCTTGTTTGATTACATTGATGGAAATTATGATGCTTTTCCAAATGTTAGATATGCCTAGCCTGCTTCTGATATTGCTACTAAACCATTCCAAGAGAGAAAGGGGATATATATATTTGTGGAAGACTACTTCATGCCAAAGACCTTTTGTAGTGAGCAATTGCCATCCAATTTTTGCTGCGAGCACTTTTGAGAACTCAATTATATATTTTATTCCCCAACCACCCCATCTCCTAGGCTGAGAAATACGATCCCAATTTACCCATGTGAAATTACTTCCATCGTATCCTCCTTTCGATAAAAATATTTGGCATAGTTGATGGATTCAGGTTTTGACACTTTTAGGAATCCATGCGAGGGACATCTACTAGACAAGAGTATCCTCCAACACATATTTTATTAGGATCAATCTACCTTCTCTATATAGCCATTTTTGTTTCCAAATGTTAATCCTGGATTCCAAATTTTCAATTAGCCATGCCCAATCAACAATATTGTATTTATTTGGTTTTGAGTGAAATCTTGGATATTTAATGCCATCTTCCATTTCAGACTGTCTATAATGGAACTGTTAATGTGCGAAAATATGCAGTGGTATTGGAAAATTTGTAGCCATGATGTTGGATTTTACCAAATTTGGGATCATCCCAGTGGCTTTACAGAAGATGGTTAATATGTGTAAAAAATTGGTGAAGTCTTTGATGGATTTGTCCAAAAAAATTAAGACATCATCTACAAATAAAAGGTGTGAAATGACGGTGGCATCAATAATTTTTACTCCCGATATATCTCCAGATCGACACGCATTTTTTATAAGTCTACTCAAACATTCCATGATGAGCAGGAATAAAAGTGGAGATAATGGGCATCCTTGCCTCAGGCCCTGGACCGCGTGAAAGAAATTTGAGGTAGCTCCATTAATGAGGATGTTGTATGAGGCCGAATTAATACAAAACATGATCCAGTTAATGAATGAATGAGGGATCCCAATCTGAGTGAGAATGAGTCAAAGGTATGACCAGCATGTGCGATCAAAGGCCTTAAATAGATCAATATTGAGAATAATTCTTTGTAGCTGCTTAATTTTGATGGAATGAAGGCATTCCTGGGCAGTTCCAATTGCCTCATGGATTTGTTTGTGAGAGAGGGAAGTAAAATTCTCTTTGGAAATGTGTCAAGATAAAATTGGCCTTAAGATATTTGCAATAATTTTGGAAATAATCTTGTATATACTGTTGCATAGGGATATTGGCCTGAAATCATTAAAGGACAGAGGATTGTCAGATTTTGGGATAAGGGCGATGAAGGTGGTGTTTATGGGACCATACATGCAACCATTGGTACGATAATATTTCACCACCTTAAGAATGTCATGACCGATTGATTCAAAAAATGTGAGATAAAATTCAACGGGCCATCCATCAGGGCATAGGCATTTATCCTTTTGGAACCATTTTAGCACAACTTCAATTTCACCCAGTGTGATAGTTTTGTTCAAATTTCTGATGTCCTCTTCATTGACAAAACTGGGGAAGTGTCTGGCCATATTGAGGATGCTGTCAATGGTAGCTTCATGAGGGGCCATGAAAAGCTGACTAAAATGTGAGAGCCCCATATCCGTAATCTGGTGAAATGAAGATGCCTCCCTACCCGAAATATCCTTTAGTGACAAGATGGTGTTGGTGATTTTCCGTCCTTTTTTCACATTGTTGGAAGGATTTTATGTTTTCGTCTCATGCTTGTAACCATATTGCTCTGCTCCTAAGCCTCCATTCCTCTTCCTTCTGTTTTAGGATTTTGATCTTCTAAGCTTCTAGGCTATTCAGAGTGAGTTTATTCTCAGTATTGAGGAAACTGATATTCTTGGAGTCCATCATGTCAAAGGTTTCTGATTCGAGGTTCCGAAGAATAATTTCATCCTTCTTACGCTTTTCCTTAATCCATGTGATAGTTATTTTCTTGATATTTGTTAGATTTTCAACAAGAACTTCAGCAAGATCCCTATTCAAGGCTTGGCTATAGGGTCACCAAGAATATTTGACTAGCTGGTGGAATTATGCATCTTGTAGCCAAGTAGAATTAAATATGAAGGGAGCCCTAGGCTTGGGGGATGTGCCAACAATCTCCATGAATATGGGGGAGTGATCAAATATACCCCCATGACCAACCCATTGTCTCATCCCATTTAATTTATCTACTAATGGGGCTTTGATGAGGAAACGATCAAGTCTTCTAGCCAGCATAGCATTCCTAGTGCACCGGTTCCGCTAGGTGGGTTGGATTTTTGCCATATCAATGTTCAGGAGGTTGTATTGATCCAAAATATGGTCAAATTATTCAAAGAGAGGATTGATTTGGCCATGATTTCCCCAAGATTTTGCGTTACCCAGATAAAAGTTGAGGTCACCTCCAATGATAATATTATCAAATGCAAGGGGGGAAAACCTTGAAAGGGGTTCCCATAAATCTTCTAAATTGTGGTAGGGGCCATATATATTTATGAGGGGCATATGCATATTGAGCTCAATCTAATAGATTTATGATGCAAGTACCCCTTCTCTGGCCCAAATGTTGTCAATCCACATAGTTTTTTTGGGAAAACCAACTACACATCCACTGAATTCGACTCTAGCATCAAGACTATGGAAAGTTGTTAAATTTGGACAACTAGGTCCAAACTCCATATTAAGATGCTCAGATTAAGAGGCTAATATTTTTGTTGGATTCCTCTTTCTGAGAGGTGTAAAATCCATATAAAATATGTCTTAATCCGATGAGCAGAACTTATATTTTGAATTTATTATTTTTAATGAATTATATGTACAAGGTCGGCCAGTTTTGTAATGTAGGCTCGGATGCCCAACAGATGTGTCACACACCCTCATGATGGATATATATACAGGAAAAGTTGGAGAGATTTTCATCATCATCACAACACACATCTTCCTCTCTCATCAAGGAGTACGAGCTACCAAGAAGGACGAGTTTAATCCACACGTGTGAAGGACGAAGAGGACAAACCGTACAGCTGAACTGCAGTTCGATTTTCTGCTGTTAGGGTTTCGCTGTAAGTTTGACCAGCGTTGACTTTGGTCAACGCATGGTCCAAACAAACTGAAAATTGGTGGAAGATTCGATTTTTGAAGGCCGTACTACCTGGCACAAAAATCGAGGTCAAAGGGTTGACCGTTTTGCTGCTGCGTTGACTTTTAGCTTGCTGCCCCTGCGTTGACTTTTCAGGACAGCGTTGACTTTTGCAGAGTTGACTTGGGTTGACTCATCTACAGTTTGGAGGGTTGTTGTGACACATGCTGGGCTGGCTGACCAAAGGAGACTTTGCTGGTTGAAGCATCCTGTTGACCGCCGAAACGAATACACACATTTTTCCTGTTTCTGATTTGTCTTCTGTAAGATCTACTTATATGTTCTATCTGCATTTTGCTTACCTACTTGTATGATTGCTGAAATAAAAGTGAAATTGCTTCTATCATAGAACATCTACAAAACTTTACATGGTATCGGAGCTGAGGTGAAGACAAACTCAATCTATAGCAATCATCATCGTGGAAATGGGTTCCACTAGTCTTGAATTCAAGGAGAATGACAAGCTGACCGGAAGTGATGACTTCCATCCCTGGAAGATGATATTAGATCTCAAATTAGAAGATCATGATCTCTTGGATCATGTGAAAGGAAGGATTCAAGAACCTCCATCCAATGCCTCTGCTGCTGTTAGAAACAAGTATAAGAAGGGAGAAATCAAAGCAAAGCTGCTGATCAGGGAATCCATAAATAAGAGTCTGGTTGCCTACATATCGGAACTAGGCACATCCAAGGAGATGTATGACAAATTGATACTTATGTTTCAAGTAAACAATGTGAACCAAGTGCTATTCCTCAAGAACAAGTTGAAGAATATGAAGAAGGGCCGAGATGAGTCTGTTCAAACTTTCTTTCTGAAGTTGACCGAAACCAGGAACCATCTGCTAGCTATTGGGGAGATAATAGCTGATCATGAGATGGTTCTCACCGCACTTGGAGGACTTCCATATGAATGGAAAGTATTCACAACTACTATCCTCAACAATAATACCATTCCTAACTTTGATGAGCTTCTGTCAAGATGTATGCAAGAAGAAACAAGGATGAAGGAATTTGATAATGAAAGAAATGCTGCCTATGGTGCTCATTCTCGAAAGAAGAACTCTGGTGGTTCTAAGGACAAAAGAAGGACAAAGACTCAAGAGAAGAAGGGTAAATGTTTCACCTGCCATAGGCCTGGACACTATGCTAGAGAATGCCCCTTCAAGGAGGATTCTCCCGATAGTGACGATAACAACAACAACCGAAGGAATGGGAATCAAAGAAATGACAAATCCAAAGGAAAGAGGAAGGCTCACTTTGGAGGAAACAATCAATCTTCTAAGAGGTCCAGAAATACCAGGTATGAGGAGTCTAATGCTGTTGATAAAAGAAATGAGTATATTCTGGTATCTGCTCTCTCAGCTGCATCTCTGCCCGACACGATGGATGTCTGGCTAATTGATAGTGGTGCCTCAAGACATATCATCGGATTCAAGGAAGCACTTTCTGACATGGTTGAAAGGGATACTAATCTAGAAATTATCCTTGGGGATAATGCCACTTATCCTGTAAAAGGGACCGGGACTGTGACCCTTCACTTGTCTCAAGGACAAGTCCTCCGTCTACAAGATGTCCTCTATGTACCCAAATTGAAGAAGAACCTTGTGTCTGTATCTGCCATGGAAGACAAAGGATTCAATGTAACTTTCTCTGATGGAAAGGTGCTCATGTGGAAGAAGAGCTTCAAGGAAGCTATCTCAATTGGTTCTAGGGTTGGTACACTCTATCAGGTTGGAAGGAGTCCGTTGGGAGCTATGACTTGTGATACTATTCGACAAACCGAACTATGGCACCGTAGATTTGGAAAGCCCTTCCCGAAGCAAGGAAGGTGTATGTAAGGGCTGTGCTGAAGAATATAACATAACAAGGGGACCTTCTTTCCCCTCAAGTGTCACAAAGACATGTGAGATATTGCAACTGGTCCATTCTGATATTTCTGGTATGTTGCCTGTAACATCCCTGGGGGGATGTTCTTACTATATGACATTTACTGATGACTTCTCTCGCAAAACCTGGATCTTTTGAGGAAGCCATCAAGCATCAAGTCTGGAAGGATGCTATGCATGAAGAATATGAGTCTATTATGAAGAATGATGTCTGGGATGTGGTCCCGAGACCGAAGGACAAATCTGTTGTCACTGCGGAATGGCTCTACAAAATCAAACATGGATCTGATGGGAGTGTTGAAAAGGTTAAGGCAAGGTTTGTTGCCCGTGGCTTCTCTCAAAAGGAAGGAATTGACTATGACGATATATTTGCACCTGTGGCACGATATACCACCATCCGATCAATCATAGCCCTTGCTGCTACGCAAGGATGGAGTCTTCATCAGATGGATGTCCAGACCGCTTTTCTGCATGGTGCAATAAAGGAATAGGTGTATGTGGAACAACCTCTGAGATTTGAAGTTCAAGATCAAGACACTTATGTCTGCAGGTTGAAGAAAGCCCTCTATGGGTTAAAGCAAGCACCCAGAGCTTGGTACGAAAGGATGGATAGTTACTTGATGAAGCTGGGCTTCACTCGAAGTAATGTTGATCCGAACCTATACTTCAAGGTTGTGAAAGAGAAGCCTCTCATTCTAGTACTATATGTGGATGACCTCTTCCTGACTGGTGATGACCCTCTCATTCATCAATGTGAGAGGGAGCTTGCTGCTGAATTCGAGATGAAGGTCCTAGGACTGATGCACTATTTACTAGGCCTGGAGGTCTGGCAGAGACTTGGAGAGATTTTCCTTTCTCAAGGAAAATATATTGTGAAGCTTCTGAAAAGATTTGGAATGGTGGACTGTAAGTCCGTGTCGACACCGATGGAACTCAACTTTAAGAAGTTGAGGAGCAACGTTGTTGGGCCCGTCCTACTGAGTATCGTGAACTCATAAGGACCCTGATGTTCTCAATGAACACTTGTTCGAACATATGCTGTGCAGTGAACACTTTGAGTCAACACATGGTTGATCATAACATTCACTGGGTTGGTGCCAAGAAACTCTTGAGATATCTCTGAGGCACGACAGACCATGGGCTGGGATACACTGCCAGGAGTATGACACTCCGTGGATATACTGATGCCGATTAGGCTGGCAGTGTGGTGGATCGCAAGAGCACATCTGGATGCTACTTCACATGAAGATCTGCTTCGGGCAGGAATCTAAAGTCGGCAGTCTTGAGCACCGCTGAGGCCAAATACATTGTAACATGTATGGCCTGTTGTGAAGTCACTTGGTTGCAAAAGCTCCTTGAGAGCTGTTCGAGCATGTGCTAGATGCCACCGTTATCCTTTGTGATAACCAGAGGGGGATTCATTTGTCATAGAATCCCGGGTTCCACGATTGATCCAAGCGTGTTGATGGCTGGTACCACTTTATCTGGGATATGGTACGGCGAGGCGCCGTAAGGCTCGATCATATAGGAACTGATGAGCAGGTCGCGGATATTCTCACAATGCCCTTGGGGAAGGTCATGTTCCTAACCTTCCGTGAGAATCTTGGAATCGTGGAAAGACCCTATGATGTGGGTCCTGTTGGACGATGAGCTCTGGGATCTCTGGGGGGCTTTGGGAGAGCTTCTTGGAGCTATGGGCAACCACAAGGCTAGGCTTGCCAACCTTGGTGGTGTGCTTGGACCCCACTGTTGTGATTTTGAGTTGGTTCACCTCTCATTTTCTGTGCCCCGTATGCATCCTACCCATTGAGTTCAGGGCTCATGGGAAGTACCTCTCATTTGGCCAATGAGGTGTGGAAAAGTTAGAGACTATTAGCAAAGGCTGATGGACGCATCAGAGATTGCCGTACTCTCTATCTAGGATGGCACGGTCCAACCACTTGATCTGGGATCAAGATTTGTGAGGTCTGGGACCTCTGGACTGACTATGTCAGTCGGGGGATGATGTCTTTGTAACTGACCCATTTCTGTTCTGAAATAAAGAAGCCAGCAAAGCAAGTTTCGGCGGGATGACGCACGATGTTGATTGCACTAATAGATGGAGTTCTCCCGAGTTGAGAGGGAGTGTTAAATTTGGACAACTAGGTCCAAACTCCATGTTCTGATGCTCAGATTAAGAAGCTAATATTTTTGTTGGATTCCTCTTTCTGAGAGATGTAATATCCATATAAAATATGTCTTAATCCGATGAGCAGAACTTATATTTTGAATTTATTATTTTTAATAAATTATATGTGCAAGGTCGGCCAGTTTTGTAATGTAGGCTCAGATGCCCAACAGATGTGTCACACACCCTCATGATGGATATATATACAGGAAAAGTTGGAGAGATTTTCATCATCATCACAACTCACATCTTCCTCTCTCATCTAGGAATACGAGCTACCAAGAAGGACGAATTTAATCCACACGTGTGAAGGACGAAGAGGACAAACTGTACGGTCAAGCTGAAGTACGGATTTGCTGCTGCTAGGGTTTCGCGGTAACTTTGACCAGCGTTGACTTTGGTCAACGCTTGGTCCAAACAAGCTGAAAATTGGTGGAAGGTTCGATTTATGAAGGCCGTACTACCTGGCACAAAAATCGAGGTCAAAGGGTTGACCGTTTTGCTGCTGCGTTGACTTTTAGCTTGCTGTCCCTGCGTTGACTTTTCAGGACAGCGTTGACTTTTGCAGAGTTGACTTGGGTTGACTCATCTATTGGTTGGAGGGTTGTTGTGACACATGCTGGGCTGGCTGACCAAAGGAGACTTTGCTGGTTGAAGCATCCTGTTGACCGCCGAAACGAATAAACACATTTTTCCTGTTTCTGATTTGTCTTCTGTAAGATCTACTTATATGTTCTATCTGCATTTTGCTTACCTACTTGTATGATTGCTGAAATAAAAGTGAAATTGCTTCTAGCATAGAACATCTACAAAACTTTACAAAAGTCTAGCCAAATAAAAGATATTTGAGAGTACGACATATCTTATCACCATCACCCATGGTTTCTTACAAAAAAATGACAACCAACTTCTCAGATTTCACCAATCTTCGAAGGGCCAATTTTTTTATCCATGATGGCCAAACCATGATAGTTGAAAGAGAGGCAAATCATGGGGAAATTGGTTCAAGGTTTTCTCTTGCTCTAATAACCCTATCAATCAGAGTCTATTTTCTGGATGTAACATCGTTGCCAACTTGTCTAGTAGCTTTGGAGATGTAGGAGTGTCTGCCTCTAGAGGATCAAGTGATCTTGGGGGGGATACCTCACCAATACCAAACCCAGAGGTTTGAATTTTGTAGGATGAGTTTCTAGACCTAATATTGTATCGGTGTGAGGTGGAATCAGATGATGTATCATCAAAGGCGGTTGGGTGTGTATCAGGGAGGATGGAGAGGATAGGAACAGGGATGCCAGGAGGTGCGAGGGATATGGGGCATATTACGGGGGGCATCATACAAGTTGTACATGGACCATCAATGAAAAAATAATATGCACATGATATGGAAGAAATCGAAGAAGATAAAAGAGGAAGGGTGAGATTCGTACCCGAATGAGGAGCTGCCCCTGCAATGGCTGATCTGGTGACCCGATCAGAATGATAACAAACAGTCGGGTAGAGCTCCCTAGTGTACATTTGACTAGAGAAATCATTAAGATGCGATGATGATGAATGTGCTCTGCTTCTAGTATCAGTTTTCTGGGTGCCTTTGGACGCGACCATGTCTGTCAAAACCTTGTGTTCATTGAAAAACATCAGACATTCCTTATACAGATTCCATACTTGATGGCATCACCTCCACCGAAAAGGGAATCCTTCATAGTCCAAAATCTAGAGCTTTGAGTGGCCTTGGTAGTGGAGATCCAAGCTTTCAACCAGATCTTCCCTGGTATCTAGGTGAACGAGAATGCGGGCGATCGTCATATTACCAGTTTCCAAATAGGATCGATCATGTTTAAGGTAAGTGCCAAAATCGTTACCAATGATGCGGAAGACATCTTGAGACCAAAAATGGAGGGGAATATTTGGTAATCAGACCCAGATTGGCCCTACACCTAGATTTTCCTTTTCTGGGTCGAATAGTGGTGACCATATCTTCAAGTGCATTGACGCAAATTCAATATGCCAATATTTTGTAAGTGCCCAATTTGTATGTTCAAGGAGGATGAAGATCATGACAAACCATCCCCTAGACATAATGATTACTGACGGTAACTGATACAGTGAATTTCCCCAAATCTCTAGTACCCATTTTCGGAGACGCGCAGCCGAGTAAGATCTGCCTCTGACCCTACCAACCATAACCATATTTGCGGTGTTTGCGACCTGCCCCATAGAAATGCCTTCCCCAAAAATCAACTTCCTTTCTCTTTCTCTAAAATTTGTGCACTTTGTGTTTTTCCCCAAAGATTTTGGATGTGTTTCAGGGGGGGTTAATGGATCATGGAGTGGGGGATCCGAAGCATTCAAAGTGCATGATTTGTCCGAGGTTGGGTTAGTCAAATGACCTCCATAGAAAAAACTGGAAGGCATCCAAGGATAGGGATGGCGGCTCAAGGTGGATGAAAGAGGTTCCCCAGGTTTTGAGGGGCAGGTAAAAATGAAGCATATGGAAGAGAGGATCGGACAGGTAAATGTGGGATCAAAACTGGGGATTGTCGCGAGGGTTTGGTCTAGAGTCCAATTTTGGATCTCGAAGTGGGAGGGAATAGTGAAGGATGGCGAATTTGAGGATTTTGCGATAAATAGGTAACCGATAAAAGACAGGTTTATGGGGGTCTGAGAGAACCCTAAGCAGGTATTTGAGTCGTAAACCTCCATTGCGGTGAGAGAGGAGGTAACTTGGACGTCAGGTGGAGCAGGGTCAGCCAATGAGGATAACAGATGGAGATGAGGTGTAGTCCAGATAGTCGATGAGTCCATGTGGTCAGAGGAGTATTCGAAAAGATTGTCTTCCATAACGATTGGGGAAGATGGGGACATGAATCGAGGGCATAGGGCATGAAGTGGAGGTGAAAGGGTGACTGTATAAAAATGTCGGATCAGGGAATAAACAAAAACATCGTTCACACTATTATGTTTCCGCAAAGAACAACCATCATCCAAACCCTAAAACTAGTGTCAAGCGATCACAACCACAGAGAAACAAATCCATTTGTCCCAACATGATTATTGACTTATTTCCATATATAAAATTTCATATTTTTATTCATCTAACTCTTTTTATCATACGTATACTAGAGTGATCTAAACCATGGTGTGATGAATTTCAACATGTTTGGTATAAGGAAGTTGGTATCTTGAGAGACTTGGCATTTTCTTAAAGCTATTAGGATCGGTAGCTATGCAGAGTGGAACTATGCTTCCTACAAACAATCGTAATAAATTGATTTAGTAGAAAGGTGGCCCATTTCATCTAAACATGTGCGACAAATTTTCCTGTGGAAACCACTAATCCTACGAGGAATCACTCCTTTTGGTACTTCCTAAGGATCTTACAAGGCATTAGCTGCTTGGAAAATTGAACTGGTCATCACTTATAAAGGATATTAATATCCCCCTCTATCCACAATCTATGTCGTATTTTTCTATCACCTCCATAACAACGTCCTTTTCATTCCTTTTGTCAAAGAGAGGTTATGGATTCTCTCCTACCATGGATAACCCGTTAATCCTAGATATGAGCTATGAATAAATTTATATGGGCTCATCAAGTCACATAAATCTGTCTTGTACACAACTCAAGAGTAAATGCCATGCCAAGCCTTATTTGATTACAATGATGGAAAGTATGACACTTTTCCAAATGTTGGATATGCCTAGCCTGCTTCTGATATTGCTACGAAACCATTCCAAGAGAGAAAGGGGATATATATATTTTTGGAAGACTACTTCATGCCAGAGACCTGCTGTAGTGAGCAGTTGCCATCCAATTTTTACCGCGAGCGCTTTTGAGAAATCATTTATATATTTTATTCCCCAACCACCCCATCTCCTAGGTTGAGAAATATGATCCCAATTTACCCATGTGAAAGTACTTCTATTGTATCCTCCTTTCCATAAAAATCTTCGACATAGTTGATGGATTCAGTTTTTGACAACTTTAGGAATCCATGTGAGGGACATCTAGTAGACAGGAGTATCCTCCAAAAAATATTTTATTAGGATCAATCTGCCTGCTCTATATAGCCATTTTGTTGCCAAATGTTAATCCTGGATTCCAACTTTGCAATTAGCCATGCCAAATTGGCAATATGGTATTTATTTGGTTTTAAGTGAAATCCCAGATATTTAATGCCATCTTCCATGTCAAATTGTCTATAAGAGAACTGTTGATGTGTGAAAATATGTAGTGGTGTTGGACAGTTTGTATCCATGATGTTGGATTTTACCAAATTCGGGATCATCCCAGAGCCTTTATAGAAGATGGTTAATATGGGAAAGAAATTGGTGGAGTATTTGATGGATCTGTTCAAAAAAATTGAGACATCATCTAAAAATAAAAGGTGTGAAATGGTTGTGGCATCAATAATTTTTACTCTCAATATATCTTCGGATCAACGCGCATTTTTGACAAGTCTGCTCAAACCTTCCATGATGAGCAGGAATAAAAGTGGAGATAATGGGAATCCTTGCCTCAGGCCCCATATTTCCTGAAATAAATTTGACGCAGATCCATTAATGAGGATGTTGTATGAGGCCAAATTAATACAACACATGATCTAGTTAATGAATGAGTGAGGGATCCCAATCTGAGTGAGAATGAGTTAGAGGTATGACCAACATGTGTGATCAAAGGCCTTAGATAGACCAATCTTGAGAATAATTCTTTGTAGCTGCTTAATTTTGATGGAATGAAGGCCTTCTTGGGCAGTGCCAATTGCCTCATGGATTTTTCTGTGAGAGAGGAAAGAAAACTTCTCTTTGGAAACATGTCGGGATAAAATTTTCTTTAAGAGATTTGAAATAATTTTGGAAATAATCTTGTATGTACCGTTGCATAGGGATATTGGCCTGAAATCTTTAAAGGATAGGGGATTATCATATTTTGGGATAAGGCCAATGAAGTTGGTGATTATTGGACCATACATGCGACCATTGGTATGACAATACTCCACCACCTTAAGAATGTCCTAACCGATTGATTCAAAAAATGTGAGATAAAATTCAATGGGCCATCCATCAGGGTCTGGGCTTTTATCTTTCTGGAACCATTTTAGCACAACTTCAATTTCACCAAGTGTGACAGGTTTGTTCAAATTTTCGATGTCCTCTTCATCGACAAAAATGGGGAAGTGTCTGGCCATATTGAGGATGTGGTCAATGGTAGCTTCATGAGGGGCCGTGAAAAGCTGACTGAAAAGTCAGAGCCCCATATCCACAATCTGGTGAAATGAAGATGCCTCCCTACCCGAAATATCCTTTAGTAACCAGATAGTGTTGGCGATTTTCCGACCTTTTGCACATTTTTGGAAGGATTTTGTGTTTTCTTCTCCTGATTGTAACCATATTGCTCTGCTCCTAAGCCTCCATTCCTCTTCCTTCTGTTTTAGGATTTTGAGCTTCTTAGATTCCAGGCGATTCAAAGTGAGTTTATTCTCAGTATTGAGGAAACTAATATTGTTGGAGTCCATCATGTCAGATATGTCTGATTCAAGGTTCCGAAGCATAATTTCATCCTTCTTACGCTTTTCCTTGATCCATGTAATAGTTCTTTCCTTGAGCTTTGATAGGTTTTCAACAAGAACTTCAGCAGGATCCCTATTCAAGGCTTGGCTACAGGGTAACCAGGAATCTTTGACTAGCTGGTGGAATTCTACATATTGTAGCCAAGTAGAATTAAACATGAAGGGAGCCCTAGGCTTGGGGGATGTGCCAATGATATCCAGGAATATGGGGGAGTGATCAGATATACCCCCATGAACAACCTATTGTCTCATCCCATTTAATTTATCTACTAATGGGGCTTTGATGAGGAAACAATCAAGTCTTCTAGCCAACATAACATTCCCAATGCACTGGTTCTGCCAAGTGGGTTGGATTTTTTCCATATCAATGTTCAGGAGGTTGTATTGATCCAAAATAGGGTCAAAGTATTCAGAGATAGGATCGATTTTTCCATGATTTCCCCAAGACTCTGCATGACCCAGAGAAAATTTGAGGTCGCCTCCAATGATAATATTATCAGATGCAAGGGGGGAAGATCTTAAAATGGGTTCCCATAAAGCTTCTCAATTATGGTAGGGGCCATAGATATTGATGAGGTTCAGATGCATATTGAGCTCAATCGAATATATTTCTGATGCAAGTACCCTTCTCTGGACCAAATGTTTTCAATCCACATAGTTTTTTCGTGAAAACCAACTGCACATCCACTGAATCCGCCTCTAGTATCAAGACTATGGAAAGTCTAGCCAGATAAAAGAGATTTGAGAGTATGAAATATCTGACCACAATAACCCATGGTTTCTTGAAAAAAAATGACATCTAGCTTCTTAGATTGCACCAATCTTCGAAGGGCCAATTTTTTATCCAGGCTGGCCAAACCCTGATAGTTGAAAGAGAGACAGATCATGGGGAAACCAGTTCAGGGTTTTCTCTTTCTCTAAGAACCCTATTAATCATAATCTATTTTCTGGATGTAATATTGTGGCCAACTTGTTTAATAGCTTTGGAGATGTAGGAGTGTCTGCCTCTGGAGGATCGAGTGATCTTGTGAGGGGATACCTCACCAATGCCAAACCCAAAGGTATGGATTTTGTAGGATGAGTCTCTAGACCTAAGATTGTATCGGTGTGAGGTGGAATCAGATGATGTATCATCAGAGGCACCCGGGTGTGTATCAGGGAGGGTGGAGAGGATAAGAACTTGGATGCCAAGAGGTGCGAGGGATATGGGGCATATTATGGGGGGCATCATAGAAGTTGTACAGGGACCATCCATGACAAAAGAAGATGCACATGATATGGAAGAGATCGAAAAAGATAAAAGAGGAAGGGTGAGATTCATACCCGAATGAGGAGCTGCCCCTGCAATGGATGATCTGGTGACCGGATCAGAATGATAACCAAAATTTGGGTGGAGCTCCCTAGAGTACATTTTCCTAGAGTGATAATTAAGATGCGGTGATGATGCATGTGCTCTGCTTCCGGTATCAGTTGTCTGGGTGCCTTTGGATGCGACCATGTCTGTCAAAACCTTGTGTTCATTGAACAACATCGACATTCCTTATACAAATTCCATACTTGATGGCATCGCCTGCACCAAAATGGGACTCCTTCATAGTCCAAAATATGGAGCTTTAAGTGGCCCTAGTAGTGGATATCCAAGCTTTCAATTAAACCTTCCCTGGTATCTAGGTGAATGAGAATGTGGGCGATCGTCATATTACCAGATTCCAAATAGGATCGATCATGTTCAAGGTAAGTGCCCAAATCGTTACCAATGATGCAGAAGACATCTTCAGACCAGAAATGGAGGGGAATATTGGTAATCAGATACAGATTGGCCCTAGATCGAGATTTTCCTTTTCTGGGTCGAATAGGGGTGACCATATCTTTAAGTGCATCGACGCAAATTCAATATGCCAATATTTTGTAAGTGCCCAATTTTCATGTTCCGAGAGGTTGAATATCACAACAAACCATCCCCTAGACATAGTGATTACTGACGGTAATTGATCTAGTGAATTTCCCCAAATCTCTAGTACCCATTTTCGGAGACGCGCGACCGAGTAAGATCTGCCTCTGACCGTACCAACCAAAACCATGTTTACAGTGTTTGTGACCTACCCCATAGAAATTCCTTCCCCAAAAATCAACTTCCTTTCTCTTTTTTTGACGTTCATGCACTTTGTCTTTATCCCTAGATATTTTGGATGTGTTTCAGGGGGTTTTATTGGATCATGGAGTGGGGGATCTAAAGCATTCAAAGTGCACGATTCGTTTGGTGTTGGGTTAGTCAGATGAGCTCCACAGAAACAAACAGAAGTTCTCCAAGCATAGGGATGGTTACTCAAGTCGGATGAAAGAGGCTCCCTAGGTTTTGAGGGGTAGGAAAAACCGAAGCATAAGGAAGAGAGGAGCGTATAGGTAAATGTGGGATCAAAAGCGGGGATTGTCGCGAGGGTCTGGTCTAGAGTCCAATTTTGGATCTCGGAGGGGGAGGGAATGGTGAAGGATGGCAGATTCGAGGGTTCTGCAATAAATAGGTAACCAATAAATGAGGGGTTTATGGGGGTCTGAGAGAACCCTAAGCAGGTATTTGAGTCGTAAACCTACATTACAGCGAGAGAGGAGGTAACTTGGAGGTCAGGTGGAGCAGGGTCAACCAATGAGGATAACTGATGGAGATGAGGTGTAGTCCAGATATTCGATGAGTCCATGTGGTCAGAGGAGTAGTCGACAATATCATCTTCCATAACGGTCGGGGAATATAGGGACATGAAGCGAGGGCGTAGGGCACGGAGTGGAGGTGAAAGGGTGACCGTATAAAAACGTCGAAACAGGGAATAAATGAAAATGTCGTTCACACTGTTATGTTGCCACATAGAAAGACCTCATCCAAACCCTAAAACCGACGTCAAACGATCACAACCACATAGAAACAAAGCCATCTATCCTAACATGATTATTGACTGATTTCCATATATAAAATTTCATATTTTTATTCATCTAACTCTTTTTATCATACGTATAATAGAGTGATTCAAATGACGGTGTGATGAATTTCGACTTGTTTGGTATAAGAAAGCTGGTATCTTGAGAGACTTGACATTTTCTGAAAGCTATTAGGATCGGTAGCCATGCATAGTGGAACTCTGCTTCCTACAAACATTCGTACATAAATTGATTTAGTAGAAAGTTGGCCCTTTTCATCTAAACACGTGCGACATATTTTGCTGTGGCAACCACTACTCCTACGAGGAATCACTCCTTTTGGTACTTCCTAAGGAAATTACAAGACATTATCTGCTTGGAAAATTGAACCCGCTCATCACTTATAAAGGATATTAATATCCTCCTCTATCCGAAATCTACGCCGTATTTTTCTATCACCTCCATAACAACGTCCTTTTCATTCCTTTTGTCAAAGAGAGGTTATGGATTCTCTCCTACCATGGATAACCCGTTAATCCTAGATATGAGATATGAATCAATTTTTATGGGCTCATCAAGCCACATAAATCTATTTTTTACACAACTCAAGAGTAATTTAACACAAATATTTACTTCGTTACTAAGACCAAAATGGGGGATATCCAACAAATTTAAAATACCTGATTTATGAAGCCCTCTAGCCCATTGCTAAGGTTCACAAATTTGTGGAAGTCTTGGTTGCACTATGATAGTCATATACTTTTCATGAGAATATTGGGGAAACTTGTTGGGGTATGTGACATCATGATCATTATATTTCAGCTTGTCAATCATGTTGAGCATGTCACCTTCTTCGATAATCCTTTGCAGAATTTGATTTGTTAACAATTTATTCTTTGGCTCTTTCAATAGCTAAATTTTTGGTTTTGCAACAAGTTTTGGAGGTGGCACACCACTGGCACCATTTTTCCTTGATTTCTTGGGAAGTAACGATGAGGGCATGACATATGTCTCTAACAACTAAAAAATTTCCTTACAACTTCACTTTGATCTTAGAACTTATCTTTGTTTTGTGCTTCATACCTTGGCTCTATTATTACAAATACAAGACAATGAAAAATGATTTGGATGAAGTACTAGTGACTTACATTGCTTGTGTGCATTTTCAATTGTAATAACTCTTATTAATATTGGTCATATCCTATAATAACTTCATCGGGAAGGAACATCATTTGTTCTTCTAACCAAGGTGGAAGTCATGTCAACAACCTTTCTAACATAGCTTCCAATCTAGGACATATTTTTCTTTAATTAAATTTGATGTATTTTTATAGAAATTTCAATGGTGTCACATCCACATGGGTGGCACACGCTTTTTTTGGTGCCTTTTTCTACAATTTCTTGGTTTTAGTTGCCATCATCGACCACTAGTTGTAGTCCACTTTTCATGCTATCACTAGTACTACACACTTTCCTTAAATGATTGTTCACATGACTATGGAGCGTTCTTGGTGCGTAGTGTTCTAGTCCTTCATTGCAAAATGTAATATCTACTTTGCCAAGTTTTTTGCATTGCTCTTGCAGGCAAAACATTCTTTGGGTTCTCTACTTCAAAACAAATACCTGCAAACACCATTATGGTTACAAAAACAAAGGAGGTTTTTCCCTACAAATATATCAACTTTGGAAAGTGCGACAGTTGTATCTAGATAATTTTAGTCAGCTTCCATTGACAAGTTCATTGATGGGATCCTCATTGAGTTTCTTTAATTGTACTGTCGTTGCATTTATGACATATTCGATAGTATACAATCCCTACCAATGCATCTGAAATTTCCTAGGGTGTTCAAAAATTTGTTGTCATACATCAACACAAGACCGTCAACTTGGAATTGATTTTTTTTAATACTTGCAAGCAATATTTCAAAATACAATATTTTCAAACGTTCTATTTTGGTTTTATTTTCTCTATAGGAGCATGCAATGTGAAACTTTATAATTTCAATACATAAAGTTGGTTTTTCAATAAATTGATATATAATTGTAGTCTAAAACCTCTCTAAGATTATGTTTTGAGATACTAACGTTTGAATAAATTAATGAAAAAAGGGCAAGAAAACAAAAGGAAAAATTCTAAGAGAACTACACTGAAGAAAAAGTCCATTACCTAACTAAACATAACAACATATAAGTGAGAGGAAGAAGCTTACCTAAATAATGTGATTGCAAAAATTAGCACAATACTCTTTGTGCAATTAATGATTTCTCTGGAAATATTGTCAAGTTGGTAGTGATAGGTTTGGAGTTGAAAGTAAGATCACCAAGTGCAGTTCTATTTTGGATGTAAAGGTCTAGCTATCCCCCTCCTTATGAAGAAGGATCATCCCTTTCTCTTTCATTGTCCCTATCAACAAAACCTTTGCTCCTTCTGTCTCCCTCCCTTTAAATTTTCTTTCCCATTCAATTCTCCTTTTCAACTTCTCATAAATTGAACCTTTGCTCAATTTGTCTCTCTCACCTTAAATTCATGTTCTCATTCCCTTTCAATTATCCTAATGAGCCTTTCAAAAAATCATTCTTGTCCAATACCACCTCCTCTCTACATCTTCCCCAATTCTGGGTCATAAGTTGATCATTCTTTAACAACAAGCTCCCTTGACTTGTCACTCAACCCTCTAGAATATATCCCTTCTCCCCTTGGCTAGATTGTTTCATAGAGGCCTATCCAATCCATTCCAATATATTTTTTTTATTTGCTAGTAAAAAGTCACTATGTCAAATTCTGTAGAGTTTAGGGTAATTTTTTTGAAATAAAAGAAAGCCTATGACATGCCAAATAAATAATCCTTAGTAGGTGACATCATGTCAAAAATAAGTTTGCTAATTTGATTTAAAATCAAGTTTAATATTTCTATTTTGAAATTGACATGGAAATTTTTTGGCCCAACTCTTTCTTGAATATTTGGCGAGTCTCTCATGTCAATAAGATTTTTTTCGTCCAACTTGTGCTAACCATTTATTGAATATCCAAAAAGTCTCTTAGGGATCTTGTCAATAATAATAGCAAACTCATGTCATGAACCTCTCCAAAGACCACACTACAAGGAAAAGACCCTCTAGCGGATGTTTTTGAGGAACCCCTTATAAAAATACCCAAGACATCCGTTTCTAGCAGAGGTTACTAGAGGAGGTTGACGGGTGGAGGTTTTTGCAGATGTTTTTCGTCTGGTGCGCTTATCATCCTAAACTGCATCGGTGCGTTCAACAAGAGAAAACACCGGCATGCACAAAACATTGGCACATCGAACACCGCACGCTCCGTAAAAACCTGCCCAGTGTGTCTTATTACTGTAGCGCACCGGTTCTTTACAAAGATTCTGCACCGGTGCGTCTTAAAACCCCACGCCAAAACTGAAATCGCTCGATGTGGTCTTAAGAAACCGCACTGGTGCGCCTATAAAACCCCGCGCACCTGAACAAGGTTAAATAAAATTATGGCAAAAAAACCAAATTTTTCACTTTTCTCAGTGCTCTAGAGCTCTCAAGCACCAGTGCAATTTATCCTTGTCTGTGTCGCCCTCACATCGGTGCTCCCATTGCACCCATTGCACGCACTATTGTTGTGCATTGCCCACCAATCTCCATTTTGAATTTTGCAAAATGGTGGGCAAATTTACTTTTGCAAATTCTATAGCTAATATGCCTCATCGATGGCCAAATGTACAGGTATTTTTCTTGTTTTTCCATAATTAATCCTTTTAGCGGATTAGAATTGTAAATTAACTTAAAATTAACCATTAAAAAAAATAAAAAAATCTCGTAGTGTGCTTGAGCCGTTTGGCTCACATCGGTTTGCGGTGCTGCCAGTAAATTTATAGGCCGCACCATAACCGGTGCTAATGGTATCCGCACCGGTTCCGGGGTGGTACCGAAAGGAGCACCATGCTATTTAAAATTTAAAAAAGGTCTGGTGCGGTCGGTTACCTGACTGCACTGTTGACCCCGTGGAATAGCGGCAATGCGATGCATTGACTGAAATATCCACTGCGGGGTGGGTATTTTTGTCAGCGCACTGCATTCCTGCATTTTGACACGGTCAACATTGCGGCCTGGTAAAAGAATGCACCGTTGACTATCTAATGATGTCAGGAGGTTGTTGCGCTGACTAAAATTTACACCTCAAGGCGTATAGTTTGGTCAGCGCACCGCCCTCCCAACACCGTCCATAGTCAACGGTGTAGTCTATTATACCACCACATCATTGACTTATAAAAAATTCCAGGAGGGTGGTGCACTGCCGCCGGTGCATGACAAAAAAAGACTCACCGGTACAGGTGCATGCCTATTTTTTGTGGCGCATCGACCTTTTTTTTTCCCCAAAAACATTTATATATGTATATTCCTAAATACATGTCTCATTTAATAAAAAAATTGTAATAAATATGTCAATCATTTAGAGACGTGAAAGGAGAGAAGAGAGGGAACAACAACAACAATAGGTGGACCAGTATAACATGGTTTGCTTGTGGGAGGCACGAGAGAGGGAGAGAAATGCGTACCCTTGCCCTATTAAAACAGCTACCTAGGGGCTCCTAAGGCAGGTAGGCCTCCTCAAGTTCTATGAGGAGGCTACTTCCCTAAAGAGCCATGGTTTGTTTTTAGACATTTTATCCGCAGGTGGAATGCCCACCTACAGGCTTTCCGGGTTGGTCCTAACTAGTGGTATGTGCCCACTGAGGAGGAGAACATTTCATTACAGGGCTATCGAGGAGAGGGGTGGATTTTCCCTCGTTCCCAGAGGTTCGAGTTGGCTATGCAGCAGGGAGTGTGTTGGTGCACTCCTTGAGTTAAATTAGCACAGATATACTGTCTCCTTCAGATTTTCAGGTCTCCGAATGTCAGTTACATATTGTTGCATTTGGTAGTGAGGAGGTGAGGTGTCTCTCACTTCTGATTTCGACCATTTCACACAACACCAGTGATGGGCAACACATTAGTTTCTCGCTTCTATATTATGTTGATTCTTTAGTACAGGAGCCACGACTTGTCAGGTGGTCTGCCATTTTTTTGCAGCAGTTCTATACAGCCTTAGATAGATGTCGTGCTCATGCACAAGGGAGGGTCAACTGCCCTTTTACTTTAGATCTTTTTTGTTTATTTTTTGAAAGGTTTCTAGAGACGAGGCCTACATTTTTTCGGCATCCTCGTAGGCCAATGTTGGAAGCACAGATGCACATGTGGGGACAGATGATTCCCAAGATGGGCAAGACTGAGTTTTCTGCGAGGATATCACATGATGCACTGGAGTTGCTAGCCAGTGTTGACAAGCATCCCTTCGTTATTGTCCCCTGTCCTTATGTTGGTTTGGATTGGTGAGGGTGTGCCAACATCCTCTTCATAGATGATGAGCCGCCAGATTATAGAGGTAATATTACTGCTTTATTAAAATTTATTCTAACATGTTATTTAACTTGTTTTTATTAAATTGTGTAATGAAACTGTTTAATTATTGTTGTGTACTTGTATATATTTTGCAAACATTGGGTCTTTTGATGGCGAGGACATGCTAGCACCACCACATGATCGAGGTGTGGATCTTGATGACGATCAAGATATGCCAGATGTCGAGGATCATGAGGTCGGTGCAGAGAGACCTGCTCCTACTAGTGTGCCGATACCGCCTTTTTCTAGGCGCGGTAGGCTTGATATCAGATTGAGGAAGGATTTGGAAGACCAACTCTGTGCATTGATTGTTGAGGCGGCGGTCAGGCCTACTACTATGAGAGACATACAAGCTGATGGTAGGCTGGTATATATGTGGAGAGGCATGTCGTGTGACATGTACAGCCTGATACGGCATGTCGTAGGACCTACGACCTTAGTTATGCAGCTGAGGAGGACCCTTGCACATTATAGGCATGGTCGAGACACAACACGTGATCAACAATCCACCAGCAGCGCCGACGCATCATCTAATGATCACAAAGAGGGGAGTGATCATCGTTCACCTCACGCCGTGCTAGATGAATAACCTCCACTAGCATCGAGTAGCAGTCATCATGGAGAGCAGGTTGGACAGTCGGCCACGTCGAGTTAGCAACCTGCAACATCCAACAATACTCATGATCATGAGCAGGCTGGACCATCAACCATGTCGAGTCATCACGATGAGCAACCGATAGTTGATCCTTATCAACATGAGGCACCAATACCAGATCAACAAGCACGTGATGATCAACATGTATCTGAGCTTGTTGAGGCTGCACCATTGACTGAGCATGCCTTGATAAGTACTGCTATTGATGTTGTACCACTAGCTGATATATGACATTTATATGACAGTTGTATATTTTTGACATTATTCAATTATATATATATATATATATATATATATATATATATATATATATATATATATATATATATATATATATATATGTGGTACATATATTTTATGTTCATGTTGCAGTGGTACTTAATTTACATGTTGGTGATCATCATGATGTGTATATTGTTAGGCCATGTTAGATATGTTCATTTAATGTGCAACTTGCAGATAGATGTGTATATGATAGCAGTTATTTCACATGAGATGTATATTTGATGTTTGTGTTGTGAAGATGTTATACAATGCTAATTGTGTTTTGTTAGATGATCATGATCACGATGATGTTAGCGAATTTGAATGTGTTTTTTAGTCGAATATGATGTTTGTATGATGGTTATCATGATCGTGATGTTTATTAATTAATTTAATATTAAATGATCATGATATTGTAAAATTGTAATATTTGTAATTCTAATTGTAGGTAAAATTCTAAAATTGTAATTGTAATTTTACTTGTAATTGTATGTAAAATATTTGTAAAATTTTAATTTTAATTGTAATATTTAATTTATTGTGAAATGATTGTAATTTTAATTTTAATTTTAACTGTATATATGTAAAATTGTAATTGTAATTCTAATTGTATGTAAAATTCTGAAATTGTAATTATATGTAAAATTCTAAAATTGTAGTTGCAATGGTATATATGTAAATTTGTAATTGTAATTGCAAATTTTAAATTTGTAAAATTGTAATTGTATATATGTAAAATTATAATTGTATGTAAAATTCTAAAATTGTAATTGTGTGTAAAATTCTAAAATTGTAATTGTAATGGTATATATGTAAATTTGTAATTGTAATTGTAAATTTTAAATTTGTAAAATTGTAATTGTATATATGTAAAATTCTAAAATTGTAATTGTAATTGTAATTGTAATTGTATGTAAAATTCTAAAATTGTAATTGTAATTGTATGTAAATTTGTAAAATTGTAATTGTAATTGTAATTATAATTATAATTGTAATTGTATGTAAAATATTTGTAAAATTTTAATTGTATTAATGTGAAATGATTTTATTAAAATTTTTAAATTTGTAAAATTTTAAATAATTGTAAAATAATAAATCTAGAATAATATGAATTTTTGTAACATAATAAAGTTTATAAAATAATGCAAATAAATTCATGTACTTTAGAATTATCATTATTTTATTATGATCTTACATACAAAAAAAAGAACATTATACAATACGCCATTGTTTTTGAGATCAACATAATTGCAAATGATCCAGTGAAATATTGGTTTTAACATTAACACAATGCAAATTACCAATTAATTCAAAATACATATTATAATGTTTCGAAAAACCCATCTTAAAAAGTATAAATATTGATGAAATAACACATGTACCATATCACTCTCGGTTCTCGTGATCACCCTCATTAGCTTTCAGCTCGCATGGCATGATAACACTATTGTTCTAAAAAATATGTTTTTATCTAGAGTCATGTCTCAATACGAACCACCAATCCCTATCCAACACATCTAGGTAAAATAACACCTGGTTGCAGTGTTTGGGGAAAACATAGGGCTCCTTAGCTTCATCCCACATCTTTCTAGAGTTGATACATATCAACCTACTATCGTGATCTTCCTTTACATTATTCCGATCAAAGGCATCCCACCACTTGCACCTAAAAATAACACATTGGAAAGAAGAGAAGTCCACTTCAATGATCTCTTGTATCTTTCCGACGTAACCTAACGTCCCTTGTACTAGGTTTTGATCACGATGGCTAGATCGACTAGATTGATTGTACTCGACTTCCACTCCATAGTCTTGTGTGATGTTTCCAACATCGTCATTTTCTGTGCAAAAATGGTGTCCATATGCCTGCATAGATGGGAACAAATGCGCCTATTATAAAAAAGTTTAAAAAATCATAGTGTCATGTGTCTGATAATAACCCAATAGTTAAAATATGAAATATATATTTAATTACATTTGAAAGGTGCATTATTAAGTTTCAAATGTACATATAAATCAAATAGATTATTACCGAGTTGTCGCACCCAATCCCTACGTTTAGCGCATCCTCTTCAGCATGTAGGTATTGAACGGTTGCACCATGTTTCTCTCTGACTTGGTCAGCAACCTAACTGTTGGGGCATATTTTTGGCATATTTTCTTTTAAATGATTGGGATAAGGCACACTTCTACCATTCAACCGTTTGAATTCTTTCTTGTCACTATCCCATTTCATCCTCTTTTGTTCGTATATTGCGACCCACGATTGTGTCACTTCAGAATTGTAAAGAATGGATTTATTGATTGTTTCAATTTCTGCATTCGCCGATGAAATCAAACCGACATTATATAGTACATAGAGATAAAAATATACATTATATCGAAGTTCAACATGAATATTTACTTTGTGTAAATTTGAAAAATTATAAGTTGCTTACTCTTTATCAAGCACTTTTTTCCACTTTTTTGGAGCAACTCCCCTTCTCTTTTGTCTTCATCCCTTTCATCATCCCAAATCTCCGCACCTGGTCTATTGTCGATCTGCTTGATGTACTCACTGGCATAATAGAAAGACTCATACGATATGTACCCCTATGCCATAGATCCCTCGGGTTTTTCCCTTTGTCGAACAAAACCTTTCAATTTGTTCATGTACCTCTCTAAGAAGAACATCCAATGATAAGAAACCACCCCAACTAATTCAACCTCATCTACTAGGTGGATTAGAAGATGAACCTACAAGTCCATGAAACTCGTCGATAGTTCCTTCTCAAACATACAAGCATCTCAACTATCTCTTGACGCCACCGTGGAATGCTAGCCACGTGAATCTCCTTTGACGTGATCCAATGTACAAATGCAAATAATTTAGATATGGCATGTCCTAGGTCTTAAGGGAATTCATGTTTCACACACCCACGCATGAAAAAAGGATAATGACACTACAGAGTTATAAACACGTGAAATAATATAAAAATTAATTATGTTTTATGATCCCTGCATGGGATATAATTTATTAATATAACAAATAATAAAATCATGCTTTTGACATTATACGTACTCTTAGAATATTCAGATGGTCATGCGATTTCAACCCCGACAAATGGTCATCCACAGTGAAGCAGCACCGTAGTGAAGATCCGTATGAAGATGGCACCCTCACACCCATTATAACTTCCTTTGCCAAAGAAATATCATCTTTTTTAAAAATCCATGGGACATCCCCTTCTTTGAAATACCATGAATTAGATGGACCAACGCCTGCCTTTGATCCTGTACTTTCTAATCGTCTTGGCCAATGTTTCTTTTTAGTTTTTGAAGTAATAAGATCTTTCCTAACAGCTAATGTGTCACTTTGTTTTGATGATATGTGCCTCCATAAAGAAGATGAAACATTTTTAAATACATGCATGGGATCTAATAAGTGGGTAATCTTAAGTTGATCCCAATATGGGAGGTTATAAAAGATATATTTCTTTTTCATCCCAATGGGTAATTTCTCAACATAGGTGTCGAAGAATGTTGGATCATCGAACATAGGCTCCCCATTCGAATTGACTATTTCATTCTCCTTCTCCTTCTCTCTCTCATTTGCTATAAGCCATTCAGCTGGTGTCGTTACTGGAGGCCTTTGGGTTCTCTCTCGTTTACCATTGAAAGCGGATGCTGCTCTTTTGTAAGGGTGTTCTTTTGGGAGGAATACCCTGGAGCAATCATATACTGGCTTTTGTAGGTCCTTGGACCATCTAGCTTTCAGAGAAGGTCCACAACATTTACATCCAAAATACCCTTTTGTTACAAGACCTACAAGATTATTGTATACAATTAATATGCATGGCACGTTAAAGAATATCATGAAGATCAAAACAATTACAATGAATTAGATAACTAATATGTGAAAGAATATTGTTACGTATATAAACAAATCAACAAATTAAAAATGTAATTTACCAAAGAAAACTCCTAAGCCTGGATAATCATGTGTCGTGTAAGCACATATGCCATACAACGTAAAAATCCTCTCTGTTGCGATGGGTCTTGATACATCGTATACATTTATCCCATCCCATAATTCCTTCAATTCATCTACCAGTGGTTGTAAGTAGACATCCATATTCTTCATTTGTATTCTACCAGGGACTATGAGAGCCAACATAAGATGTTCATTCTTCGCGGACAACCATGGGGGGATATTTTTATTGATCACTACTACAGACCAAACATAATAGTTTGTGTTCTGGAGGGAATATGGGTTGACGCCATCCATGGCTATGTTGAGTCGTAGACTTCGTACTTCATCCTTGAATTTTTCGGGCCATGTATCCTCTATATGCTTCATGGCTATTGAATCAGTTGAGATTCGCATAACTCCCAACTCACTTTTGTGTGAGGCATGCCATCCCTGCAACATAGCTAATTCTTTGCAACGAAAGAGCCTTTGAATCCTTGGGATTATAGGCATGTGTCTCAATATCTTAAAAGGAGGACCACACGATTTTCCCTTCTTTTTTGATTTATCATACTTTTCATGCCCACATTTCGGACATATCTCTTTGTCTGCATATTCTCCTCTATATATAATACAATCATTTGGACATGCATGATATGATATGTACTCAACACCCAACATTTTCAACAATTTTTTTTCCTCTTTGCAGCTACCGGGCAAGACATTATCACTCAGAAGAACCTTATCTTTGAATAACCTGTAGCTGGTGATCATGGAAAATATTAATAAATGTACATAATTAATGCCGATATAATTATTAAAGTTCATAAAATTGAACATTTGTAATGTTCATTGTGTACTGATTATATTTCTCAAATTTATATAAGGGAGGACTTTATGGTAACTTACCTCAAAATTTCCAAGAAACATGCATTCAACAAGCCAAAATTTGCTTTCAAGTTGTATAGTAACATCGTTGTCCCCAACTGGGTAGACTTTGACTGACCACCAGGTCCAAAGAGAGGGGTGGTGGAAGAAAATTTAAGGCTTTCAAAAAAGGTGTCAGCGATGTAAGCATCATCCCCTAGCTGATCATCGTTTTGGAATGCATATAACAACATTGTCTCCATGGTAGTTGTATCCCTTAAGTAATCATCCATACCAACCTCTATTTGATTACCTCCATTGCCAGCTTGTGAAGAAATACTATTGTTGTGGTCATTCCTAATTGGTGAATATGGATGTAGCGGGAATTGAATTGGTGGTTGATTCAACCATTCTTGGTATCGTTCCTCTACGATTTTTTCTCTTAATTCAGTCTTCTCTCAATTTGACATTGTCGTGGGGTGCAACAAAAGATGGTAGGTAGGTCACTCATCATCACTAGAACCCTAATAATTTTAAAAAAATTATTTGAACATGATTAGTACAAAATATATGATATCAATTAGTAAGCATGTTGACAATATTGCATGATTAATTGGTTTGATGTTGAAATAATTACATTAATCAATATACCAAACAATTATAATTATTACCATCATTGTCCTAGGATTGTGGCTAGAAGATGCAATATTGTTACAATTGGCAGGGTGAAGTGGTTGTCCATTTTCATCTACCAAATGTGCCTTGCGGTATGCTGCTCCTGATAAGAGCTTTCGACGTTTTGGAGATGTTTGAATATTTTGTGCATCTGAACTCGATTCTGAATCTGCATGAACCTGAAAATTTGTATACATTATAAATTTAATTAAGTTGTGCATGATTGACATGGATATAAAACAAAAATTCAATTAGATAATGAAAATATAAATAAAATTTGAAGTAAAAATTACAACTCGAGATGGATAGGGAGAAATCTGCGATGGACTTTGAGAAATATTCTGGAACGAGCTGGATTTTGAAGAAGTGTCCATTCGATATAATTATGATATTTTCTCCCTGCATTTGAGCAAAATCAACAATAAATTTTAGTGTACACACCTAAAAGTAATTTCGGTGCCTTAAAAATGGATTTCTTGTTATCGGTGCTAATGTGCAGATCAATGCACCGATTCATTTTAGTTACTACGCACCGGTGTTGTGTTATTAAAGGATGCACCGGTGCGGTGCTCTTAAGTGACGCACCAGTGACGAATAACTGCAAATAAAAAAAAATGCAACTCTATTTTATTTAAGTGAAAAAAAAAAGCGGTAAATTGAAAAATGGGCGGAAATATATTATTGAAAATTTAATTTCATAAAACAATTCTTTAAATACTAAACACTTTTCATTATTTTACTATTTTTGCAAAAAAATTCGGTCAGAGATTTGCAGGAGACATACCTGGAGCAAGAGAGCACGAGAGCACTGTGGAGCAACGAAATACGTTTGAAGAGAAGTATTTAGACAATCAGAATTCCAAACCTCTAGTGATTCAAACCCTGTAGCATAGAATTTCAAACGATCACGTGATTAAATTTTATTGTTCTTTTTACTTATTTTCTGCAAATTTTTTTACGCAGTAAGAAAAAATTTCAATTTGTTTTTCATTTTCAGAAAAATAAAAATAATAATAATAATAATAATAAATTTTAAAAAAAAATCCATTTTTACCCTAAACCCTTCATTCTTTTTGTTTCTGCCCTTTCTTCTCCTTGTTTCTGTGATTTCATAATTAGGGCTTTTCATTTTAGATTTATAGAGTTGGTATTGCTATATATAGACCTATGACATCCAACCCACGAGATGATTTGCATAGTCGTATCCCAATCCATGTCGGCCCTTGCGTGAATTTTTGAAAAAAATAATTTTTATTTATCGGTGCGTCCAACGTAACCTAGCGCACCGATGCGCTGGATTATCCTAGCGCACCGCGAAAGTACTGTCTGATAAAAAAAATAAATTTTTTTTTAATCAGTGTGCCATATGTAAAATAGGGCACTAGTGCGCTATTTCATTATGGCACACCGCGCATGTGTTGTTTCACAAAAAAATATTTTATTGTGTTAATCGGTGCACCATGTAACATATAACGCACCGCACTGGGTCTCCTAGTTGACAAAAAGCACCGTATGGTGGTCCCTTGTTTGCGTGGGGCGTTTATGCTACAAAAACTAACAATGAACGGTTTTTATTATTTTGTTTGTGTTAATTGGTGCGGTGGTTAACATGTAATGTGCTAGTGCTCTTTGTTGACATAGAGCATCGTGCGGTCTATTGTACTATTTTGGCAGTACGTTTATAAGACCCACGGGCACCGACGTCGGTGCGTACACCATGAATGGCGCACTGATTTCTTGAGAATTTTTTTTTTACCTGAAAAGTTGACAATTTTTTTATAAAATATATTAATGAATGATATGGTACAGATTTCATATTGATAAAGAAATGGTTGATAAGAGATCAAGTAACATAAATACTGATAACACATCAAGAAAAGCAAAAAAGGCAAGTTTTTTGTAAATTCTTTACAAAAAATACTATATGTAAGCTTAACTAATATGTATTGTTTACTGTGTATAATGTAGAGCCACAAAATGATGAAGCTCGATAAGATTATTTATGATTTAGGACCAGAAGAGCATAAAATCTTGATGAAAAAATTGCAAAAAGATGAATTAGGTGAATGAAAAAGTACTATCGATCCAATATGAGTTTCTTTTTTTAATTTTCATTAATAATATACTTAAAATTATTAGATAACATGTGTCAAACAATCTATTAATTCACATCTATTTAATGTTCTACAGGGACCAACAACTCCAAAAAGGAATGTTGTTTTAAGAAAAGAAAAAAAGTAGAACATGCAATTGAAAATAAATTTCTCCTTAGCTCATCTGGAGTGGTGCTGGAGTTTAACAAAAGAGGGAAAATATTTTACAAAAGTTTGAGGGATCTAGTGGAATGAATGTATAAACGTTCTATCCACTTACAATATGAAAATAAATCCAAGGATTCCAAGAACCATATTTTATTTAAACTACAGGAAGAGTTTCCAGAGAATTGGTCAATGAGACATGTCAGAATTTTGATAGCAAAAACGTACACCAACAAAAAAGAAGGAATGAAAAAGTAATATTTCTTTAAATGTTTGTCCAGAATTATTTATAAATATCACTTTTGTTATATTTACTTTTCATATATCAATATAAAAATTAAATAGTGTATTGTCATGTTACATTTTCAGGAAGATTATGAAAATCTCAAAAGATGAACGAGCTGATATCAGAAATATGCTAGTAGGAATGTCCAAAAATGTGTACAAGGAGATGGTCAAAGAATAGGACAAAATTGCATCGTAGGAGGAGCCATCTCAACAACAACGTGCTTCAAATGTAATATGTAATCATTGATTTTTTTAATCATTGGGTACAATAAATAAACAATTTAGCATTAAATATTAATTTTCAAGTATTTTCTTGTATAAAAGAAAAGAAAATGGAACCCATTCAACACATAAAACAGGACGACAAGGAAGAAAATGGTTTATATCTAAGTTTGTAAGTGATTATTGCTTCCTTATAACAACTTAAATAGATTTCATTTTTGTATTTTTTAAGTTGTTTTACAAAAATCATCATTGAATGTCTTCAAACAGGTGCTAATATACAGAGAAGAACCATCAGACGAATTGATTGAGATTGGGTTAAATATGGGTTGTGAGTATATGTTGGCATATTAGAAATTAATTATGGAATTTGTAAGCATCTATCGATCTTGTTTTATTTAGCTTCATCTATAGTTAATAGAACAAAAAGATCTTTTATATTAAATATATGATTTTTTATGGGGTATAAAACTTGCAGGAAACCAAGTATGGAACTGTGCCAACAGATGAAATTTTGAAAGATGGCATACTACATGGTTTTGAAAGAATGTGTATAATTCATGAGTCAATTGTTGCTATGGTACGTCATTTATTTTCGATTTATATTGATGTATATTATTTAATATTGCAATTTTCATTATTCTCATTAATGTATATACACTCATTACAGTTTATTTTTATGTTTGTAGATGGAAGGTGAAGAAGAAGGAAACAGTCAACACCGTGAAAAAAACATTCCTGAAAATAACCCAAGTCATGGAAGTAGCTCTAGCACTGACAACAGTTCAGACAAAGAATGATGATCATTATGTTTGGATATCAAAGCAAGGCGTTGTATTTTTTGAAACATTTGTCTGTGAAATCAGACATTTTGTTTAATGTAATGGACATAGTGTCCCAATTGAAAGACAAAGGGATACCAATAGCATGCATTTGTGTGACAAATATTGTCTTATATATATATATATATATATATATATATATATATATATATATATAATAAAA
This sequence comes from Pinus albicaulis, assembly GCA_034641835.2. Taxonomy (NCBI): domain Eukaryota; kingdom Viridiplantae; phylum Streptophyta; class Pinopsida; order Pinales; family Pinaceae; genus Pinus; species Pinus albicaulis. The sequence continues at coordinate 772,187,489 of CM076570.1, forward strand.
TATGTTTTAATTTATTCTATTGTGTTCTCCATTGTCACTGTGAAATGTAACACCACTGATTAACTTTATGGATGATTAAATATTATAATGAAGAGATGTGAAATTTGAGATATGATATAACAAATTAATCCAAACATATCATTCAAATGCACTAATAAAAATTTAATTCATATGAATACTGTTATAAGATATATATGTGTCGTCTTTTGATGAATAATGCATTTAAAAAATCACAATAATTATGATATGATATAAAAAATTAATCCAAACATCACATTCAAATGCATTAATAAAAATTTAATTAATATGAATACTGTTATCAGATGTGTCAACTTTTGATGAATAATGAATTTTAAAAAATCACAATAATTGCACTGTTACAGGTCGATGTTTCTAAAAAATACAAAATGAACACCGGTGTGTGTCAGTTATTATACACTGGTGCGTTTGTATGATACAACGCACCGGTGTGTTTCTATGACCTATAGGCACTGCACAAATACCAAATTCCAATTATAAATCTCGGCACGTTTGTGCGATATTGCACACCGGTGCATTTATGTGAGACTATGCACCGGTGCATTTGTACGAGCTATGGGCACCGCACAAATACCAATACCAATTATAAATCTTGGTGCGTTTGTGTGATATTGCACACCGGTGCGTTTATGTGAGACTATGCACCGGTGCATTTGTACGACCTATGGGCACCCCACAAATACCAATACAAATTAGAATAATTGGTGCGTTTGTCTGATACTGCGCATTGGTGTGTTTCTATAAGTCTACATACCGGTGTGTTGAGACGACCTATGGGCATTGCATAAATCCCAAGACCAATTAGAATGGCCCCGTGTGTTGTATCACCAACATTATGCCGGATGCGATTTTATACCTTCACGGCTCGATGGATGCACCTTCGACCACCCTAGGCCACCTTCTAGATGACACGCACCGGTGCATTGACACCTTTGTAGTGCATCGATGAAAAAAACATCCATAATAACCTCCGACCACCCAATTTTTTTAGTTGTGTTGAATTTCCGTTAAAAGCTCTACCAAAACCTCCGTAACCATAAACGGATGTTGTAGCAAATGTTTTTTTGACAATTTTGGCCAATTTTATAACACTAAAACCATCTTTATAACCTCCGGTAGAGGGTCTTTTCCTTGTAGTGCCATTATCAATTCTTAACAAAATGAAACAATCGATGGCCACATTATGTTTCCTTCTCCCCATTATCCCCAATTTTTGTTCCACAATTATGGCCTTTTTGATAGCAATCTCCCTCTATCGGCCACTAACTATCCAATTAACTCTAGTCCTACTCCTCTAGCCTAGGTGATTTCACAAAGTCACCTGCAATCTATCCCAATAGGATTTTCTTCATTTGCTAGCAGTAGGTCATGAGGTCGAAACCTTATGAATTTATGGTAGATTTTTGGTCATTAAATAAAGGCTCTGACATTCCAAATAAATCCAACATCAATTAACATACTTTTTGGTGTCTATAAGCTAAAACATCTAGTCTAATACTTTTTATTGTGAAACTGACCCAAATTTTTTTTGACTTACCCTATATGGAATTTCTAGCAAGTCTCTCAACTTTCAAGTCAATAATATATTTCTCAACTTTGGTCCAACAATTTATGGAAATTTTGGAAATCTCTCAAGAATCTTGTCAATAATAGCGGTGAATACCCTTATGATCATCTCCATATGCCATTATCGTCCTATAGCATGATGAAACCTGTGATGGTAACATTCCCTTCCCAATCCACTTCGTCCCTAATTCTTATTCTGTAATTATGTCCTTCTTCATAGTAATCTCCCTCCATGATCACTCAACCTTCCAGACTTTATTTATGGTCTTGACCAAGGCCATTTCAAGGATCCCTCTGTAGTCTAGTTCAATACAATTTTCTTTATTTTCCAATGGAAAGTCATAATAATGTATGGGGACTCTCTCATATCAATAATGCTTTGTTTGGAGTCTAGCCTGGATGTTTATTGAATTTCTAGGGACTTTCTTGTATCAATAATGCTTTGTTTGGAGTCCATCCTAGATGTTTATTGAATGTCTCACAAGTCTAAAAAATATTCACAATAATAGAGGTGATGTTTATTTCTTAAATTGAAAGGAATAAATATGTCAGTCATTTTTGTCTAAAAATGCTTTGGACATTACCTGAAAATGCCACTGAACTCTTGGAGGGGGCAAGTTTGAATCATCTCCTTGTGGGTGTTGCAGTTGGATGAAAATGGAGGAGAAGCATATTTTGCATATATACCCGATTCTCGAACTCTCAAATCAAATGAAAGAAATGTAATGGCAACCATAAAGAAAAAAAATAATTTGACGTAGTCATATGGAGGATGTGAGATGTCTTTCAGTGATTGATTTTGCACATATACCCAAATCTTGAACTCTCAAATCAAACCAAGAAATCCAATGACAACTAGAAGATTGGTTTGTTTAGCTTGAATTACAATATTTTTCATCTGGGTAGGCCATGGGCTGTTTTGATGCAAAGGGCACACACACATATATATATGTATATAATCATTTAATATGAAAATTGTGTAGGAATATCAATACAAATTATTTAAATTAGAAAGGATTTCGTAAAGTATTTATAAAGTGTCGGTGATTTTTAAGATACATAATTTTATTATATAAAATCCGGGTGAAGCATTTTTAATATGTTTTCTGGAAGAGAGAGAGAGATAATTTAATCTATGAATTAAATTTAGTCTGGAAAATTTTCCCTATATTAAAATCTTAGTTTTGAACTTCATCCTTCTCAAAATTATTGAATAGATGATATTTAAGATGTTAGTTGTAATAGTTTAAATTATCCATCAAGGAGGATGATCATTTATCATATATTGAATGCTAAATCTCAAAGTCATTGTGCTACTCATGATAATGATTATATACTTTTATGCATGGCGTATGTGCTTCTGTTCTCCCCATGGCATGCCAAATGTGTTAACAGTATGGAAATCCATGAAAGTAGTGTTTAAGAAGAAGGAAAATAATGAATGAAGATGAAATCAATCTCTTTAAAATTTTATAAATGGATAGTGGAGTGACACGACAATGAATGAAGAAAGAGAAGTTGGAAACTTGGAAAGGTGATGATGCTCAATGAACCTTGGTCATGATCTTCCTTGATCAAGTGCGCCACTAGAACTATATATGATCCTTCATGATCCAGGTGGATATTGGTGGCCACCCACCTATTCCACTTGGGGCCCCACCATTGTCTTTTTCAGTTTTTTTCACAACTTACTATTTTTAGCAATTTTTTGGGTCCTGAACTTCCAGAGCCGTTTTGAAGTCCCAAATGGAGATAATATGTCGAAGTTATGTCCTTGGGAAGTTGAAACACCAATTTACCCAAACGGGGCCCATAGTTTTGGCGCTTCATCTCCTAGGGTTAGGTTTTTGGACGTTTAGAGTTCTCCATTGTTTCTTCATAATAAATAGGTCTTCAAGCCTCATTGTAACACAATTCAAAGATCTGTAGCTGCCACATCTCTTCTCAGAGATTCGCTACCAACACCCTAGCTATTTTATTTCCATCATGTTTGTAAGCATATTTATGTGATTTGATATTAATGAAATGAAGTCTTATTTCCGCTGTATTTCTATGTTTATGGTTATTTTTGTATTCTGTTGCGTTCCTGCATAAATCCAGATCAGTGGTATCAGAGCGGTTTGCTTTTTCTCGGTCCTTATTTGCATGTCCCCAACGAGGTCGAGGTAAGGTCGGGGTATAAGGAGTTAGGGCTCGATCTGGTGGAACCTTTGCAAGATCAGCCTTGCAAACCTCGACGGATGCCCATGGGGGACAAAAATAAATATGAGGGAGCAGGACATCCTATCAAAATATTGCTCGAGGAGGCCCTCGAAAAACAAAGGAATGCGATGATGGATAAATTTGCCCAAATCCTTCAACGGCTGCCCATCGGTGGCGCATCTGCATCCAGCAGCCACTCTGGAGGTGCGACTCCTTTTAAGGTACAAGTAAATTTTGACATTCCCATATTTTAGGGTCAAATAGATGCAGATGCCGTAGATAGATGGTTGAATCTATTAGAAGGATATTTCTCGGTTCATGACTTTTCCGACTGGGAGAAGATTATTTTTTCACTCCTCAAAGCTACCCCCGATGTCAAGGACTGGTGGGAAATCTACTGTGAGAAAAAGGACGAGACAAAACCCTCTCTATTCTCAGTCGTACCCACTTGGAATTCTTTCCTTTATGCCATCAAGGAACAATACTATCCCGTGGGTAGCTATGAGGACAAGCACATACAATGGACAACGCTGCGGAAACAAAGGGATCAAGATGTGCATGAGCTAACGAATTTGTTCCATACCCTGCGCACAAAGTTGGGTATCAAAGATTGAGAGAAACATTTGGTGATAAAGTATCGCGGTTGTCTGCACAGATACATTCAGGAGGAAATGGAGTTCCTCGACATCTCCTCACTTGGTACGGCATACCGGTATGCTGCCAAGATTGAGCAGAAATTCAAATAGAAGAAGCAAGACTTTGGATCTGCGAATCAAAAAAAAGGGAAGGGTGCCCCCAAACCGTAGAAAAAAGGACAAAGCCAAGGCATGGTGACCCAAGAAAACCTGCCAAAGATACAAGCAAAGAAAAACATCGCGAAGCCAAAGAAGGACACGGGAAAGTGGTGTGAGTTCCATAAGAGCTCCACTCACAACACAAGTGAGTGTCGGGCCAAGCAGTCGCTGGTGGCCGAGATGAGGGCTTTTGAATCAGATGCATGCTCTGACTTTGAATCAGAACCTGACAAGGTGAATGATAAAGGGAAGCAGATTACTGATGCGAAGCCCAACGCCACTGTTGCCACTACGAAGATCCAGAAGGAGGAACCAGAAGGTCTAGAGGAGGCAAAGCGTCTTTTCCACTCCCGGATGTGGGTAAAGGGTTCCTCGCTATGGTTCATTGTCGACAATGGGAGCCAAAAGAACCTCATTTCAGCAGATGTCGTGAAGTGGTTGGGCTTGCCAACCACATCGCACCCACAACCATACATCATCGAGTGGCTTCACCAAGGACAAGATCTCCACGTCAGCCAGCAGTGTCGCCTTCCCTATAGCATCAAGCCCTTCATGGATGAGGTATTGTGTGACATTGCTCCTATTGATGTTTCTGATGTATTATTAGGCCAACCATACTTGTGGAAGCGACATGTTGTGTATGATTCCTGGCCTCGTGCTGTTATTGTTACTTTGGAAAATAAATTGTACAGGATACCAGAGGTACCACCGCCTCCCACTATCTCTTTGGTTACTGCAAAACAATGTAGTAAGCTCATTTCCCAAACCAGGAAATTTGTTTTCCTGATGATCTGCCCCCAGGGCAAGAAGAACACTATGGCCACGACCTCTAGACATGGCTCCTCTGCACGACAACAACAAATGGACAAGGTTGTGGAGGAGTACGGGGACATCTTCACCTCGCCCACAGAGGTGCCTCTACACTGTCAGGTCAAACACCCCATTGACCTGACCCCAGGTGCACCACTACCCAATGGACCGATCTATAGGCGCTCTGTTCTAGAGAATGATGAAATCAAGAGGCAGATTTAGGAGTTGCTGCAGAAAGGTCACATCCGACCAAGTTCATCACCCTGTGGGAGCCCGATCGTGTTGGTACAGAAAAAGGATGGGACTTGGAGATTCTATATTGATTATCGGGCACTGAACAAGATCACTATCTGGAATAGGTACCTGATCCCACAGATTGATGACCTTTTGGACCAACTCGAAGGGGAAAAATATTTCAGAAAGATCGACTTGAAGTCTGGGTATCACCAGGTACCAATCGAACCCTCTGATGTGTGGAAGACTACCTTCAAAGCCAAGGAGGGCCTTTTCGAATGACTCGTCATGCCTTTCGAATTGACAAATGCTCCCGCAACCTTTATGAGGTTGATGGATGACATCTTGCATCCATTCACCAACTCATTTGTAGTGGTATACTTGGATGACATTCTGATCTTCAACCAAACTTGGGAAGAGCACCTCCACCACATCCAAGAAGTCCTCCAAACACTATGGCAACACAAGTTGTGTGCCAATTTGGAGAAGTGCACTTTTGGCATGACCCAGGTTCAATATCTGGGATACATTATTGATGAAATGGGGTTGCATGTGGATCCAGCCAAGATCCAAGTCATTCAGGATTGGCCAACCCCAACCACCCTAACAGAGATTCGCAACTTTCTGGGTCTTGCTAATTTCTACTGCAGGTTCGTGTTGGGATTCTCTCATATCACTTGGCCCTTGAGTTAAGTCACCAAGGAAGGAGCGAAAGAAAAATTATGTTGGTCGGAATCTCAACAGAAGGTGTTCGTAGAATTGAAACATCGCCTCTGTTCTGCCCCAGTGCTCACATTACCAGACTTGCAACAACCATTTGAGATCGAGACAGATACCTCTGACTATGCTATTGGGGTAGTTCTTACTCAATAGGGGCATCTAGTGGCATATCATAATGATACATTGTCTGACACAGTTCGAAAGTATCCCACTTATGACAAAGAAATGTATTCCATTGTGCAGGCTTGTCGAAAATGGAAGCATTACATATTGGGGAAGGAGACAATCATCCACACAGACCACCGACCCCTGCAGTTCATACAGACACAAGGGAAGTTGCAAAATGATCGCCATTAGAAGTGGTCCACATATCTACAACAATTTCATTTGAACATCAAGTACAAGAAGGGTAGCACCAATAATGTTGCAGACTGCCTAAGCCGACCACCGATCGTGGCCATAACCACCGTTCTCAACTCTGGGCATGATACTTCTGATTGGCCGCTTCTCTACAAGAGCGATCCAGAATTCAGCTACACATACAAGGCACTCTTGGGGGGTATGCAAGTTCCAAATCTTCACCTCCAAGATGCACTATTATGTCACCTAGGACACATTTATGTTCCTTCAAGCAAGCGTGCCAAGATGATATGGGAAGCGCACTACAGTCGAGTCGCTGGGCATTTTTGGGTTGAGAAAACAGTGGCAGTATTGCAGAAGTATTTCTATTGGCCGAACCTTCGACAGGATGTTGGGAAGTACATCAGATCCTGCACTGCTTACGCCATTGCCAAACTGACCATCAAGAAGCAAGGGCTCTATACTCCGCTACCTACCCCTAGTCGACCTTGGGAATCCATCTCCATGGATTACATGTCAGGCCTTCCTTCGACTAAGCATGGAAACGACTGTGTTTTCGTGGTCGTTGACAGATTCTCAAAGATGGCCATTATGGCGGCCTGCAAGAAAAATATCACAGCAGAAGCCACTGCTAAACTCTTCTTTGAACAAGTGTGGGTGCACTTTGGGATCCCACATTCTATCATATCAGATCACGACAACAGGTTCCTCAACACATTTTGGTCCAGCCTCTGGTCAATATTGGACACCAAGCTCACCAAGTCCACAACTTTCCATCCTCAAACTGATGGCCAGACAAAGGTCGTCAATAGGATGATTGTACACATTTTTCACATGTACAATTCAAAACATCCATGCACATGGGATGAGATCCTTCCCTATGTACAACACAGTTATAACCGGGCTCTCCACAGCTCAACTGGCCACAACCCCTTTCAGGTGGGCTTGGGATTCCAGCCACTATGTCCCATTGATGTAGCCATGCCATTTGCAGCTACTCAGGCCGATTCGGCTCATGTCCAGTCTGAAGCTGACAAAGAAAATAACTTTATTGAGCGCATTCATGACATATTGGACAGAGCCAATGCTAAGTACAAGCAACGAAATGATCAACATCGGGTGCCACACAACTTCTAGGTGGGCAAAAAAGTGTGGCAACATTTGTAGAAGGAGCGCCTCACTAGACCCCACCGCAAGATTCTCCCGCTCTGATATGGGCCGTACACCATCACCAAGGCTGTAGGGAACAATGCCTTCGAGCTCTGTATTCCACCATTCCTTGGTCTGCACCCAGTATTCAATGTAGACCGCCTTCGTCCCTACTTCCCACCTCTATTGGACACCTCTGACATTGCAGAAAAACTCATACCAAAAGAGTTAAACCCAGACTGCATGGAACAGGCCACCACAGATTGTATCATGGACATGCAAATCAAGAACACTTGCCGACAGAAGATCCAACTGTATCGGGTTGTCAAAGCTGGCCAACTCCTGCACCAAGGCAAGTGGTTCACCAGGGACCAAGTTCAACAGAAGTTTCCTCATCTCATGGAGGAACACAACGCAATGGGGACCATTGCTTCCTAAGGGGGGAGGAATGATCTAGGTGGATATTGGTGGCCACCTGCCTATTCCACTTGGGGCCCCACCATTGTCTCTTTCAGTTTTTTTCGCAACTTACTAATTTAGCAGTTTTTTGGGTCCTGAACTTCCGGAGCCATTTTGAAGCCCCAAATGGAGACAGTATGTCGAAGTTACATCCCTGGGAAGTTGAAACACCAATTTACCCAAATGGAGCCCATAGTTTTGGTGCTTCATCTCCTAGGGTTAGGTTTTTAGACGTTTAGAGTTATCCATTGTTTCTCCATAATAAATAGGCCCTCGAGCCTCATTGTAACACAGTTCAAAAGTCTATAGCCGCCACATCTCTTCTCAGAGATTCGCTACCAACACCCTAGCTATTTTATTTCCATCATGTTTGTAAGCATATTTCTGTGATTTGATATTAATGAAATGAAGTCTTATTTCCGCTGTATTTCTATGTTTATGGTTATTTTTGTATTCTGTTGCGTTCCTGCATAAATCCGGATCACTTCAACAGCATGTCATACCTCTAGGGACATGAACAATTTTTAGTGTATCTGTTTTTAATTCCCTTTAAGATTCCCTTTCCCAAGCTATAAGAAATTTGGTCATTATGAATGAGAGTGTCTTTTGACCTAATTTAAATCTAGTTGTTGTGGGCTTCCCTTGGATAGGTAATCAATAAATCTAAACACATGAATATATTTTGAAAATATTGTGAAGCAACTCTAAAATTAGCAGAACTTGATTGGTGGAGAGTGTTGTCCCATTCACTAAAGACAATTCCAAAGAATAAGTTTAACTTTTATTACACTCACCTAAAATATGAATTCTTATTGAATTATAAATTGGTAATATATCTACTTTAAAACTATAGATATGATACGTTTATAATGCTTAAAAAACAACATAATGCTTAAAAACAACATTTTATTTATGATAAAATAAGTAACATATCTACTTTAAAACTATAAATATGTGTGTATTGCTTAAGAAACAACCATTTATTTATGATAAAATAAGCAAAAGCACAAAGTAGGGAGAGGAGTGTAATTGGCCTCTGCAAGGGGAAGGTTTGTTGTAGATTATGATTCTAATTGGTCTCTGCAAGGGGGGAGGTTTGTTGTAGATTATGATTCTAATTGGCCTTTGGAAGGTTGTAGATTATGATTTTGGCACTTAAACGGATTCATTTGTTTTCCATTATTTAATAATAGATAATCACACATTTTCAAATGACATACGGTGCTTGTCTACATTTAATAACATAGGGTTTCTGCTTTTTGGCAGAGGTGGCAGTCAAGAAAATCATGAGCGTTGAATCCAACCAATATTTGTTTCTGATCCTCGTCCCCATCTTTGCCTTTTTGCCTTTTCCGAATCTGCTCCTCCTCTTCCCATGGCTGTTGAGCTGTGCTGTATGAGTTTGGTCTTGGAGCTCTATGTCTGTATGAGTCTGGTCCTGTATGAGTTTTGTGTGGTCTGGTCTGGTTTTGTGTTGCGCGGTACAGGGAGGTGAAGGTAGACAGACATCATATCCGTTAAAGGATTCAATCCCAGTTATATGTGAAGGTGAAGGTAAAGGTAAAGGTAGACATCACATCAATTCAATTTTAAATCAGTAGGCGTGAGAGGTACATGAATAAAGAAATATCCACCCATATCCTTCTCAATCTCAGGTATGCAAATTTCTGTGCATGTAACCTTCACACAGATGTTAGATTGGCTCAGTAACTTGCATACACGGCAAGAATTAGAATTAATATGAATTTGTAATTTTATGCATTGATTTTTTTAAAAACCTTCACAGAGATGATTCTTAATATGAATTTGTAATTTCATGCAATGATCTTTTTTAAACCTTCCCCACAGATGTTAGATTGACTTAGTAATTAGCATACAATGCAAGAATTAGAATTAATATGAATTTGTAATTATTTCATGCAATTAGCTCTGTTCAAGCATATTCTTGAATTGCCGGGAAATATGAATGTGCACCTCCTTCAGTTTTTGAATCCACAGAAATTGCCTAAATATGAATGCACAGAAATTGCTAGGCTAAATGTATTTTCAATCAATTGCAGCTAGATTATGTTTATTATCTTTGCATCTCTGTATTAGGTAAATTTCTTTGCATCGAGTCTCTGTTTTTCTTATTTTTCTAGTTATAGATTCAAATATACATGATCAGCCCAGAGAGTGGGATTAGCAGGAACTAAGTTAATTTGGGATCAATGTTGCAGTATGAGGATCGTTCAAGCTGTTAACTGGGCGGTGGTGCATAAGCTATGGCAATGGCAATGGCAATGGAAAACAGAGACTGCCCCCTGCTCTTGTCTTGGTATGTCTCCAAAGGATTATTGCCTCCTCCAACTGCTGCAAACTACTTGTTTCACAAGTCCTAATTGGCCTTGATTGGCACAGAATTAAGGAGGTGTGTTATTCAATCCCCCCACGTCATCGTCCTCGTCTTCGTCCTCATCCCTTCTGGTAAAATTCTGTATAGTCTCTTTGTTTCTGATATGGTAAACCTCTCTATAGCCTCTTTGTACTGTCTATATTCTTTTGTTAATTCAACCTTGTTAAATACATACAAATAACTCTCTATTATCAATTTTGTTGTTAAATGCATACAAGTAGCTCTGCTCTGTTTCATATGCAATTCTTGATGATTTTTTTCTAAAGTTGCAGCGTCCAGTTTGTACATTTTGGAGGAATTGGAGGAATCGTGGTTTATCCCCAATTCGTTTAATAGAAGGAGCTGCCACTGTGTATGGAGACTCCACCTCTCTTGTCTACAATATCAGTCGTTTCCCACATATACCAGTGCTGTCGCCTCTGTTCTCTATGCTCTTAACACAATGCCTGCTCTGCGTCAACCCAATTACCCAAGATTGCCAATTCCTGCCTCTCGTCACGGACGGAACCAACCAACCATAAGCTCAGTCTGCTACTCAGAGTTGACCTCCGCCCGCTGCTGTACTGTTGCTAAAAAATGAAGCGGTTGAATTCTGTGTTACCCATGCCCGCTGCTGCGCTTCAATTCTGTGTTACCCATGGTTACATACGCTTGGAAATGTTCTTCGACTTGCATCCCACAAAATGAAAGCTACACAGAGCGTTAGGGCGTTAGGAAATGTACAGTTTGGGCTGCAGCCCACAAAATGAACGCTAAGGGTAACATGGGCGTTAGGTCGCTGAGGGTCAGGGATGCGGGTAACATGTAATGAGTAGCGAGGCCAGAGATTGGGCGAGGTTATGATGAGCGGACCAAGGGACGAGATCCACACCTGGGACTGGCAAATTAATGGAAGGCGGATGGTTCCACACCTGGGACTGACAGTGATCCACACCTGGGCACGGTTATATGGATGGTTCCACACCTGCACTGATCCACCCGGACGGTTATATGGAGAACGTGAGCAGCGGGGAGGAGGTGGAGTCTTTAGAATAAACACCTGCAAATTCCCAAATATACACAAATTCCCAACATCTCAGCTCTGATGACAGTAAGTTGAGCCTCGGGCATATCTCAGCTCATTTGACAATGAGTTGAGCCTCGGGCATTTGCTGTCCTTCGGAGGCGTCTCTGATGGAGAGACTTGTTCAGCCTGAGTCTGCGCGGTGTTTCTGTCAATGTTCCTTCGAAAACTGTGACTGTGCTGCATGATGCCAGTCTTGCTCAACCAGCACAGATAGGTATGAATCTTTTGTAAAATAATAAATTTAAGAAATATATTTGTGGATTGGTATTCCATGTAATGAAATGATTTAGATATTCCAATAGCGTAAATAGTTTTGGAATATGATTATTTGTTTTGGAAGATAGTTTATGGACAGATTGTTTATTGATTTTTTTTAATGTGGTTTTTGAATTCTGTTTTTTCAATTTTGAAATATGAGTATTTGTTTGCTTATTGATTTTTTTATGTGGTTTTTGAATTTTGTTTTTTCAATTTTGAAATATGAGTTATTTGTTTTGGAAGAAGAAAAAGTTCTTTTAACATCCATTTCCACGGTACTAAAGATAATCTATAAGACAGATTATTTTTCTATCTGACTTTTGAATTCTACCTTTTTCCTGTGAAATTTCACAATAAAATCTTTCTATCTCTCACAGCTTTTACTAAATAAAATATACCAAAAACTAATTACAAAATATCTACATAACTTTATCTACTCGAATAATTAAACAAAATAAAAAGTAAATGAGGTGCCAGTGATCCACCCATACGGTTACATAGAAAACCTGAGCTAACTGTGCCAGTGGGACCTACTGCGTGGATTTACAGGTATCTTCAGCCACCAACAGCTTCAGGCATCACATTCACAGATCAAAATGTCTGACCATATTCTTCTAGCGCTAGTCCACTCGGTATATTTTCTTATTTTTCATGTAATTTATTTATAGATTCAAATTTGAATAACCTATTGAATTTCAACTGTTTCAGTAAGTAATTTGATTTCATTGTTGGGGATTCATTTTCAGTTGTGTCACAGGCTCTCAACAGGAATGGGATGCAGGGAGTAAAAAAATTGATGGGCTTCAGGATATACAGATGCTCATTCTTTTTTTTTCTTTTTTAGTTGTAATTACTTTCAGAAAAATTTTTACTAGATAAACCATGAATATTAAATTTTAATAGTTTTTTGAAAAAAAAAACTGTCAAATAAAAAGTTATAGTATTTTTTTCTTTTACAGGGGTGTAAGGTAAGAGGGGTGTTAGGTAACAATAGATATAGATATTAAAGTCCAAAATAATTTTCTATATGAGGAGATTTTAAGAGGATGATACCACTAATTTACAACACAAGTTTTTTTTATCAAATATAAGATATCAATCTTAATTGTAGTTTTTCTGTTTTCCAATTTAGTTTTTTTTGTTGGTCAATATTTAAAAAATTCATATATTCCATTGTAGAAGAAATTAAAATAAATTTATCCAAAAAAACCATAAAGGATATTCTAGCTAAACTCTACCCTACTCTAAAAGCTAACAGGACTACATAAAATAGTCTTTCATAGTCATAGAAGTATCTCAAAAGCTTACATTAAAATCGTTCAAAAAAATAGTCCCTCCTATAATGTTTGAGTAAGGGCTCGATTATTTGACCAAACCAATTCATCCTCTATGTTCTTAATTCCAATATGACTCATTTTCAGCTTTCTTGTATAGGCTTCTCATAAATCTCCTTCAATACCATCCAAACCTAGGAAGTTTGCTTTCTTCCACTCTTGATGCCATATACATTAGAATTCCAGGGAGATTGCCTAATATAAGTTATAGATTTTTTCAAGAACTTTATAATCCTCTCCACTTCTAACTCTGGGAAGGATGAGCTCCTACCTTTACTCTTTCTTCATTACCAACTTCCCATAGTAGCCAATTCCGCACAAGAGGGAAGGCTAGGACAATGGCCTTCCAACATATCAACAAATTATGAGTATTCTTGGAAGGTCTTCTAATGAATTAGGTTCAATGTATTTCTAGATGATAACTTGGCTTCATGGACACTTATTCAATATGAGCCTCCATATTCATCTAGCTACCAAAGCCTTCCCAACATGATGCATATTCTTAAGCCCCAACTCCTTCACCTTCTTAAAACTCAACTTCTTCATCGCCTTCGATTTTTAAATATGTTCATGTTCCAACATTGCATTTTTCCCTTCTTCATAAACCACAATAAAAGCTACTAAATCAGCCAATTTCATTATATAAATCAGCCAATTTCATTATTGTAATGTCTACTATTTAATTTTCAAACTTATTTTCATTTGATTTTTTCTTTTTCAAGTCAAACTACATGCTCCAATACTAATGCTCAATATGTAGCAAAGTTTCTCTTTAGTCAAGTTACATTATGAAGATTATTTCAATCATCAAATTATTTTAGTCACTTTCTTAAATGGTAAATCAATTTATGTATTTTTTGTTCCACCATATAGAAAGCATGGATTGTCACTGAATTTTAAAATATATTATTTTTACATAGAATGATTGGAATATATCTGCATAGCCACAACATATGCAACATTTACATCTGCATCATGTTCATGACATAAGACATGAAATGATTATGACATTAATAGCTTTCAAAATAAATTAACATTTATTGATTCATTGTGTAATTACTCTTGAAAAACGCATAATAAAAAAAATTATTTTTTTGTTTGAAAGAGATAAAAGACCCGTTCTCAATGCCCTTGAGAACGAACCAATGATTTCTCTTAAGGGTTTGTGCATCCTCTTTCCTTTTCCACCTAGCTTTTACTTTTCCTCTTTGGTTATGTTTAATAGTAGTTAGCATCATAGATATTAAGTTAATAGCTTTTAATGATACATCAATCTAGATTATGGAATATACTTGAAATTTGCAATCCAAAATCAACTTCTTAATTGTTAATATATGCTTTACATTTTAAATTCTTAAATGCATTAAAACGGTTTTTGTTTGTGCGTGTATATTCACGTGTATTCATTTTATTGTAATGTAATGTTTGATGATTGATGACATTTTGTACTTTGTTTATGATCGTCTATGATAATGTTTGTTGTTTGAGTTTTCATGGTTGCATTTACAATGGATATGTATGGCATGTTTATATGTATTTTGAAATGTATGTGTGTCCTTTAGCAATTGACCATTTACAACATGTTTCTTGTGATGATTAAAATTTGATGTGCAGAATGTGTATATTTGCAATATTTTATGTGAGGTGATCAAAATTTGATGGGTGATATTTGTATGTTTTTGTATTTACAATATTATGTGTATAGTGATCAAGATTTGACGTGCATTCATGATTATAGCAATATTTGTGGTTTTAGTTTCATTTATATGGTTGTTGATCCAAATGGAAAATTGCATCAACCCATGGTATTCATCTACCCATGTTATCCATCCACCCATGGAATTTACCCATGGCATTGTAAATGGCATCGACCCATGGTATTCATCCACCCATGATATTTATTCACCCATGGTATTGTAAGTGACCCATGGTATGTATCCACCCATGGCATTCATCCACACATGGGATTTACCCATGGTATTGTAAGTGTTATCTACCCATTGTATTGGCCTATGGTACATACACATGGTATTGTAACTCCAAAAAGGCTATAAATAACAAGCCTCAGTTTGTAAAAGGACAGATTTTCCACCACAAAGGACCTTGTTTTATTAAAACAGAGAATAACTGTAGAAGCTACGTAGAATGATCCAAATGGAAAATGGCATCAACCCATGGTATTCATCTACCCATGTTATCCATCCACCCATGGAATTTACCCATGGTATTGTAAATGGCATCGACCCATGGTATTCATCCACCCATGATATTTATTCGCCTATGGTATTGTAAGTGACCCATGGTATGTATCCACCCATGGCATTCATCCACACATGGGATTTACCCATGGTATTGTGGAAATGTCCATCACAGTTGGCTCATAGTATATGAACACATAAGACAAATCTGAAAAGGCCAGAAACAAATGGTTGTTTTAGGTGATGGCTCCATCACAATGAACAGACAAATATTCTCATTGAATAAAATAAGACCTTGTGGTTTTATATTTACGGTGCCTTTTTTTCTGCATTCTAATTTTGCAGACCTGGCTTGCATCCATTTCAACTTTTAGATTTTTGGGCCTCTCAAGATTTGGATCAAAGGTACGTATCTGTTTATCACTTCCATGAAATGAGGTTTGAAATATTTTAGTTTCAATGTTTTGCAACAATCTTCAGCAAAATCCATGAATTTTGGATGGCGAGTTTGAAGATCAGATCTGAAACTTTTGGTGAAAAATTTGCAAAAACAAAGACCAGATCTGGATTCCTTGCGAAAAAATACTCAAATTCAAAAAAAAAAATCAGCCAAATTGGAGTTCGGATGAGGGAGATATCGCTGATTCAAAATCAACAATGTTGAAGCTATTTTTCTGACGACAATTCATGGACGACGGCTCTCCTGTCATTTTTCACAGTTTTCAGTGCAAAATTTCAGAGAAATGGATATAGATCTGAGCTCCTCTTGAAAAATCACCCCTGTTCAAAAAAAAAAAATCAGTCGAATCGGAGTCCGGATGTGGGAGTTATCGTTGATTTAAAATCAACTATTTTTTCAGAAATTTTGTGACGTTGAGACAATTCCAGCGCCAATTTGAGAGTCTAGAGTCTCCAGATAGTGGTTTCAAACACATATGAAGATGCAGAATGATCATTCCATTTCCAAAAACAGGTTATAATAAATATTCTGAGTTATATTGACCAAGTTATGCTCATTTTAAATCTGGAGCAGCATTCAAAGCGGGTTCCCTTTGGAGACGTGCCCTCCCACCCCGCTTTAGTAGGCACCTGCTTCCCATTCATCAGTTTCAGCATAGCAGCGTTCGGCTTGGGTTATTTGGAGACGTACCCTCCCACCCCAAGCTATGTAGGCACCTGCTATTTCATCAACAATCAACATCACGGTTATGGGTCAACCGCACAAAATCATTTTCATCGAAGTCCATTTGCTAGGCCGCACACTATTAGTAACACAGTTGGTCACAAGCATTGCAGGGTATCTCTATCCTTGGATCTTCATTTGTCATGGTTTTGGTTCATCCACAAACCCACACTTCATCGAAGTCCATTTACTAGGCTGCACACTGTTAATATCACAGTTGGTCACAAGCATTACAGGGTATCTCTATCTTTGGATCTTCGTTCATCACGGTTATGGGTTAACTACACAAAACCTTTATCTTCAGTGGCTCTTCATATTAAACAAAGGCTTCTCAGGAGGGAACTTTACGCAATGGGGACCATTGCTTCTTAAGGAGGGAGGAATGATCCAAATGGAAAATGGCATCAACTCATGGTATTCATCTACCCATGTTATCCATCCACCCATGGTATTGTAAATGACATCGACCCATGGTATTCATCCACCCATGATATTTATTTGCCCATGGTATTGTAAGTTACCCATGGTATATATCCACCCATGGCATTCATCCACACATGGGATTTACCCATGGTATTGTAAGTGTTATCTACCCATGGTATTGGCCTATGGTATATACACATGGTATTGTAACTCAAAAAAGGCTATAAATAACAAGCCTCAGTTTGTAAAAGGACAGATTGTCCACCACAATGCAGTTTCTACAGTTATTTTCTGTTTTAATAAAACAAGGTCCTTTGTCGTTTTATTTGTTGTGTGTCCTCTCTTTTTTTTTTCTGGCATTCTAATTTTACAGATCTTGTCAGATCCATTTCAACTTTTTAGATCTTGGGGCCTCCCCCCAAGATCTGGATCAGTTGTTTATTTACAATGACTGTGTATGACATTTGGATATGTACTTTGTAATGTGTGTGAAATTTCATTTGGCAATGCTTAGTATCTCCATGTGCTTGTATCTTATGCATTTACAATATTTTTAGGGTGTAATTGATGTGTGATGTCTCTATGTTTGTGTACTCGTATATTTTGATGTGTGTTCATGATTGTAGCAACGTTTGTGGTTTTAGTTTCATTTGTATGGTTGTGTATTTAATGATTGTGTATGACATTTGGATATGTTCTTTGGAATGTGTGTGAAATTTCATTTGGAAATGCTTAGTATCTCCATGTGCTTCTATCTTACGCATTTACAATATTTTTAGGGTGTAATTGATATGTGATGTTTCTATGTTTGGGTATGCTTGTATTTTGAGTTTTTTGCATAGTATTTACAATGATATTGTATGAAGTGTACTTTGAAGTTTGTGTGAATTTCTTTTGCCAATGCTTAATGTCTACATAGGCTTGTATGTTTATGAATTTACAACATCTTTTGTGTTTGGCCTGTAATGTTTGTATGTGTGACAATTTTTGGGGTTTGTGTATTTACAATTTCTTTGCTTGCAATGATCGAAACTTTAATGCTTATTTTTTTGTAAAATATAAAATCATTTTTTAATGGAAATTTGATGTGTATTGATGATTGTGTATAGTGTTTATTATGTGGTTTTCCTTATTACCTATGTATTTAGAATGAATGTGGATGACACATTCTATGTAATTTAAAATAAAATGTGAGGTTTGGGGAGTGATGAGTGTAGTGTAATTATAGGCTAGATGAGTTTCCACCTTCAAGTGGTTGGCCTCGTTAGTTGAAAATTTATGATTCTTGAAGCTTAGATAAGCTCTTTATGTAAATACAAACATACAACCATCAGAGCCCAATTTTTATCATTCCCCCACGATATATATATATATATATATATATATATATATATATATATATATATGATTGCATTTAAATAATTGTGTTTAAATTATTATATTTGATTTGTATGACATAAATTTGTGTTTGTATAATTATATTTAATTTATATATTTATAATTGTTTATTTGTATAATAATATTTATATAATTTTATATTTTGTTCGAAAATCTAATATTAATAAAATATTTATTAATTTAACTATATATATATATATATATATATATATATATATATATATATATATATAATTTAATTATTTAATAATTTAAATTTAAATATATAATGTTTAATATATTGTTAAGGACAAGTATTTAAAATAGAAATATTTACAAAATATTTGATTTAGTTTTTCCATTTTCTGATTATTCACATTTTTTTTATCAATCTTTTGAGTCATCTAATGTGGTTCATCCTCAAGACATAGATGAGCCACACTTGATGGCTCAAAATGTCAATAAAAAACCTAGATGTGAATAATCTGAAAATGGTAGAACAAAATTACTCTTTCACATAAGCCTTCACTCTGAGAATATATTTGATCATATTTATACAATATTTAAAACTTCAATAATAATATTTGCATATCATTAAAAAATTATATTGATTTTTTATAATAAATTTTATTATAATTTTTGTAATAATTTAAATTTAATATTAATAAGATTTATTCCCAAGGAAAAATCATAATTTTATTAATTAAAACAAAATTACATAAATTACATAGTCCTAATGATGAACCACACTGGTTGGTTTGAAACGCGTCGACCACGTTCCTGTGCATGTGATTATTACCGAAAGAATTTCTACTAATTTATATGATGGATCACAGAAGTTTAGATTCCAAAAATACAAAATTACATGTTGTAGATGCTTGCAAACATTCAATCAGTCCATTCAAATACTGGTGATTACAAATCCATACAAATTGAAAAACTGAATACTGCAGAGAAGACGTTAAACTTTTCTCCATTTCTTCTTTTCTACTTTCTGTCGTTCTCTTTGTGATGGCGTAGATGATACAATAGTAAGTTGTTTTTCTTCTTCCATTCTTGGGTTTTCCTTGTCTAAGTCTGAACTTTCTGAAACATGGTGGCATTTGAAACCTCCTGAATATATTTCTTCAGGAACCCTCACCAGGGGAGTGGAATTTACGACACTTCACGAGATGCTTCCCCATTTTCTACACTTTCTTGTGTATTTCGATTTCCTTCATTGGAATGGGGATCCTTTTCTTCTTAATCATGTTCGTCTTCTGGAAAAATGTGAAGGAACTTTCCATCCTTTGGGTTTTCTTTCCTGTCTTCTTCTTCCTTCGCGGCCCTTTCTTGGCTTCGGGGCATGTATTTTGTAGATGTCTTGTCTATTAGAAAATTCAACATCTGAAGGTTGTGTTCTCAAAATCTAATTATTGTGTGATAGGTGGATGTGATTCGAGTGACCTTTGCTGAGATCAACTTCCACACATATTCTAGCACAAATCTATATTCGTTCTTCTATTCTTTGAGTGTATGTCTTAATGAATCACCCTAAGAGGTTGTTGATGCCTTCTAGAGTTTTGTGATGCCATAAATGAAGGGGAATATTGTGTATCTTAACCCATACTGGTATTCTTGATACAATCATTGTGTTTGCATCAAATTATGGGAACCATGGGGCAATGAAAAGACTCGTCGACCCCCACAACCATGGACCTTCTTATAGAATATAATCTCGGTCCTTCGAGAATGCAAATTTTATTATGAAAAATCCTTTGGAGCAGAGGTGAATCTTGCAGTTTGTTGTCCAGTGTGTGAAGATCCAATGGAAGAGATCCATTGGTTTTGGCCAAAAGTTGTTAAATCTGCATATAATGGCTTGGGCCTCACATGCTGTGCAAAGATTATTTGTTTCTAGAAAGTCTATAATCAATTATGGAACATGATTTTGCTGCCCCACATTATAGAGGCTGGGTATATTGTGTGGTGTTCAATTTAGTAGAATATCTTTGAAGGATATGCCTTCATTGATATGTTCTTGGGTTGGTTTTGTTCCTTTGGGCAAACTAGATCTAGCGACACCCCTTGCTCCCTTGGATTTTCTTGATCCAACAGCTCCGCCTCTAAGAGTCAAGTTGAGGATGATGGTTGATGAAAGAATTACATTATATTCTTGTAGTCCTTGATTATCCTGCATTTATTTGTCGCTACAAATTAGACTTTGCAAGAGCACTGGAATGCCCAGTTTATACAGGATATGTTGCTTCAATTAAGAAACCCTTTCTGATGCCTGTACCCAAATTAGTGTAGATTTTCCATCTAGAATATTTATAAAATTTTTGAACAAATATTGTGCTTCTAGTTCCATAGAGTTGTGAGATGCATCATCTGGAGCTGTGTCATATTTCAGTTCTGATTTCTGTAGCGGTGACTGCAGCGAGAGAAAGTGCTTCGAGCGAGGGAGCCTTAATTCTGCTATTATGTGTACTATTGTGTGGAAGTTTAAATCCGTAGGAAAGGGCGTCAAAAACCTCCAACGCAGTCCCAATCCGTCCTTACGGATGTACAATGCCCATAGGAGGGAGAGAAACCATGATTCTGGATGGGAAATCCCAAGATCTATTGCGCACTCTACTTCTGAGGAAGGGATCAGGCCCATAACTGATTTGTACCTACGTATCTTTCTGTCAGCATTCAATCCATCCTTAGCGCGCACCATCCACATCGCGGATCCGCCCTCGGTGCCCATATCTGGAATCCATATTCGATATTCATGTAGATCAGTGGCTAAATCTCCACAGGGGAAGGGATCTGAGAGTATTTGACTTGCGAAAGGTTGTAGTGGATGGTATAAATTCAATACTGGTAGCCATACCACCAATACCACCAAATTTGGAAAACGATGATGATGAACCATCATACTGTCTCCTTGACACCTTAGATCTGCATTTGAGCCTCCATTTTTCCATATCAGATTAAGTATAGCATTGGTTTCCTTAGATCTCGTCGTTTGTATGGTAGATCGACTGCTGGAATGGATCCAAACTGACATAAGTTAACCAAGATCCCGCCATCCGGACAATCCAACTCCTCTTATGCTGCACACAGAGGACAATTGACAAATACCGGAAGCTAGAGAAAATCCCATTGCAACACCTTATCGTGATGCCATTCACCCAGATCTACACCATCAAATGCAACGTAAGCATGCAGGAGCCTTGCAACGGAAGTTTGGAGCATAACGTCTTCGAAAACCCTAGCCAACCGTTCCGCTCCCATATCTGAGGTCCCCGTCAATTATATTCCAACCATCTAAATCCAAATTTAATATTAATAAAATACTTGTTATTTAAATTTTATATGTGTTCAGGAATGTATAACATTTTTTAATTTAATTCGTATGATTATATATTTTAATATTTACATATAAATTTAATAATATTTAAACATTTATTATATATTTATTAAAAATAATATTATATATAAATATCATCTCACCAATATTAACGATATTATAGTAGGTATGATATTATTTTCTTTGAATACACTTCACAATTTCATGAACTAATGGTACCAAGAGCGAGTTAACCCATGTTTCTTAGTAAAAAATTATATATATATAATTTAAATATATCACATTTAATATATTTGTTAAAGAAAAATAATAAAATAAAAATATTTATAATATATGTGATCATATTTGTATAATATTTATAACTTCAATAATAATATTTGTATAATAAAAATTTATATTGATTTATTATAATATTCATTATGATAATTAAAATTTAACTAAATCATTTTTTTTAAGTTTAAAAAATGAATGATACCGAGGGTAGAAAAAAAGACAAAAGGATAAAAGAAATGATTAGAAAGATGAATCACTTAAATCAAGGCTCATCCTTAGGGAGGATTTATTTT
>CM076570.1:772214958-772327324 GCA_034641835.2 Pinus albicaulis
CTGTAGTTTTCTCATTAAGTCATAAAAATCAAAATGTGTTACATAGGTAATACAATGCCAATGGAAAATGGCATACCAAATAGAAATAGAAAATACAAAACAACTACAAGTCTACAGGCCTCAAGGTAGTAGGTAGCTCATGAGTCATGAGCCTTTAATCCTCATCATCATAATCAACAACATTGTCCTCATCATCGTGGTCGCCACTGCTCTCCTTTGTTGCATCCTCCTCCTCTGTATCAAATGTCATCTCTGCATCTGTTGGTGTGGAGGATGACCCCTCTATAGTATCACCATCATCAAATTTGACAGGCTCTAGCACTGGCTCATTAAGATCCAAGTTGGCCAATGCCAAGTCAACACTGTTCTCCAGACCCATATCATCAGGAAATACATCCCATATCTTTGTCTTTCCCTTCAACCACTCATCCCTCTACCTGTAAATAAGCTGAAGGTTGGTGTGCACATACACCATTATCTCTGCCCTGGACTGCTCAAGCCTGCTCTTCTTCACACTATATAAATTTTCATATGTGTTCCAATTCCTCTCGCAACAAGAGGATGAAGTCACCTGAGAGAGGAGCCTCATGGCTAACTGTTGTAGAGGAGGGCTTGTTTCCCCATGAGTTTACCACCAAGAATAGGGCTTATTAGCCCCCCTATCTCTAATCATATTGTTGGGGTCTTATAGTAATAAGATTCATAATTTTGAATTGACTTTGAATAGTCTTGTAATATGTACATACTTTGCTTTCTACAAATTGTTTTCCCATATTATAAAATTTAAAAATTTAAAGAGGGTAAAAGTCCTAAAAGAAAAATCAAAAGACTTGAAAGAAAAAATATCAAAAATAATATAAAAATGGACCCCAAACAAAAAAGAGATGAAAATAAAACAAGAAAGTGATGCAAATCCAAATGCCACTACTATTTACTTTTACTGCAAAAATAAATATTGTGTGCATCTTGTTAAAATGCCACAATCCATGAAGGTCAAACTATTTAATCTTGACCCTTCATGCTTTACATTTCATGTTGTTAAATAGAGAATAAAGATCTAGCCAAACAACTTAATCTGATCAGTAGTTAGGTAGAGAATAATAAAGAGCTCAACAGTCTAATCTGAGCCCTTGGAAGAAATAAGGATAGAATTAGTTAGTTTGTTGTTTAAAAGAAAAATGAATAAGGGTTTTCAAGCTCAAATGCACCCATGTAAATGAAGAAAAAATGTTAGGGTAGTAGATGGGTAAGTAGAAGCAATTTTTTTTACAATCATGGATAAAAAGAAAATTGGTCATTTCATTTACTAACTTCCTTCCAAAATCATTCTCTTGTAAAAATACCCCATCCCCTTCATTTTTACTCTTTCCCCTTATTTCAATCTTTCCCCCCTTGCAAAAATCCCCTTTTCCTAAGTTAAAAACACATTTTACTTAAGAAAAGTGAAACTCCTTTATTAATTCCCCTTTCATTTAAAAATACACTAAAAACCCATAATTAATCCTAAGTTTGAAAACACATATTGGGTCCCACTATAAAAACTTACCCCGAGGTTATTTTCTACTTAGTGTATTTTTATGTTTCCCTGTATTATACAAATCCCACACTTATTCACATTTGTGCATTATTAACGTTTAACCTAATGTATTAAATCCATGTATAAACCTTTACCCCGTATTAATATCATTCCTATATGTATTATTCCCAACCCATATTTTTATTTTAACCTATGGTTTAATTCTCCATATGTTATATAATCCCGGACCCATTTATTATCCCTGCCTATTATAAAATCCCACTTACCCACATCCCATAGGTTAATATATTAAACCTCGCTTATATATATTGGTCCCAATTGCTTTAACCACATTGATTATATCATAATAAAACCTGGCCATTTAATATATCTAACCAATTGCATAGCATATGCCCCGAGCCCCACGCCTATCTGATCCCGTGACTTCATCGCAACATCCTAGTTGTCCGATCTTCACCCGCTAGATCCAACTACCATTATCTCTTATCGCACATCTGATAGCGCGATAGTTAACATACACTCAACCTTGCGAAAAATGCAGTTTTCGGAGTCTCCCTCCAAGCTACGTGTCTAAATTTTATTCGATCACATCGCCACAAATAATATAGCCAACCACCTCTGGAGCTTACAAAAACCACTGAGCGGTTTTCCCCCGGTGCCCAAACCACCTGCCCGTTTGAAATGACCTCGCATTAGTGTAAACACTCTTTGGTTTAAAATGTATATAACCGCCCATTTACACCCTTTTATCCTTTCTGTTACATTTTGCGCTGAAGAAGCATTGCCGACCAGTTTTTATGCTACCAGATCATGTTGTCGACCTCATTTTAAGCCCAATTCACCAGAATTCAAGACCTTTGATGATGCAGAACATTTCAAAACTGAATTGAAG
Organism: Pinus albicaulis; assembly: GCA_034641835.2. Lineage (NCBI taxonomy): Eukaryota > Viridiplantae > Streptophyta > Pinopsida > Pinales > Pinaceae > Pinus > Pinus albicaulis. Next base: position 772,217,388 of record CM076570.1, read on the forward strand.
CTTATAAACATCAACAGAACTTCAGAAAGCTTTCTTCAACCCCATAACCCTTCTGCGAAACGAAATCTGCATTTTTTCCCATGTATTCTTCAAAAGAAAAGACCTATTCCTTTATCTAAAGAAGTAATACAGCTAATTGAATCATTTAGGAGCCTTTTGCAAACCTAAAGAAAACCCCGTTTCTTCCTAAATCTTTTTCCACGTACCCTAAGCATATTTTTACCAATTCTGAGGCCTGATACTGTATTAAAATCATAGAGATTGAATAACTGAAGAAATTTAAGCCTTTGTACCCTTGAAGAAGGCCTCCTTGCATTCTAGTCCTTTTCATTTAGACCCTAGGCATCTATTTACAGAACTTTGAAGATCATAAATTGCCTTTTGTTACAAAAATCACAGTTTGATCAGTTGAGCAAGTTTATATCTTTGCAGACCATAGATAAAACCATGATTTCATCCTCAATCCTTCTGCAAATTGTTATAAACTTTCAAAGGTGCTCCTACAGGCCTAAAAAAATTGTTTATAAGTCAAAAGAGTAATAAAATTGATAAATCAAGAAAAATAATGGCTTCCAAAAACATTGTAGTTGTTAATCCTCTACAACCCCCTGTTGCAGATGTAGAGCACATTCCCTTGGCTGACACAGAATTCAAGATTACTGACACAATCACAGAATTTAACCTTCTTGAGCTCCACTGCTGGAGCCAAGAAAAATCCATAGATCAGGCTGATGAAGTTTTCATTTGGGAGTCTAATTTACCAAAATATGTTGTCCCACAGATCTTCTAATTCCCATAAGTGATTAGACTCTGTCAATCCTACTATTTCCCTGATCATAGAGCCATAATAAACCCTGAAAAAAGAAATCCTATTTACCATTACTACTGAGTCAATCAATCAGATACCGCATATACAACCTAGGCCTGATGAAATCCCTTTATCCATTGAGGCCCTCACACAATTATACCTGAATATGGACTTCCCCAAGAGGTTCCAGATATTCCAGACTTTCATGCCTTCTTCTGTAGAAATTCACAAGATAAATCCTCCATACCCTTCTACAAAATTCTCTGAAAGGACAAGACATATCATCTCCATGTTGTCTTTCATTCTTGGTTATTTTACAAATGAACATGCTGATGTTGCAATGCTAGGTTTTTTATCTACTTTTACACCTGGTTAGCCTCCTGCTACCATTTTTAATTTTGCCCAATACCTTACTGACAATATCCATGAACAGTTCGTCAAAATGCCTTCTAAAGGTGTTTTCAAGTATTCCTCATTCTTATTCCATATGTTTTTATACTTTCAGTTTGAGAAATTTGTTATAAACCTTCAGAAACTTGATGTGGAAGGAAACCCAAAATCAGTCATCTTTTGGACTTCCTTGATTAGGAAAGAATCCAATGAGTTCACTTATACAGATTTTACAGATTCCTTCATTCATCCCATGGTCAATTTGCTAAACAGCAAGAAGAAGACCAGAATTAGTGAAGAAATTAAGAAGTTCCTACAATTGTCAGAGCATAATAGGACAGGTGATTGTTACTTGTACCAAAATCATACTGAGATAAGAGTATATGGATCAAGTCTTGTTCCATATAAACTGCCCAAATACCTCCCCATGAGGTTATTTTCCCTTGAGTACAAAAGGCAGATTCTTAATTCAGAAACAATTAATTTCTTGGCAGCAAAGAAGAAGACACAGTTCAAATTGAAAAATCAGGTTGGTCCCTTTATCTGTAACAATAGAGATGCAGGTCCAGAGGCTGAAAAATGTTTACAGGAGCTCAAATTCAATAAAATTTTTCTATGGTATTATGATCCCCTTGGAGTTATAAGTAAAATGAGAGTTAAATGCAAATTGACTCCCTATGTACATGAAAAGAAACCAGAGATAGAGAAATTCTCCAACCAGTCTGAATGGTTAGAGAACACCTTGGTAGAGGCAGAGAAGCAAAGTGATACTAGTCAAACTTTGCAGACTCCAACCCAAGAAGACAGGAATGCAAAAAGAAACAGAGAGGAAGGATCCTATATTGTAGAGACTACAACAGAAACCAAATTGAAATTGAGATACATTAAAATGCCAAAGTCAAATCCTTCCAACAAATAAGTGGAAACAATATTAGAGGTGATTGATACAGAAATATAAACAAAGGACAATGCACCTCCTACAATATTTGAAGAAGAAGAAAAACCTACTACTTCAAACACTCATCTTATTCAAAAGCAACACATTATTGGAGTTTCTTCATCTAAAAAGCCAACAGAAAAGGATATGGATATCAAAGAAAGATACAAAGAAATCAAAGACAAAAATGAAGAAATTAAAACTGAAATATATTCTCAATATCTGAAACAAACTCATGGTATCCAGAATAGATTACTTTCTGCCTTTGACTATAAGAATAAAAAGATGCAGATGACATTTCTTCAACCCATATTTCAAACTCCTAAGTCATCTTTTGATTACAAGAATACAAATTTTGAAGTTTTGGCCCAGGATATTCATCCTTTGGACCAAATTGAGTTTCATAAGCAGGCAAGGGAGATGATCTATTCTACAATGACCACCAAGGCCATGAGTGTATAGAAGCTGCAAAACACTCTTGCAAATATCATAGATCAGCTCAAATTGGAAAAAGCATCTTCACAGGTAAAATACACTAGAATTAAATCCTTGGAAGAATTAGTAATTGAATTAGGATTTGATCCTAGTAATGTAAAAGTTGCAGATGAATTAATAAAAAAGAAAAATGCAGACATTGTTGCATTAAAGAAGCAACTAAAGCTGACCCCTATAGAACTTCCTCAAGCAAAGGAAGTACTACAGGATACAAATCAGAAAGATGAGATGATGAATCTCATTCTACAATTGACTGCTCAGATAAAGGAAATAGAGAATGAAATGGACAAGTTGGTCCAAGAGAAAGAATCCAACAAAGAACCAGTCCCAGTCACTATCATTCCTATAGTCACTACTGTTGTACCTTCCACACTAGCATAATCACTGTCTCCTTCAGTCCCCATGGCTACAACATTACCTGTCACTTCATCAACAACTTCAGCAACAGAGTCTTCAACAACAGGAGCACAACATTCAGATGAAGCAAGCAAGTTAGTAAAAGCTATGCAGGATATGTCTATTCAGACTAATGATATTAATAGAATTAAAGAATAGCTTAAAAATCTTGAAGATGAAAATAAACTTGCTAAAATAATGGCTAAAAATGAAGAACAAAAAGCCAACAGATTGAATGAGCAATTGAAAAAGTTAGAAAAAGAACTAACACTGAAAGAACCAATGGTACATTTCAAGCAGCAGCTATGGGCCAATATCATTGAATCTTCCAATGATATTTGGCCATCCATACAGGTTATTTATGAACATAAAGACTTAGTAAAATCAACAAGAGAAGCTATCCAAAATATAAAAGAAGAACTTGGCAAGAAGCCTGAAGAAGCTCTTGAGATCATACAATTTCTTTATTTCAAGAACAGGCAAGAGCTAGAAGAAATTGGTATTAATGACAGAACAGAAACCGTCCTAGAAGTTAGGAAGATTATTTCTAAAAAGAATTTGATGATACAACTAGAAGAGAAATGCCAGAATATGGAGGTTTCCATCACAAGGTTCATGATCAAGTTTGATGTCCTAAGGCAAAAATACCTTCCCAATCCTCTAGTTATTAATGACAGATTAATGAAGCAAGATGATTATGATAAAAAGATAAGAGAATAATTCAACCTTGTGAATAATTCAACCTTGCAAGGAATCCCATCAGGGAAGGTACTTTACAAAAGCTTTGAAAATTTGTTTTACTTGCAGCATGAAGTGAAACACATATTTGTTAACAAGCCTACATTCTCAAAGTATACTAAAGCAGATGAAACATTCAGAAGGATGATGAAGATAAAATTGCTAGAGACAGAATTTTGGGAAAAATGATTGATTTATTGTGAAATCAGATTGCAGTAAGCACAAAGTAGCAAAAATAAAACATAGCTTGCTATTTTTACATTTACAGTTACAGTTTTGCAGTGAAAGAGTATCAATTCACAGTCAAAGTTTAAAATTCTAAACAAGAATTACAAAGCAGAGATAAATCTGCCAACGTAAAGGACACTTCACTGTCTAGCTACAGCCTTCGTTGAACAACAAAGAGAGAAATCAACAACAAACTGAATACAACAAACAGTAATTTCAACAAAAACAATGACAACTAGCATTAGTTAGAAAGTTGTCACTATCTTCTTGCATAAAGATATTTCTTGTTCCATGAATAATTCCTAAGTTAGTTTTACGATATTTTGTAAGAGTTTTTGTATAAATACTTCTCATTTAGAAGTATTGTGTGTGGATGAATTTTTGAACATTTCTATAGTTGTACTATTCTGAACCTAAGGGTGATTGTTCCAATTTCAAGTCAGTAGACTGGATTAAAGCAATAAAGCATCATATTACAGGATTCATGTGTTGGGCCACTACAATGAAGTATTTTCACTTTCTTCTTTGTCAATTTATTATGCTTTTCATCAACACTTGTATGTTGTTCGAAATCTAAATGATAAATCAAGAATTGTTATTTCAGAATATGTTAAAAGCACTTTGTCTTGAACTGCTTATCATTTACATGTTTTCCATTGATATCTAGACTAAGGAACCCTTAATTGCTCACTAGTTTCGATTGACCTCTGCATTTTCACTCATAATCCGGATTTAAGAACCCTTAATTTCTCTTTTACACTGATTGAAACCATTTTCACCATCAGCCTTGAAGATCTAAAGTAGCTCAGATACCTTTCCCTGTAAACATTTCCCTTTAGAAACTTGATCCTGATCTGATTGCTTGACACATTGACTCCATTAGCCCAATGGAATACATACCTACATCTATCCATCTGAGTAAGTAATTTCACCACCAAATCAAATCAAAATCCAAAACCAATTTCTCCTACATAACTAGCCTAAAATCAGCTAAAATCAACAAAGATAAACCATATAGAGAGAGCCCTCTCTAAGCATTAGGAAGGCTAGATCCTAAGGCTTAAAAGTAGGTTTGTGGTTATCTCTAATATTTTTTAAACAAAAATAAAAAATCTCACAACTTTTGAGAATTATTGGAGTGATAACACATATCATAGCCTACAAATCACCCAGTGCCAGTGGAAAACTCTGCAAAGGCATCCTCCAACTCATCGAGGGATGCCCTATCCTAAAAAATCCTCCTGAATGCATATTTCCTCCCCTGTGAAATTTCACCATTCATGTGAGAAGGGAATCTGAGCGAAGTTCCACCATTCAACCACTCATGGTTGTAGTATTTTGGTTTCAATGAGTGAGCCAAACAATGTAAAGGTGTGCAATTCTTGTCCCATCTACTGACAAAAATATCCTGTATGTTGGTGAAGAAGGCCTCTAGTGATGTCTCATACTTGGGGCACTCACTCTGTCAAATAATGCTCATCGTAGACTCAATCATGAAATCCATACCTCATAAACCTCTCCTAGGATGGCTGGGTCTGTATTTGCAAATCTAAGCAAGGAAACGATAGGGTCCATGATATGAATAAGTAGATCTACCCTCTCCCACTAGGCATCATCCAACACTGTGTCCTTCACTCTTTTTGACGCTGCTTGATCTGTCTTTCTCCAAAAATACCATAACTCTGAAATAATCATGGCCCCAAGAGCGGTCTTGACCTCCCTCAACCTCTTCAACATGATGAATGAAGAGGAAAACCGTGTATCCACAATCTTCAACAATGATAGATTGGTGTACTCCTTGTAGATAGTGAGGGGATTTGTATGGTTTTGTACAAAGTTGCAGATATGTTGTGGGTCCTCAATAATTCTTCCAATCCAAAGCACATCAGATACAATAGATTTCCATGCTAAGTTCAATGAATGGACAATGCAAGGTGTCCAAAATACTTGTGGATATTTAGCCTCCACAATCATGCCAACAACCTTGTAAACAGATGCATTATCTGTAATGATTTGCACACAAGAATCAACACCTATATCTTCAATAACTTTAATAAACAACTCACCCATATATTGTGCATCCTTTTATTTTCCAAGTGCACCCACTGATTTCAAGAAAACTAGACCATTCAAGGAAGACACCATGAAGTTGATGAGTGGGTGCCGTGTTGGATTTTCCATCCATAAAAATCAATGCTAACCCCAGATGTTGGCCATGATGATTTAATAGGCTCAAGCATTTTTTCCACCTCTTTCTTTTCCTTTGTCAACAATGTGGTTCTAAGATTCTCTGACCCAGGAGGCACATACCCTGATGGAGCCCCTTGACTTAGAGCTCGGCACATCTCAATAAATGGAGGTGATCGTGCAACATTAAAGGATATGAAGTTTTGATAGAAAAAATTGCAATGGTGAGATCAAGCTCTTCCCACTTCTTTTTCTAAAAAATATTTTCCATTGGACCAAGTGCAGTTTCCTTTATTTTTGTTGCTTGTCCCCCACTGGAACTCTCAAATGGGAACTTGCTGTTGCTTTTCCTCAAGAATGGACGGGGGCCATCATTCTTATTTTGTTTTACTTTTGCAGCCACATTTGCCACACCAACAAATTCCTCTCTTTCCATTTCCTTTCTCTTTGCTAAAGACACCTGTGTACAAGCTGAAGTTTCACAACTTAGTAAAGCCAACAAATGAGCTTTCACATGATAATATGCGCTCATGAAATAGTTTTTGCAATAACCGCATTTTCAAGCAACATTGCCTCCTCCCTTCATCTTGTTGCATGGCCCTGCCTCTCTTGTGACATATTTTCAAAATGGATATTTGTGGTCTTGAGTTTGTTGTCTTCCCTCAACATTTGAAGCTATTGTTTCATCCCCACTTCCTATAGATAGAATACTTGTAGACCCTGATGAAATAAGAACAAGAGGGGCATCTCAAGTGGGGAAATTATTCCCCTTTCTTTTCCCCTTCATTTTTTCCCTTTAGTGGGCCATGAATGCTGTAAAAAATAAACAAAAAATGCCCAAATTTGTAAAACATATGCACATGCAATCCGAATCCAAAAAAATAGAGAGATAATGCACTTACCAGTTGCCTGAATCTCCTTGAAAATGCTTCCTTGCTCCTTGCTACTCCTTTCTCCTTTCTCCTTTCTCCTCTATCAACTCACAACAAATACAAAGTGAAAAAAAAGAGAAATCACTTTTTTATAAGCTTGGGATGCCTTTCCGTGCGGGTCTTGTCCGACAGATTGGGACACGATCGTGTCTTGTAGGGACATGATCGGATTCGCTAAGTTGGACACGAATCCGTATGAACCGTGTCCGATTTGACAGATTCAAGACATGTGCGGGGGGGGGGGAGGACGAATCTGGTTTCTTAGCCAATATATATGATTAAAAAATTTAAAATTTAAATATACCATATTTAATATATTTGTTAACGAAAAATAACAAAAATAAAAATATTTAGAATATATGTGATCATATTTGTATAATATTTTAAACTTCAATAATAATTTTTGCATATCATTAAAAATTTATATTGATTCATTATAATATTTATTATAATAATTAAAATTTAACTAAAATTTATTTTCTTTCTAAAACATATATTAATTACATCATGTATTATTTTCTGGCGTAGTTTGCCCTATATTAAAGGTATCTAAGAAAATATGAATGATACTGAGAGTAGCAATGAAGACATAAAGGGATAGAATAAAGAATTAGAAAGATGAATCACCCAAATCAAGGCTCATCCTTAAGGCGTCTTTTTTTTTTCCTTTCTTTTTTGAAACCTTGACCCAACCTTATGAAGGTAGTTTGGTCAAAGTGATCTGAAAATTATCATTACACGTTGAGGGAGATTCCTTATCATATTATGAAGAAGTCGACTGAGGAGATTATTTCAATATTCCTAGAGAAGCATTAGTATACAATATTTCTATGCTTGTTGAAGGAGCATGGTCCACAACAGGAGTCGTTGAGCCTAGGATCTTGTCCCCCGGATGGATTTCATCATTAACTTCTTCATCATCTTTGTCTAACATAGAGGAGGCCTTTCCATCCATAGAAGGAGGGTTGCATGGCTTCCGACTTTGAGATATAGAATTGTGGATGTTCCATTTCTATCGAGAATTAAACATTGGTAAGGAATTTTGTAAGTGACTTGTTTGATGACATAAGCGGAAATGAAAAACAATATTCTCATAATCCAAAGCATGCGTCCAATGAAAATAACTATTGTTTTGATCTAGAAGCCCTTTACTAATATCAATTTCAACACAAATTATTCCATAGGTGTATTCACCAAGCTACCCACAAGAGGCATCAATAGTAAGATAATGACCAAAAATGTCTCCAATGCCATGAAAGAATGTGTAGTGCCACAAGTGAGGTGAATTAGGAACCATGACCCATATTGGAATCTTCGTAATGAAAATTATGGATGGGTCAAAATTTTGGAACCAAGTTGCTAAAAATAATTTGACATTGCTCCAAAACTAAGGCCCTTTAGATAACACTTTATTATAATATTTCGATTCTTCAAATAACACAATGAAGAATCCCTTTGAGCAGAAAATAACCTTGCAATATTTAGTCCATATGATATGGATCCTCCTAGGCCAAAATCTATTAAATCATAAAATTAGTTCTACCTCTGAATATGCAATGAATATCCTCCAAATCTGAGTGTGAAATTTATAGGGAAGGAGTTTCATCATATTTTTCCACAAAAAATGGCCCGCGAGGCATCTAGGTCTATTCCTCCTTAGGGGGGATTTGAGCATGGATGACATATTTATAAGAAAAATTCTTAGGAGTAAGGATTTCCTCCAATCCCCCCTCATAGGTGAAGAACCATGAAAATAATGCAATCTTTACCAATATTGTACACTAAGAGAATATCAACATCATCCAACTGGTTACTTTGTAAAAGTAGGCATTGCATGCCTGAGGGAATAATCACTTAGAGCTCTAAGTAAAAATTCAACTCTTGAACCAAATATGAAGAGAAAACCCTAATGAGCAGTGATTTTCGAGAGGGAATATTGACAAAAATCTGATAACAAGTTGGTGAATATGGGATATAATCTCCCGGAAAAATATCTACAAGTGTAAAGGAAAAATCTCTTTGTGAGATAGTCTGGGCCACCTTGAGGGTTTCTAAAAACTTTTAATTATACAAAAATCTTGAAAACCCTAGTAGAGCCAAAATTGTATTATGTATGTATTTTAATAATTTAAATTTAATATTAATAAAATATTTGTTATTTTTATATATATTTTCAAAATAACTAATATATTTTGTTCATGAATGCATACCATTTTTTAAATTTATTTTATATATATATATATATATATATATATATATATATATATATATAAGTCAAAAATTTCTATTAATTACTCAAAAGACTACATTGTGGTTGATTCCAAGTCAAAATACCTCCAGCCTCATTCCTAATGGATTCGTTGGCTTGGAGGTACTCACAAAAGCACAAAGACAAGATTAAGATAAAACTAGAGTATCTCATGCATGCAACCCACAGTAAAAAAATTTGGCCCAAGATACAAAAAAAACTAGACATCATCCCTGAGCATCAACATACCCTGGACCTCCAGCGTCTGGTTCATATCCTAGTGGCAGAGGTTAGAGAAATTCCTCATGCACATGTGCCTGCACCGAAGAGATACCAACGTGTCCACTATTTTCCACAAGTTATGCTACAAATAATTCATGAAAGGTATGAGTTCATTACGGTCGTCTTGCCTATCCTGAGCTAATTTCTCAACCATCAGAGTAACTTGATGTAGCTGGGCCTCAATAGAGTCAAATGGGTGGGAAGTTATACCCTTCCCAGAGAGTTGGCTTGCTAGTCAACTTCTGCCCTTGGGTATCATTGGTCAACTAGATGCATCAATTTGCTTCCTTGTGGGTCAAAACCCCTGCATGCACGTCCTCCTTCTCATTGCATCTCCTATCATGGCCTCATTACTACCTGAACTCTACAAGACCTCCACTCATAGGCTATCTCCAAATAACAACGTTTCCAACCCATTACTTTGAACATCAGTGTTCCACAAGAGACAGACCATTACCCCACCTGGACCCCAAAATCTATATCTCCTCACCCCCCCCTCGCACCAAGAAACACTAGACCTACATCACTCGTAGCCACCCTCACACCCAAAGACACCAGTACCCAATAACAAGTGGACACCCACTAAGGTGAGTATGCCACCCTCAATACAGTTACACCCTTCCAGGCTTGACATCATTCCACCCAATCACTACTCCTACGAGGATGAGAAAAGTTACAACTACCACCGAGCTCCAAATCCAAGGAACCAAAAAGACGTAGTTATATAAATTTACCTTCACAATTGTGAAATTGAACGAACCTTGAGCTGCCTTGTAGATGAACTTAGTCGCAGATGCCACACAAGACTTGTGTTGCCACAAAATTTTGTAAGACACCTCCTTCCACCATGGACCAAGGTCCTAGGTATCTCCCTGCAAAACCTCCACTAGCACCGACACTACACTCTGCCTCCAAAGAACGAATCCTCGTTGAACATATTGACACCAATGAGAATGGTGCGGCTTAAAGAGTAAGCCACCTTATGCACCTAAAACACGACCACCCACTAGTACTCGCAATGTCCATACCTTTCAATCCCATGGCTGTGATATTTGTTTCATCCTTGGAATTGGATCCTAAATCTTGTTGTATAGTTGCAACAACCTTTTCTTTCTCCTTGTTTTAAAATTTTTTTGGTCTCATCTTAGGATGAAGTTTCCAACAAAGGTCTTCATCATGGCCCCCTTTGGAACAATGTTTACATGTAGGTTTTTATCCCTCCTTCTTGATGGCAACATTCTTCTTCCCTTTTCCACTCTTCTTCTCCTTCCCTTCGTCTCCAGACTCAAATGAGTTCTCACTTGTTTCATCATAAACATTATTCCCTCTTTCTTTTAAAAGTGTTTCCTATACACAAACTTCGTGTAAATTTTTAGGGTTAAACATGAGAATAGTTTGTCTCAAGTAGCTATGTAATCCTCCAATGTATTTGATTAAAGTGTCTTGAGAGGATAAATCTACACCCAAAATTAGTGTTCTCCTTCTAAACTCTTGGGTATAACTTTTCACACTTTGACCCTTTAATTGCCTAAATTTTTTCCAATCCATTATAGATTTATGCATATATGCTAAAGGATAAAATGATCTTCTTACTGAAACAACAAAATCATTCCAAGAGGATAAAACCTTACCATGTTTCTTCATGTCCTCTTGAGTTTTGGCTTCCCACCAAATGAGTGTTGCACTTTCCAACCTTAATGAAGCAAGCTGAATCTTGGTCTCATCATATTTGATGCTTTGTATCCTACAATACACTTCAAGCTGACGAACCCAATTATCCAATTTCTCAGCGTTTACCTTTCCATTATGCATAGGAAATTCAAACTTTATATCAAGTTTCAAAAATGGTGTTTTACCATGTCCCTTTGGAGAATGTGGAGGTGTTTGTGAAGGAGTTGATGTAGAAGATGATGATGGTGAAGATGAGGGTGAGGAGAAAGGTGGAGTTAAAGGTGGTTTATCACCATTTCCTCCATTCCCTTTTGGAGGTTTGTCTCCATTTATTCCATCTCCCTTTGGAGGATTTGAGCTCTCACCTTGCAACCTTGAATTCCTCTCCTCATAGAGAACTTTTACCATCTCATTCATGTAAAGAATGCTTTCCTAAAATATTTCTCATCCTCAGTCATATTGTTAGGCGCTTCTTCATGTGCCATGACTGGTGAGGCCTTTGGTGAAACTTGTGGTGGAGATTGTGGCAAATGTGGTCTCCTTGAACTAGCTCGAGGACTTGATCCCACAAGTTATCCTTCTCCTCTTTTGAGCTTCAACCTAGTAAGCATCATAAACACTTGCAAAAAAATTAAACCCTAAATACAACCAAATAACCAAAGCTCTAATACCAAATGATATGTATATAAAGCTTGAAGGTTTTTAATGAAATTTGCAAGTGCAATTTTAGGGTTTTTATGTAATTATGTAAGTTGCATTAACACGTAAAAGATGATTTTAAACTCAGTTTTGCACAAAATAACATAGACAATAATACCATAACAGAAACAAAAGACAAAAAATGATGAAGAAGTTCACCCCTCCTTTGCTACATCTCCTGGTCCAACTTCCAATGTTGGGTCTCCTTCATTATGTCAAAAATATGTGTTTACATGTATTTGCGTGCTCAGAATGCAAAAATATTGTCTCCAATGGCCCTAGAACAGTAAAAAAACCATAGTTGGGCTCATTATGCACTAAAAAATGTCAAAAAATGACTTGAGTTATGCTTCATAAAAAATTTCCTGTTAATTGTCCTTCAATTCACACCCACCTATTATCCATCCTACATTTTCCGCAATTTTTAGCATCGTGGGGAAACAATTTCACCCCACACCGATGAGATTCACGTTGCTTCAGGTGCAAATTGTCTCTTCATTAAATTGTGCGGTGACCCCCACAAACCAACCAAAATGGTCCAAGTGGCGCGTTCAAAACCATTGATTTCAGGCGGTTTGAACTGCTCCTGCCAAGAGATTGACTGAACTTGTGACAGGTTATAACTATGGTTTCAGACTTGGGTTGCACGCTAATGGAACCCATATGTTGATTGTGGTGAGGTTTGGGTTGCACCGTGGTTAGGTTTCCCAAACTGTGTGTCAAATTTGACTCCAACCGAACCAAAGTTGGATGTTGAACCTTGGTTGATGCATGTTAGTTCTGTCAGGAGTTTGAACCCAATCTCCAACTGCGGTAGCACTTATGGTAGGTTTAACGACCGTTGGGTTTGAACTTGTTGTTTGATTGATGTTGGCATATACGTTGATCTGTGGTGTTGGGGCCAAGGTTATCTCTGCACCCTTGGTTGCCCGATATGGTATCGTGGTGTTTGGTGGACTGGGGCCCAAGGGTTAACCCCGGCTCCGACCCCCAAATCACATTGCAATAAAGTTTAAATAAAGGTGGCACTCTATGGTTAATAAGCAATACCGATGGTGTAGTGGTGGAGCACTGTGATACCACCCTGAAGGTCTGCGGTTTGATTCCCATGGAGGCAGTTTGACCCACAAACAAAATTTTACTAGATAGTCTGGAGCCATGTGGCAACCAACCATTGTCCCATATGGTCCTCCATCATTGGACCACATCAATCGAACCCACAACCAATCAAAAACTAAGAAAATTCAACTAATACAAATTGGATACTTGGCGATCAACCATTGACCCGAACCTTATTACACATTCCACTGCCCATTCACATGTCTAGTCAGCATATGGACTGCTGAATGGGCATACCTGCAACCCAAATTACAAAAAAAATTGTTGTTTGGAAAATTGACCAAAACGCAATATCAAGAGCATACGACATCAGATTTGAGTGAAACGAATTACGTTGGATTCGGGGCGATGAGATCTTCGTTTTGGCACTAGTTCCGAGCACTTTCAAACAATTTGAATTTTGAGCACTTTACTGATCCCATGGATCAATTAGACTCACTTGGACCTTTTTGGAGGGTATTATTCACTCAAGATGGCGTAAGTGAAGTTAGTTACATCAAATCGTGGCCATTAATCAGGTTTTCAGCGTAACCAATTCAACCTACTCTATCTTTATCCAATTTTCACATTGATCTCTGTGATGTTGGGTTTCATCACTAACTAGTGATTTCGTTATGAAAAGGTTGTTTGCATGGTTTGACTCCTTATGTTTATTAGCGCATGTTATCTGCTTGTTTTACTTTTTTCAGAACTTAGGTGTGGATTGTGAATTTGGATTGTTAATATTGTTTAAATTCTTAATAAAATTTATTAATGTTGAATCTAATGGCAAGAATTCCAAAATTTACCAATCAAGGAACCACTTTTAATGAGAATCCTATTCCTTTTCCTTGCTTTGGAAATTTTGGTCCTCCTTATATGGATACGTTATCACTTCCCAGATTCACAATGGGTTTACCGGTTTGGTTGTTTTCAACTTCTTTAGTCCTAAATACCCAAAATGTTCCACCTCAACTAAGTTCTCCATCTCAACAAGACCAACCGTTTGTTGACCCTTTACCTAATTCACCCAAAATGTCTTCCTCACTTTATTTTTATTCGCTTGGTAAAATCCTTGATGCTAGTAACTAGGTGGATAAGAAGAAGAAGAAGAAGCAAGGTAAGAAATAAGTCAACCAACCAACCATTGCTTTGAATATGGAAAATGTTGAGGAACCATCCAAAATAACTTGGAAGCCAAAATTCCCTTGCAATATTTGTAAGGGTGACCACCTTCTTATTGATTCTCTTGATATTCCAAAGGTGTTAGAAGTGTGGTCTAAAAATTCTTATCAACTTATTGTTTATCCATCAACTAGTGATTCTAAGGTTCCAGGGGAAAAGGGTAAAGTTAGGTTTCCTTGTAGGTTATGCGAAGGGAGTCATCAAACTCACCTTTTCCCTTACATGGGTGAAGCCTCAAATTTTTTGGAAAACCTTATTGTTTCTCAATAACAACTTCCAACTGATTACCATAAGCTTTCTCCCAACCTACTATTAGTTGACGAAGTGATTGATCTAATTCCAAGTACAGTAAATCCCACTCTTCCATTGGAGAGTGAAATACATATCACTCAGTTTGATGAACCATTGGTTGATCAAGTGGTTGAATCAATTCCATCTTCAATCGATCACACTCTCCATTTAGATATTGAATTTAATACCACTTGGTTTCTTCTTATCACTTCAAATTATTTTACACAAGGGGGGATTTCACCCGTTTCCACGGAACTCCCTCCAAGTAATGAGGTTATTTCCTTTGATTGGAGTAGACTGATAGAACCTCGTCTTCCTTATTCCATCCCTTTCCAAATAATTGTGAAGGCTTATGGTAAGAATTTGTGTTGCACAAATGTAGATGAAGGTGCTTCTGTTAGTATTTTATCCTCAACCACTTGGAAAGATTTGGGTTCCCCTCAAATTCTTCCTATTACACAAAATATGTTAGCTTTTAATAAAACCATTAGAGAATGTTTAGGGATCCTTCCTAAGTTAACTATTACTATGGAAGGAAAATTTGTCTGTATTGATATTATGGTAGTCCAAGGTCCCTTTGATTTCAATTTGATCCTTGGGCAAGACTATCTCTATGCCATGAAAGTTGTCGTGTCCACACTCTTTTGAATGATGTCTTCCCCTCCCAATGGAAACATTGTGACTATTGTCCAGCTTTCATTCGTTGGTCTTGATTCGACTACCAACCATCTGACACCCCTTATCTGGAAGTGGTATCGACCCCACCACAGGTTAATAATGTGGCAACCTACCCTATGTTTTCAGTTACAAATGAAAGCCAACCTCTTACTGTTTGTTAAAATTCTTTTGACTCATATCTGGTAATTAACATGGTGAACCCTTCAATGGGGACACTTGAACCATATTTTCTCATCCCTATTGAGTCCCTTGACATGTGTTCCTTCCAAAGAACTATTCTTCCTTCTGATGATGACCTGTTGGAAGCCATGATCGAGGTGTGTCCCTTGGCATGCATTCCTTCCATATGGAAGCCATGATCAAGATACCTATGAGGATTGTTCTTTTACTGTGTCAACCTCGTTTAAAAAATGAAACAAGTCCATATGATCATAGTTCCTTTTCTTATGTCAAGCTCATTAAAAAGTGAGACAAGGTTCCATGAACACAATTATTTTTATGTGTCAAGCCCATTAAAAAATGAAACAAATCCTCCCTTAATCGATTCAACTCTTTAATTGATTGGTTGGTGAGTTTCGGGTTTGGCCAATTGGGAGGTGCCACATGGCCCTCAAAGTTTGTGTAAAATTTGTTATGGGTCAGCCGACCTCGACGATGTTCAACCCCAAGACCTATGGTAGAACGGTGCAACACCCCACCATTATACCACATAGTAGTTCTTTTATGTATGGGAGAGTGGTTGTATTTAAATTTTAACAGTCCGACGATTTGGGGGGTGGGAGGCGCGATGGCTCGCCTGTTTGGCCTAGCCCTAGGTTTTATGATATGTGGTATGACTGAGAGCCAAGGCGGATGGGGGAGGGGAGTTGGGCCCAACCCCCGGTCCCATTTATTATAACAAAACCAACGACGTATGATGTAGAGGGGCGGGGAGCATGGCACCGTGCCCACGCCCTAGCCAACGGTCACATTCAACCATCATGCAATCAGGTTTCAAGGTCGGTGGAGCATGTGGCCTTTGGCCCGCACCCCTAGTCATATTATATGCCATACGACCAAACCAAGGGGTGGAGGAACAGGAGCACGACCCTATTGGCATGCTTAACCATTTGAAAATTTGAACTATTTTTAGCGGATTTTTCATCGAACCCACGCGAATTTGTCGCCTCGCAGAACCTCCAAAGGTAGAATTCGTTGCCATTTTTGACAAAGGGTCAATTTTGAAAGACAATTAGCAGGGAAATGAAGAAGGGGGCATAACTTGGCCATTTTTCAGCCTTTTTAAGCCCAAGAAGAGCCTGCACAGGGTTTTTGGGTGTTCTGGACACAATGGCAACGTTATTTTTGTGATTTGAGCATTGTATGTTGATGTAATTGAAATTTTGGAGATAAAATTTGAAGGAACAAAATTAGAAGATGGACCCAGAGATGTAGCCCAAGAGGGGTGAACTCCATCATCAAATTGTTGTTTTGTGACACTGCTTGTTATCTATTTTTCTCTGTTTAAATTTGCAAAACTTAACTAAATTTACTAAGTTTATGTGCTTTTGAAATTTTGATCCATTGTCCACGAGACATAAACTAGATTGCAAACTTTTATAAGAAACCTTCAATTTTTAATTTCAGATCATTCTTTTAGAGAAAGGTATTTTCAAGTGTCCAGAAAATTTCTTGTATATCAGGATTTTTTCCTTTAAAGGAAAGCCTATACTTTTTCCTTATTGTGTGTAAGAGAAATTAATTTTAATAGAGGTGTGTCACCAATATAACTATTGGGTACACTTTTTCACTCGATACAAAGAAACTATGACACATCAACTTGGGTTTGAACTATAGGTTGTTGATGATGAGTTCTTTGCCATCCAACACAAACATGAGATAACTATAGCACCTCTATCAGAATTTGGTGAACAATGGCTAAAAAATGCAACACAATGGATAGTTGATGAATAATGTTATACACAATGGAAAATAAGTTATGATAGTAGGAGATGCTTCATAGGAAAACATATTTAAAGGAATACTCTATGACATTTAGAGGAGAGGGAGCCCCCCCTCTAGTATAGTAACTAAATAAGTCCCCTATTTTAAGCCTTATTTACCTTTTTCTTAGTTATTTTTTATTTGTCCTTTCATATTGAAGTCTTTGAATCATTAGAGTCGATTCTTGATTGTTGTTTTTTATCTTTTCTAGGTCATTTCCATTTATTTGGTCCAGGACAACCCAATCCTAATCCATTTAGGATGAATTAATTTTCTTTTATAAACTTATTTAAAGGCTCATATATTTTTGTATTTTCCACATAGAAATTTGAGGAGTGCATAGCTATTGCGATTTCATACTTTTAGTTTTAAGATGGGATTTCAAGTGTGGGTTTCCTTGTAATGCCTATGAATCTAAATGAATTATCATTTTAATTTCTTTGCAAATGTGGCCTTTTTTTCTTTTCATCTAATTCACTAATATGGTGTGTTTTTCTTACCACTATGTAGTAAACAAGTGTTCTTGCAATTTTATTTATTTCATTTGAGAATCATATGCTATGAATATCATTGTTTATACCAACCCAATTAAAACTAGTTTGTTTGTATTATGTGGTATTTATGTCTATGCATGTATCGTTGCTCTCTTAATAAAGAGATTCACCACCTCTCTAAAAACACAAAGGGAAAGGTTTCCCTACTATTGTTACACCAAAGACTTTGAAAGCCCAAAATTTCCCTATCATATGTTGTCACTTAGACCCTGTACAGTTATAGTGATAAAAAAGAGCCTAATTTAGATCAACTACGACATGCAATCCAAATTTTAAGCTTATTCCTGCATTGTGTTGTAATTTTAATGTATTGTAGCTAGCTTCTTCACAAATGGCACAACACTTAGGCTTCATGTTCTTCAAGTTGTGTGGTCAATCCTTGACATGATGGTTTGTTATACATTCATAAATATCATTACCAATATTTGACTTGCATTATTCCAGCATCCTAATATTTTCCATTCAACTATTTGTAACTAAAATCTTCTTTTGTATGGCCCTCATTCATACTTATTATGCACCACAAATATAATCTTCTCATTTTGAGGTCACTCAACAATCTATGCATATTGTTGGATTCTACTAGTTGATCTTTCTTTAGTGCATATTCAGAAGTTTTATTTTTTTTGCATTCTCAAAGGAGCCCTAACTTTTTGGAGAAAGCAAGAAATGAACCATTTCACAAGCCAATGGTTAAGGAGACCATCAGGAAATGAATGAAATTGGTTAAGGAGACCATCAGGCAAAGAATGAAATCGGTTAAGGATGACCTTGACCACCTCCAACAAAAAGGTATTTACAAAATCAATTGTTCATGTGGAGATTGCTATATTGGGGAAACAAGTAGGACCTTCAAAATAAGGTTTAAAGAACATAGGGTGGACATCAGACTTGGAAGAATTAAAACCTCGGCTTTGGCAGAACACTCCAGCAAAACATGTCACCACATATGCCTTGAAGAAGCAGTGGTCATTGCCAAAAAAAAACATCATTTTAAACATAAAATTTATGAAGCCTTGGAAATCACCAAACACCCTCACAACCTAAATAGACATGGAGGCTTAGAAGTTAGCAAAAATTGGGTCCACGTTATTTCCCATTAAATAACTTACACCCTTGAGTCGTTGCTCTCCTTGTACCCCTTCTCTTCCTTCGTCCCTTTAGGATCTTTAATGACTTTTACTTACTCTTCCTCTTACCCTTTCACCTTCCCTCTATCCGCATGTTCGTATCAAACCCTTACCCTTCTCCTTGCCTATACCGTGCTACCCTTCTTTAACCTTAAAAAAAGTATAAAAAATATATATATAAAATCACCCTTGTAAATCTCTTAACAATAACTTAGACCTTAATTAAATCCCAACCCTCTCCAAACCTTAGTTTATAGGATTAATTGGTTACAATCCTTTGATTATATCTATGGGTTATAATCATTTGATCTATTCTAAATTTATTATATTTAAATAACTATACCAACATCATTAATATAATCTACATAGGGCCTTTTAACATAAAATTAGTATAAAGAAAATACTAAAACGTTAATATCATTAAAATAAGGCTTTATAACATTTTATAAAATAACTATAAACAAAATAAGTAATCTAAATTAAAAATAAAATTGGACAAAAAACATAGGACTTTATAACAAGGATAAATAATTAATATTAAAATATTAAACATTAATATAATCTACATAGGGCCTTATAACATAAAATTAATATAATCAAATCATTAAATCATTAATATAATCTACATAGGGCCTTATAACATAAAATTAGTATAAAGGAAAATACTAAACTTTAATATCATTAAAATATGGCTTTATAACATTTTATAAAATGATTATAAACAAAATAATTAATCTAAATTAAAATAAAATTGGATAAAAAACATAGGACTTTATAAACAAGGATAAATAATTAATATTAAAAAGATTAAACATTATTATCATTAAACATAAAGCGTTATAACAAATTATATGATACTTTTAAAACAAAATAATTAATCTAAACTAAATAAATATGGATAAAAATAATTGAAAATATTTAGGAAGTAAATTATTAAGTTGGTAACTGGTCGGCTCTCTTTTTCCTATCATCTTTTCCTCTATTTATTTAACACAATTGTTTCTCTTATTTGTAGATTTGTCCTGAAGATGGGTTTTGTTTTAGACCCGAAACGTAGACTGAAAAATGAGGACTATGGAGATTCCAAATTTTGTATCTAAAAAAGCCAATCCTTTTCAATTATATAGGGGATCTGACTAAATAGGTCCTTAAATATTTTTTCATAGTCTTTGAACCAACTATTTGGAAGTTGATAGCTTTCCTTAATTTTTGGTGCCACAAGATACTTAACATCTTGGGTTTCAAAAAATGATAGGAAGTAGCTGTTAATTTCATCCTTTGTTCTATTATTATTTTATGTATAGTGTATGAACTAGGTTAATCATTTTTCAATTGTGCACCCACAAACTATGTCATTTTCTTTATTTCATTTGTAGAATCCCCATGTTTTTTCACATGTAAACCAATGCCTCTTTGGATACTCATCTCCCTCACATAGAAGGAAGTGTCTCGCATTAAAATTTGTCATAATTGTTGTAATTAATAGTTTTAATGACATGGTTGGTGGCAGTGTTGGTGACCAATTTGGAATCGACTAACTTGATATTATGAATGATATCTTTCAACTAATGTATTTTATTCTTTCAATAGTTTCCTTTTGACACTATTATTTTTTACTACTTTTTAATAATAATCTTGATATTTATATTTGACCACAATGTTCTTATGGATTATGTCTCTTCATTGAACCCCTTTGTTAGGTGTGTTTGAACTTCTCCGGTCATTAAATTTGGTGGGGGGTGGCTCCCATGAGATCTTCAATTTCGTGTAAGAAATTTAGTCTCTCCCCCTTCAAGAATAGCATGGATCCAAGTGCCTTTCATATGTATCCTTTAGATGCAAGTTCTATTAGTAAATTGATCATCTTCATTTTGTTAACTCGAAAGAAAGGCTAGACCAAGTTAATTATGCAACTGGAATTCAAAATTTTCATCAATAGCAAGAGATGCTAATGTTGGATTTAATGTTATAAGTATTGTAGGTCTCCACTCACTGACTTCCAAAATTTTCATAATTTTTCAACATATACGAGCTGCCAAGCCTACCTCCACCAATTCATATCTCATCTAGGTTAGGAATTGTTGTAGTTTAGACCTCTTCCACATCTGATCCTTTATCATCTATTAACTCAAATAGTTTTAACACTTTGTTGACTCATTATTGCACCGAACCTTATTCTCTCTCAATTGAAAAGGGTCCATATAATCAAGTAGCTTAGAGCCTCTTTTTATTTTAAAATATTTCGACTTTATTTCCTTTACCATTATTCATTTCCCCTTGTACATAATCCCTTCATCTCTTATTCTGATCCATATCATGTCCATACTTCCTTTTTCATTAAATTCCTTAGCCCAATGGAGTTGTCTTTGTAGTGAAGCTGGCATTAAGAGGGAGGCCACAACTGTGTATACTCCTGAGAAAAATGGTGTTGTTGAAAGAAAGAACAAGACCATTATGGATTCTGGGAGCTGCCCACACCATGCTATGTGACCAAGGTCTTCCGAAGTTTCTATGGGGAGAAATTGCGAACAATGTTGTGTACCTTCAAAATAGATACCCACATTCCGCTGTGGACTCCAAGACTCCCGAAGAAGTCTTCTATGGTAAGAAACCTGATGTTTCTCATTTTAGATTTTTTGGTTGTCTTATTTACTTTCATGTCCCGAAAGAAAAGAGAAGCGAGCTGGATGCTTCTGGAAAGAAGGGAATGTTTTTGGGCTACAGTGAAACTTTGAAGGCATATAGAATCTATGTGCCTAGTCAAAGAGAAGTGGAGATATGCCATGATGTCACCTTCGATGATGCCGCCCTTAAGAAAGTAAGAAATATTCCTAGCTCCAAGGAATATAAAGAAGATGAAGTAGGGAAGCAGGAAGAATCGACGGATGAATTGATGCCCAATGTTGAAGGACCTATGGATCCTATTGATCCACCTCCTTCAAATAAGAGAAGACCCTCATGTCTTAGGGATACTCTCGAAGATGCCGAGAGACATACTACCCCAAGGGGGACATTCCCTGAAAGCAAGAATTTGAATAGATACCAAGGGTATCTAGCAGCCATGAGTACAATTGTACAATCTAAGCCTGGATCATTTGAAGAATTCGTAAAGCATCAATTTGGAAGGATGCTATGCACGAAGAATATGAGTCCATTATGAAAAATGATGTCTGGGAAGTGGTCCCAAGACCAAAGGACAAATCTGTTGTCACCTCGAAATGGCTCTATAAGATCAAGCATGTATTTGATGGTAGTGATGAAAAGTACAAGGCAAGATTTGTTGCCTGAGGCTTCTCTAAAAAAGAAGGCATAGATTATGATGATATATTTCTATACCACCATCCGATCTATCATTTCCCTTGCATTCCTGCAAGGATGGAGGCTCCATCAGATGGATGTGAAGACTGCCTTTCTGCATGGTTCAATAAAGGAAGAGGTTTATGTGGAGCAACCTCTGGGGTTCGAAGTCCAAGATAGAGACACCTATGTATGCAGGTTGAATAAAGCCCTCTATGGGTTGAAGCAAGCCCCCAGGGATTTGTATGAGAGGATAGATAGCTACTTGATGAAGCTAGGTTTCACTCGAAGTAATGTTGATCCAAACCTTTATTTTAAGGTTGATAGAGAAAGGCCTCTCATTCTAGTTCTCTATGTGGAAGATCTCTTCCTAACAGGTGCTGACACTCTCATTCATCAATGTAAGAGGGATGTAGCTTTTGAGTTTGAGATGAAAGACCTAGGACTGATGCATTGCTTCCTAGGCTTGGAGGTCTGGCAAAGTCCAAGCGAGATTTTCCTTTCTCAAGGAAAATATGTCGTGAAGCTGTTGGACAGATTTAGTATGGTGGACTGTAAGTCTATGTCGAAACTGATGGAACTCAACTTTAATAAGTTGTGTGGAAACGATGTTGGGCCTGAGCTGGGAAATCCCACCGAGTATCGACAACTTGTGGGGGCCCTGATGTTCTTAGTGAACTCCCGTCCGAACGTATTTTTTGCGGTGAACACTTTGAGTCAACACATGGTTGAGCCTCATCACATTCACTGGATTGGTGCCAAGAATATATTGAGATATCTTTGAGGCACAATCAACCATGGGCTGAGATACACTACTAGGAGTTTTAGACTCCATGGATATACTAATGTCGATCGGGTTAGCAGTGTGGTGGATTGCAAGAGCACATCTGGATGTTGCTTCACCTTGGGTTTTGCTTCGATATCTTGGATGAAGAGGAAGCAGAAGTCGATGGCTTTGAGCACCCCTAGTGCCGAATACATTGCATCGAATATGGCCTGTTGTGAAGCTGTTTGGGTGAGAAAGATCTTCAGTTAGCTATTCGGACATGTGATAGATACCATCGTTATCCTTTGTGATAACCAAATTGGGATTCTTCTTTCTAAGAATCCCATGTTCCATGATCGATCCAAGCATATTGATATTAAGTACCACTTTGTCTACGACATGGTACATCCAGACGCCGTAAGGCTCAATCACATAGGAACTGATGAGAAGGTCACAAATATTCTCATGAAGCTCCTGGGGAAGGTCATGTTCCTAACCTTCCGTGAGAAGCTTGGAATCGTGGAAAGACCCTATTGTGAGGGTCCTGCTTGAGTTGGACTATGAGCTCTGGGAGCTCCAGGGGGCATGGGGATAGCTTATTGGAGCTATAAGCACATGCGAGGCTAGGCTTGTTGAACCTTGTTGTGCTTCTGCCCCACCGTTATGATATTGAGTTGGTTCACCTCTCTTTGATCTATGCTCCACACGCATCCTACCCATGGAGTTTTAGACTCATGGGAAGTACCTCTCATTTGTCCAATGAGGTTGGAAATGTGGATAAAGACCAATAGCAAGACTGATGGACGCATCAAATATTTTCGTACTCTCTATGTCTAGGATGGCACGTGTCCAACGCCTTGATCTGGGATCAAGTCTGATGAGGTTATTACCTCTAAATTTACTTCGGGCCAGTAAAATAACTTTGGGTTAGTATGAGACTCTTTTTGAGTCCAAGAGAGCTTTTAACCTCTAACTTGACTTCGGGTTAGCAGAGCGTGATGTCTTTGTGACTCAAATTTTTGTTCTATTTGCGAAGAAGAGCTAGAAAAGCAAGTTATGACAAGATGACGCACGATGATATATGATAGTACACAATGGTACTGATCTTTGGATGGCACAAGTGGACAGATGGAGTTCTCCCTAGTTTATAGGGAGTGTTAATTTTGGGCAACTAGGTCCAAAATCCAGGTTGCACTACTCATATGATGATGATTATATTTTTGTTGGATTCCTCTTTCGGAGAGGTGAAAGGTTGATGTAAATATCATCTTGTTTGGATGAGCAGAACATATATTTTGATTTTATTTTCCACACATGTGCAAGGTCAACCATATTTGTAATGTAGGCTTATAAGCCTAATAGATGTGTCACACACCCTCACTGACTCATATAAATTGGAGAGAGATGATGTCCATTTCATCATCATCTCATCACACACATTCCACGTGATCTGATTGGTTCATACAACCTAGAAGAGGCTTCTCTCTCTCCCACGTGTGAATATGGATGCCAGAAATGATGCTGGAAATGGATGTCGGAAATCTGGATGCCGGAAATATGGATGATGAAGGAAATATGGATGCCAGAAATATGGATGATGCTGGAAATGGATGCCGAAAATCTAGATGAGGGATTCTTTTGTTGACTTGCATTGAATTTTGGAGCTGTCTTTGAGGGGTGTGTGTGACACTTGGAAGGTTGGCTGATCTGACGTCGAGAAAGACTTTGCTGGCTGATGCATCCTGTTGGCTATTGTAACACACATCACTCTCTATCTTTGCTGGACAAGAAGAATTGTAAAATATGATCTACATCATTTGGCCTGTCTTCTATTGATCTATTATTATGTTCTATCAACATTTTACTTTCATGTTTATGTTATTGCTAAATTGAATTGGGACTATAAGAAAGATTGAAGTAAAACTGCATTAAGCATAGAACATACCATGGTTATCTAAAATTAACACCTAGGCATGCCAAGTATTTATCCTCTTGGTTGGAAATATTACTTCATGAAAACAACATATTTGACAAAGAAATATTTTCTAAAACTAACCAATGCCAATGTATCTACCAACATTTAAGTTTCTATTGGAATGCCCTCAAAATGTGAGGAATTACCAAACAAGTGTAGCGCACTTCCCTAGACACACTCCTTTTTTTTCATGTGTCTTTGTAGGAAGCCCTCAAGTTCAATACTCCTATAGATACTGCTACAGAGTTTTAGCTCTATGTGAACCAATTCTTCTTATAGTTTTTCACATATTAATCATTATGATTTTAGTTCTAAAAATTAAAAACTTCTTGATATATCATCTAGTCGTGTCCCATGCATATCAATTTAATTAATTTAGCTTTATCAAACAATATAGTGTGGCATCAGCCCACGTGGTGTAGAGCAGTCTGTGATGGGGTGCACTGTTAAGGCACTCCGTCTACAAGGTCCCCGGTTCAAAACCCGTGGGTGATTAGGATTAGTCTAAAAATATAGTGTGGCATCAAATGACGATTCAAAACTTCACTCTCCTTTATCCTTTTTTGTGGCTCGATAAAAAATGATCTCAATCGCTTATACCTCTACGTGTGGTTGAAAAATTCCCTATCACCCTCTTTGTTGAACCCATCCAACCCATCCTATCCCTAATTTATCAAATGCTAGGGGATGATGCTAGTATAGTAAACAAAGCCACTATGGATTTTTTAAGGAAAATGATGCAACCTAGCCATTTATTTAATATTCCATCTTACCTGTGTAAGGCCATAAGATTTCAACTGAACCATTTTCCTACCACATCCTTTTTAAAATACTATTCATTGTTCTATTTGTTTGTCTACACTCATGTGGATGAGCTCGAGTGTCTCGGTCCCAGTTTGGTTGCTGGTAAAAAACATAGGAACTATGTGTTAGACTGGGATGTTGTTGTTAGGAAGAGGCTAGATTTTGATGGTTACTTATAGTTTATATCAACTTATATGGCCATTTCATATAAGGTTATCCATGGTGTTTCTCCCCCCAGAGTTCTCCCACGAAAAAAATAGATTCTCCAACTTAGCAAAGACACCAGGGTAGGGGATTAGTACCTTTTTTAGGATCACACAGAAATTAGGGTTTATGGGTGTGAACTCTCCCCTTACCATTTACCTATGTTCATGCCCATGAGGATATTTTCTTTGAAATTCATTTGGCAGAGCCTCAATGCATACCAAATCCACTTTGTCCTTGCAAAGAAGGGACATATGTTTAAATTGGGAAGTTCCGCGGGGCCTCTTGTTGTTTCCAAGCAGTTGAAGCATTACTCAAAAAGATGAATTTTGACCTACAAGATGTCTGGCATTATGACCCTCATGGAGTCATTGCCCAAAGGAGGGAGAAGATAAAATATTCAACTTATGAACATGAATATAGGCCTAAGATCGAAGGGAAAGATAACCTTGATTCATGGTCTATGAATATAGAGATGGAGATCGAGGCTCCAATAACCAAGGAAAAAGCACAAAAGGGGATTTTGGACCAAACTGGAGATACAGAGATGGAGGTTGTACACACAGGTAAAAGGAAAAAAACCCAAGAGACAAAAGAAGAGGAACTTGAGACTAGGTTAGTGGAAACAAGGCCAAATCAATTGGGTTTCCAAGTGACCAGGGAGGATCCATCATAGACTGTTGCCTCATCCTCTTTAGAGGAAGCTATTTTAGGTGCAAAGGGAAGTGCAAATGTTAGTGGGTCAAGCTAGCCTACTAGAAATTCCATTGAAGAAAGAAATAAGAAGGTGAGGGAAGAGATGCATCAACAAATGGCATCTCACTATGTTCCATACCAGACCAAAATGTTGGTTGCTATGGATTTAGAAAGAAATCAAATGAAGTTTTCACTACAACATCCACTATCACAATCTTTGCCTTCATGTTCCCAGTTCAAAACCTTAGATGTTTCACTGGATTTGACAAGTGTTCCCCTGCCAGATAAGATAAATTTCCATAAGCAGGTTGGAGAGATGTTATATAGTGAGCTCAATAGGAACGCAATGACTATCAGCAAGGTCGAGAAGCTGTTGGAAAAGGCCGCAACCAGGTTAAATCAAGAGAGATCCAAATCTAAGGATCTCCACATGCAAAATGATAGCTTCAAAGAGATGGTCGTGAAGCTAGGTGTGAATCCATAGGATAGAAATGCTTTAGAAGCCCTCCTTCAAAGTTCCCAAACAGAAATCCAGGAGTTAATGAATAAACTGAATATGCCAGGTAGTGCACATGTTCAATATAAAGATCTTACACAGGTAGAAGAAGAAAATGAAATCCTATCCAAAGAGCTCATTTAAAGGAATAAAAAAATAGTATCCCTCAAGCAGTAAGAAACATAGCTGCAAATGAAAATAGACTCACATATTCATGCAGTAATTGTACTCAAAGATCCTCAAACCACAGCTCACATATTTGTGTAGTAATTTTACTTGAAGATCCTCAAAACCCCACTATACAGCTCACTAAGACCCTTACTGAACTCCAACTTTCATATGGGGAAATTAAAAAGGAACATAAGGATTTGGATGTTGCCCAAAAGAGCCTAGCACAGAAAGAGAAGCAGCTTGAGAGTGCCACGAAAAATGCAGACATCCTCAGTAAGAACCTACAGGCAGCAAAACAGGAGGTTTCTGAGCTTAAGGGAAAGCTAAAACGAAACATGTCTTTGCTACAATCCAAGCAGCTGGTCTGCGATGATATCATTGAAGAGATGGGAAATAACTGAGAGTTCATAACCTTTATGGATGAACATAAAATTATGATCAAAGATTATGAGTACTTCATCCTATCAGCCAAAGAAGATGGAGAAAAGAAATCCCAGATTGCTAAAAAGTTCATTCAATTTTGGAATGAAAGGCCAATCAGTGAATTGAGGCCCATAGATTTCGTGGACAGAGTAACTGTTATCATGGATATTTCTAAGGTTGTCCAGAAGGAGGAAGCTAGAGTCAAAGCTGAGGAGTGCCTAGAGGTGGTATCAAAGAACATAGATACCTTCAATGTTGAGTTTGAGAGGATTTTCAGAGTAGGGTTGCCGAGTCGTTGGGACTTTGTGGGGGTGCTAATTTAGTGGGAGAAATACAATAAAAGACTGGTGGAGGCCAAAAGAAAAGTAGACTCTTCCCATGAGAAGATTCCCACTCTAAAACAAAATACTGTAGTAAATTATCTGAAGAGGTATTTTCAACCATTGGGGATAGTAAAGACCCTGTTTTGTCCTAGACTGAATTACACAGGTCTGGACAATCTCAAAATCGCATATCAGCAGCTCTTCCAAGCTCCTAAACCAGTTCTAGCGTTGTGGCAGAGATGTGATCAGTTCTTCAATCCTCCTATGCTCCAAATAATTGAGCCATCAACGCAGACTCCACCACCTATCTAAGATGACTAAATATATTGAAAATCATGTCGACCATGACACTTTAATTTCTTGTTTTATGTAAATATTTTTATTTTCAGTCATTTAGTTAAGAATTCGGTTAGTACAGTTGTGCCACAGAGCACACTGAAATTTTGTTATGATGATTCATTATAAATAAATCAAGAAGGAATATTTTGTAATGGGTTATCCCTTTGTGGCCTTATAAAAATAATTTTATGATACGAAACCAAAGGTTTGGAATTTTTGGTTTTCCAAGAGAGAAGTAATGTAAA
Source organism: Pinus albicaulis (assembly GCA_034641835.2). NCBI lineage: Eukaryota > Viridiplantae > Streptophyta > Pinopsida > Pinales > Pinaceae > Pinus > Pinus albicaulis. Next base: position 772,246,057 of record CM076570.1, read on the forward strand.
TTGCCTATGAAATGTATGCTCTGTGGAAGATTAATACATAGTTTTTGGTGATTCCCGCTCATCTGCATGTGTAGTTTGTATTCTTTCTATGTTTGTTCCATATGTTCTTATTATTCTTCTCAGATTGCATGTAAATACCTAGTTTTAAATACTTAGTGTGATATAAACTCCCAATTGATCTTCAAAACACTCATCAAGATGTCCTACGCACTGGTCTCTCCTCAACCCAGGGGTTGTATCTAGGAGCTACAACATCTTCTGGTGCCGTTGCCGGAGATGAATCATAATATTTTCCCTGGGTATGAAATTTATACACCCTTTGGTAAGGTGAGAAGTAAGGGGTGTGGGTTGAATATCTCTCACCTTGGCGATTCCACTGTCTAAATTTCATTTTGACCACCCTAGCTTTCAAAAGGCCATATACTCGCTTAGATACTTCACAACAAAGAACTCATCTTGTACTTGGCCCTGAAAGGATAATATCTAGGAGGGTATGGAAGGAAATAAACCTTGTGACTCTTGTTCCTGTGACCTATTTTTCAAAATTATCCTCTTCCATCTCTTAGAAGGTTGTGATAAATTGCTCAGATTTTCCCTTCATAGTTTTGGAATATCCTCAAGAAAGTGGTCTACAGTTTGGTACATTCTTCTCAAGAGTCAAAAATGAAGAAAATTTTAAAATTTCATCCTCCTTATTTCATCCCTCCCTTGAAATTGAAGAGGTTAAATACATCCTTATAAATAGTCCCACACAGAGTGTGAATAGCTTCCCAACCTAGATCCAATCTATTACCACTCAGATAACCTCTTTGCAAGGACCTGTAATAAACATTCTACCACCCCCCTTGCTAAATATGGTTGTCCTAGGATTTATCTTAAAAAGGTATGCCCCATTGCACTTGTCGTAGCCCTTGAATGGTATGCCACAAGACTATCTTAAGCTCTTGACAAGATTCACAGGAGAAGATGACATTTCAGCACAAAGGCATATAGAAACTTTATGTTCCTTTGCAGAAAATATAAATGCAGAACACCTAGATGCGGTGTTAAGATTTTTTGTCCAATCTCTAGATGAGGAGGTCGGGGAATGGTTCAAAGCCCTAGAAAATGCTTCGATCACTACTTGAGAAGAGATGGATAATTCTTTCATGCAGAAATGGGGGGAGAAGAGGGACCATGGGTAAATTCTCACCAAATTCAATACCATGAAGAAAAAACATACTGAAGACGTGTCAGAATTTATAATAAGGTTCAATAAAGTGTACAATAGTATCCCTGCTGAAATCAAGCCTCCACAGGTAGTTTCCAAAGTGGTTTTTGTTGGGGATTTTGAACCAGAATTCGGTTTCACTCTTAGTGAGAGGAAGTCTCGTACCGTAGATCATATTAAAATATATGCTTTATAAGTTGAAGAAAATTTCACCTCTACTGGGAAGTGGAGAGGGATAACTATTCATGGAGATAGGAGGAGGGGAAAAGAAGAAGCTAGTTCCTAAAACCAGGGAAATGAAATACAAGAGAAGAAACTTGAGGAAATGAACAAATTGATAAGAAACTTGTCTAACAAGCTTGTTAAACTGGAGTTAGAAAACAAGAAATATCCTCGACATAAAAAACTATCCCCTAACCGAGTTTTCAATCCTCAGTATAGGACACCTCCCTTGCATCTCTTGTAGAGGGAAAGAAAAGATCAACAAGATCACAATCAGACTCCATTGTACTTATAGGATGATCCAAAGGAGTGTGCTGAAGAAACTTTGGAAGTTTAGGAAAACCAGTTCTCTTCTTTTTCTGATGAGGAATATGAAGTTGAAGCACATGAGGAAGGAGGGGATGATTTGGATGCACCACTGGATGATAGTGATATTTACAACTACTGTAGGCAGTTTGTTGACTTTATGCAAGCAAAACTGCACAGGAAATATGATCTTAGATCTTCTAGGAAAATATCTAGAATGCAGGACCAAAATGAGGAGTCCTCTCGCTCAAATCCTCTAAAATCAACAGAGAAAGGAAAGAAGCCTCTAGAATCAACATCACCCAAAAAGCAAGAGTCCTCATAATTCATTCTCCACAAGCCCGAATCTTCTAAAATAGAGCAGTCGCCCTTACTGTCCAAACTAATTTGTGACAAAGAAAAAGAGTTTGTTGATGTTGTCGCAGCTGATAGGAGCCTTTATGATTTTAATCTTCAAAAAGAACTAGAGAAGGTCAAAATATTTGGGCCGCTGACTGAATTATTAAAACAACATAATTATAAACTTCAGGTGTCTCATTTCATGTGTCCATCCACCACATCTCCTCTGCATGATAGTTTGAACCTCCAAGAAGAAAGTCCCGTGGTTTTATTTGGACCTCATGTTGAGGAACACGACTCTTCCACTGCCTCTTTTTACGTTACTTTGGTAGTTCATGAACTTTTTCTACACAACTGCATGCTTGACTCAGGAGCTTCTCACAACCTAATGCCTTTATATGTCATGGAGCAATTGGGAATGCAAATAATCAGACCATATAAAGACTTGTATTCCTTTGACTCCAAGAGAGTAAAGTGTCTAGGGATGATTAAATATTTGGTGGTCAACTTGGCCAATATTCTTGTAAAAAGTGCGGTGATGGATATTGTAGTGGCTGACATCCGTGCAAGGTTCAATATGCTCTTGTCCAAGTCATGGGGGTCTAATATTGGAGGATACATCAAATTGGATTTAACATATGCTACAATACTAGTGTTTGGTGGATAAGAAAGACGATTGTATAGATAATCAAGGTTTGTAAAGGAAGTCACAAGAGCTAAATGTTCAAATAACGCCCTTGTGTATAGTAAATAAAAAGAGTTATTCTGCTTGTGGTTAGAGGAAAATGATCTAATACTAGAGGAAACATAGGTGGAATCTTCAGTCAAGCAAAACCAACAATTACTGGAATGTGATAAAGTTTGGAGGTTATGCATTGATGGTGCTTATTCCAAGGAAGGAAATGGGTTAGGTGTGTTGTTGGTATCCCTAGAAGCCAACTTAATCCCTCTCTCCTTCAAGTTGGAGTTTGAAGCCACTAATAATGTTGTTGAATATGAAGCCTTGCTCCTAGGTCTGCAAGCTGCTAGAAATCTTAATATTGGGTGTTTGGTTGTGTTTGGAGATTCAGAGCTAGTAGTGAAAAAAATCAGGAATCAATGCAAAACCAAACATCCAAGGCTAAAGGATTACCGAAACAAGGTTTGGGATTTGATTGATAATTTTTTCTTAGCCTTCAATATCCAATTCCTTCCCAGAGAAAGAAATCAGATGGTTGATTCCTTGTATATAGTTGCCATCATCTTTAAACCTCCTCAAAATGCAATGCTCAGATATGAATTTTAGGTCAGATACAACCCATCAATACTAGATAATGTCAGATATTGGCAGGTGTTTGAAAACGAGGAACAGATTAAACGCTTCATGGAAGTTATCAGATAATTCTCAAATTCAGTAATTGACCAGGAGGAAGAGAGGGTGATAGATGAACAACAGGCCAGTTGGGAAGAAACCATTGCAGGACACAAGATTTTATAACTGAAGGGTAATACTATTCCTAGGAGTTTGGTTCCCTTGGAGAGATTATTCAACTGAAATGATGTAGCTACCAAACCATCTAAACAAGAAATTGAAGAATAGGTCGAAGACTGCAACATTGGTTCAGAAAAGGATCCTCATATAATCAAGTTGGAAAAAGGAGTTCCTCATTAATACAAGCAAAGGTGTCTGAACCTTTTCAAAAATTATATGGATGTGTTTTCTTGGTCTTATGATGATTTAAAAACATATGATACTACTATTATTCAATATAAGATCCGTTTGAAGGCGGGGGGGGGTGAAACCATATAAGCAAAAGCTTGGGAAATTAACCCTTTGTTACTCCCATCTATTGAAAATGAGGTAAGGAAGTTGCTCTAGGACAAAATCATTGTACCTTTGAGATATTCAGTCTGGGTAGAAAATGTAGTCCCTGTCAAAAAAATAATGGAGAAATAAGGTTATGTGTGTACATTAGGAATCTCAAGAAAGTCTCATTTCGGTACAATTACCCTCTGCCTAAAATGGACTACATTCTGCAGAAGGTCGTAGGATTAACCCTTTGTTACTCCCATCTATTGAAAATGAGGCAAGGAAGTTGCTCCAGGACAAAATCATTGTACCTTTGAGATATTCAGTCTGGGTAGAAAATGTAGTCCCTGTCAAAAAAATAATGGAGAAATAAGGTTATGTGTGTACATTAGGAATCTCAAGAAAGTCTCATTTCGGTACAATTACCCTCTGCCTAAAATGGACTACATTCTGCAGAAGGTCGTAGGATTAACCCTTTGTTACTCCCATCTATTGAAAATGAGGCAAGGAAGTTGCTCCAGGACAAAATCATTGTACCTTTGAGATATTCAGTCTGGGTAGAAAATGTAGTCCCTGTCAAAAAAATAATGGAGAAATAAGGTTATGTGTGTACATTAGGAATCTCAAGAAAGTCTCATTTCGGTACAATTACCCTCTGCCTAAAATGGACTACATTCTGCAGAAGGTCGTAGGATTTTCTCGAATGTCTATGATGGATGGTTTTTCTGGATACAATCAGGTAGTTGTGCATCCTGAAGATCAAAAGAAAATTTCTTTCACCATGCCTTGGGGAACATTTATGTATGCCTATATGCCTTTTGGCCTCATAAATGCAGGAGCCACTTTCCAGAGAGCCATGGAAATAACATTTGTGGGAGAGCAGGACAAGTTTGTAGTAATTTACCTACATGACATCACTGTTTTTTCAAAAATAGATGAGGAACATATCGAACATTTGCGGCTACAAATCACAAAATCCTCAAAGCAGGTTTTTATTGGCCCAAACTGTTTGGTGAAGTTCATACTTATGTTTGGGCCTGTGCGAAGTGCCAAATGTTTGCCAAAAAAAAATGAGCACCTTTTCCTCTAATCCCTATTTTTGTTGAAGAACCTTTCAGAGAGTGGCAGTTAGACTTCATTAAATACACCCACTTTCCAGCGGTCAACAAAGATGGATACTCATATCTATCGATTACTTCACTAAGTGGGTAGAAGCAACCCTAGCCAGGAATGCAACTAATGTTGTAGTTATTAAGTTCATGGAAGAAAATATCTTTGCCAAGTTTGGTTGCCCAAAGAAGGTTGTCACTGACAATGATCAGGTGTTTAAGTAAGCCAATTTTATTGGTTTTTGTCAAAAATACAACATTATAGTAGGCCACTCCACTACCTATTACCCACGAGGAAATGGATTGGCCGAATTCTCAAATAAAACCATGGTAAGGATTCGAAAGAAAACAATATCATAAAATTAGAGGAACTGGCATTCACATATAAAATTTGCTTTATGGGCCAACAGGGTTACCACCAAGAGATCCACTGGGAAATCCCATTTTGATTTGGTTTATGGAAAGGCTACAATCTTCCCCATACATATAGCTATGCCAGTAGCTAGAATCTTGCAAGATATTGAGGAAGAGCCAAATGCTTTAACTAGAAGGATAAATCAGTTGGTGGCACTTAAAGAGAGAAGAGCGCAGGTGAATCATAAGTTGATTAGTTATTAGGAAAAAATGAAGTCCCTATTTGATAGGAAGGAAAAATACATACATCTTTAGCTAGGAGGCTTAGTTCTAAGATGGGATGTTAGAAGGGAAGACAAAGGCAAGCATGGAAAATTTGACCCTCTATGGTTTGGGCCTTTCAGGATTGCTGAAGCAAAAGGGAACAACACCTTCCTGCTCGAAAATTTAGAGGGTGAAGTGCTTGGACTGCCTATAAATGGGAAGTTTCTCAAGTTTTATTTCTAGCACTGAAAGATTCCACTCTCACTCATTGTAAATACCGGCGAACCATCTATAAATAACCAACACCATTTTGAGTTTATATTACTTCTTTTTGTTTGATCAAATTTTGAATGAAATGACTCCATGTCCAAGGAGTAAGGCACTAATCTACAAGTTCTCGGTGCATTGTATCCAATACACTTTCCCCAATTGTAGCCAATGTTGTTTCCTTCTATAATTTTTTTGAAAAGGCTAAGGAATAATTTGTAAGGCCTCTAAGCTTAAAATACAGTTAAATTAGCCATGGGGGCCACTATTAGGGCCTATGGCTATAGTATAAGGTCTGAAGGCACAAATACTTCTCACGAGACCCCTATCAGAAAAACAAAGCAAGACAAGGAGGTGTTTTTGCACATGTATGTGTCACTGGTTAAAGGTCCAGCGGTTTTCGGGTGGATTGTCGTCCATCCCCGCTTGACCACCCCTCGAAAGAAGTTCGGGGGGGGGGTAACTTGCGCAAGTGATAAGCAAGCACCCCTCCTCCCCTCCATGGAGTTGAAAATTCATACCAAGATTCGACGACCCAAATTAATCAAGGGGGTGAGCATGAAATCTAGCCTCCCACTATCTGACTCGCCAGAGGATGGTGGGGACCATGTGCCACGTAGGCCAATTCGTTGATGCCTATGCAAGCGAGCACAAATTCAAAAAGTAAAATGGTAACTCGACTGCTCCTGCTCCTGTCCACCTGTCCCCCATCATCATCCAATATCGTCAAGCTACGTGTCCCTCCCATGACATCATCCCACATCAACTGACGGCCCCCCCCCCCCCCCCCCCACATAAAAATCCTTCCTACCTCTCATTTTTAAAAATTATCGCCAATTGTTGGTGTAAGCTCTCCTACTAGTCATCTGTCTAGAACATCTTTCGAGCTCTCAGCTGGCTAAGAAACTCCTCCCGATGCCATTTTTGACCCGCTTCACGACGACTAGGTAACTAGTCACTCCTGTCCACCTTTGAATTGTTCAAATACTCATAAAATATGAAGAAGGCGACTCTCGAGACCCCAAAGTCCTGTGAGACCAAACCATCCTCGAATGTTGACCCCTCATGGACACAAAGGCAAAAATTGTTGACCCTACCTGTGCCTACCACCTTACTAACCTTCGTTTCAACCTATATGGGAACCACGTCAGGGGGAAGACCCATTCTAGGTAGTTGACCTTGGCTTATATTATCAAATTACATCCTTTGTGCACCATTTTCCCGAATTCATCTCTTGGTTGACTGCAACCTACATTGAAAAGAAGAATTTCTTTGTTTCTTCCTCTAGGGCCAAAATTCTCGAAGTAACCCCAGAGCTGATTCAAAAATCCCTGGTTTACCCCATATCTCCTGAACCCCAACAATTTACTAACACCACACTAGTTTATCATTACTCTACCTTCCCAACTAATGAGCAACAACCTTTCCTGCAAATGGTCCTAGCTCCTGGCCTACAATCTTTGCCTATGGCTGACGACTTCCCTATCACCCTCTTTGTTGAACCCAACCAACCCATCATATCCCTAATTTATCATCTGTTGGGGGGTGACGATGCTAGTATAGAAAACAAATCCACCTTGGTTTTTTTAAGGCAAATGATGCAGCCTGGCCATTTATTTGATATTCTAGCTTACCTGTTTGAGGCCATAATATTTCAGCTACACCATTTTCCTACCACATACTTTTTTATATACTATTCATTGTTGTTCTATTTGATTGTGTACACTCATGTGGATGAGGTCAAGTGCCTAGGTCTCAGTTTGGTTGCTGGTAACAAATAAAGGAACTTTGTGTTCGACTGGGATGTTGTTGTTAGGAAGAGGCCATACTCTGATGGTTATTCACAGTTTATATCAAATTATATGGCCATTGAATATAAGGTTATCCATGATGTTTCTCCCCACAGAGTTCTCCCCCAACAAAAAGAGATTCTCTAACTTAGAAAAGACACTAGGGTAGGGGACTGGTACCTTTTTTAGGATCACACAAAAATCAGGGTTTATGGGTGTGAACTCCCCCCTTACCATTTACTTGTGTTCATGCCCATGAGGATATTTGCTTTGGAATTCATTAGGTAGAGCCTCAATGCATACCAACTCCACTTTGTTTAAATTGGGAAGACCCATGGGCCCTTTGTTGTCAATTCCAGGCAAGTCTTTAAGGCAGGTGAAACATTACTTAAAAAGATGAATTTTGACCTAGGATATGTCTGGCATTATGACCCTCATGATATCATTATAATATTCGGAACAACAAAATAATCAACATATCTAGCACATCTAGGTGTTCTAGTTAAAAATAACTGCAGTCAAACACTGAACACAACGAGATATGGAAATGCAACCGTATTTATCTTAATAACTGAAGAAAAATAGTACATGCCCATACAAAGTATCGGAGACCCTGCAATGGCATGCACTTATTCTCATGAAAAGAGAAAAATAAAGATTGAAGCATAATCGTGGACCTCGGATGGATCCACTAGATAAAATAACATCCACGGGGTTTCGTCCCGGGGATCAACTGGAACTAGCCACACCGAGTTCTCAAGAAAAACACAATCAGATAGATAAATCTGATTGATCCCCAATGCCTAGCTTCCATCTCATTTTATAGACTTGATGGACTATCTAGAGACCTTATTTTATTATTTTTCCTTGAAAATAGAAGGAATATACCATGTGCTGATACCATGGGAAAATACCATGGTAATACCATGGACATATTTTGTCCATTTTGACTAGATCAAGAAAGGGAACATTACAAATCCTCCCACCCAAAGATGCTTGTCCTCAAGCAATTCACTTCTTTCCACAACAAAAGCATTGATACCAAGTTCCCATACAAAACAATGTGCTATTCCATACTTCCATGCTAATTGATCCTAAATGGATCCTTTGATACCTGGATTCCAAACAATCCTTCGGCTAATCCTGACCCCAATGGATTCTCCTGGATCTCAACGCCACCTAAATCTTGGGACCTGTGGGTTATGGTACCATCTGAACCTTCCATCACTGCCCGTGCCAAAGGGCCCAAGCTATAATATGCCATTGGTTGTGAGTATCCTCCTAGGAATCAACCCATCAATAGAGTACCAAATCATAATCTCTTGCCAATCGATACCTTGGGAAGGATGAATATCTGCAAATCTACTATGTTGATGTTGCTTGATGCTCAATTCATGCTGCTCTACTTGGTCACCCAACATGATGCATTTGGATAACTCAGCCTTGCTCTTTCCAATGTATAAAGGTGGGTTGGTAGTGTTGCAAGCCTTATCTATGTACTCTTATAGAGGGCTGCTGTGGAACTCCCAACTATACTCCTCTTGCTGCCTTGTGAGGGACTTGAGTCGTTCCTCAATATTAGACAACTTGTTCATTGATTTAGCACATACCCCTACGAGCTCCTCAAATTTTCTATTCTCCTGTAAGACAGTGTCTCGGACTGTCAAGACTCTATGCTTCAACAACATAAGATCCGTCTTGAAATGCACGTTCCTTTCCCGAAATTCTTCTACTGGAAATTCTAGTGCCCTGTTGAATGTCTCTGTATCTGTTTGCACAGGATGCCCCATGACCACAACTTCAACTTGAACCTTTGATTGACACTCAAGAAATGGCTCACCCCACATACTATATTTGTCATGCTGCCCTGCATGATCATGCACATCATATCAGTTTATTACTATTGGCTCCTCATTTGATTCTCCTTGAATGTCTTATTCCTGGCCTTCTCCACATTTGGGGATAAGTTGTCCACCCTCTCTGGTCATCAAGCATGGATGTACTGGTGGTTTGTTATCTACACCTAATTGCCCATACTCTTTATGGATGTTCTTCAGAATATCTATAGACTCAACTACCACACCATCAGGAGGAATTACCTCCTTCCTTTCGCCATATACTTTGTCGAGCTGATTGATTATCATCGGCTTGTCCTGCAAGTTTCTCTGGAAAGCATGGTGTTGCTGCTCACCATCTGTACCTGACTGCTTGGATTCTTCATAGGTTCTCTTCTGAAAATCAATGAACCCAACTATGGATGAGTCACCATGATCTGAAGAAGTCTCTAATTGTTTTTCCCTTGTTGCCTCCTTATCACATGAACATGAATGGTTAAGGACCCATGGTCCCTTGTAGATAAAGCATGGTCCTCTCCTCCTTAGTTAATTGTTGCTGCAGAGTTGGTTGTTGTTTCCTCCATCAATCCTTCTTAACTCCTTCCTAGTCAGCACCCTTATGAGCGATTTTATGTTTTGTCTGATCAACTTCTCGACTAGATCATAGGCTGGTGATACCTTTGGTTTCTTCCTCCAAATGGTTAATAACTTGGATCTTAGTATCTTGCAGATGTCAACATCTCCTTCTAAGAATAGAGACACAATATTTTGTATACTTGTTTTCACACAATCTGGATGAGGTGATGTAATGTTGGTGTAAAAGCTTTGGAGCAACAGAACGATCAACTCGTCACATTCCAGATTCAACATGAATGTGCCAAAGTTGAACTCTGCCATGCGTTTTAAAATTCTGCATCGCTTCTGATAAGTAGGAAGCATGATGTTGTTTAACCCCTGAAGGGCTTTTACTATCAACTCTAGTATATCTGTCATGACATCATTATTGTAGGGAAATAATGGTGATGTTAGAGATATGACCCTATTGAGACAAGAAGCAACTATGAGCCTGACCTCTTCATCATGATGTTCCCGAAGTTTGGGTTGTATTAATGCAATCATGGGTGGCTTGAGAGCCCAACTGAGTTTCTTCCATTTTGGCTGCCCTACCCTGAACAAACATTCATCTAATTCCTCCAATTTACGAAGGTCTATGACTGTATTCATTTGTTGTAGGTTGGATCTAAGTGTGTAGATCTTAGCTCCTCTTCCTTGTCATTCCTTCACATCCCATGGGTGCTTTGATTACAAAATGACATGGACTCTTTTCGAGAATGGTCTCATAATTTGACTATCGTTTTTGTTTAAAAATATATTATTGCGTAAAAAAGTATATATTCTCACTAATTCATTAAGGAATTTCTGGTGTTTTTCAAGATCTCTTCAAGACGACCCATCTACTCCCACTGTAATAGGTTTAAAAAAAAAGATCCCACTATTATAATAATTAAAAAAATACCACCTATGTAACAAGCTTAATATAACAAATCCTCCCAATAAATTATGGGCATAAAACCCCATTCCATGTAACTACATGCCAACCCCCATATCTAAACAAACCATATTAAAAGGAAATGCCACTTAACCATCATCGACCAAGCTCATGTTTAATCATCTGATAATGCATCATATTTATGTTTCTGTAGTCTAACTAGACTGCTTTTTCTGCCTGAAAATCATGGAAATTTTGGTAAGATTTTAAGAAAATCCACGTTATAACTATCAAACTTTAATATTTTGGGTGCCCTAGAGGTTTTTGATGGTGCTGAATCCATTTCCATTATCAAAATCATGATTCAAACACTGTGACTAAAAGATTTCTGAAATTTTTTTGACCCGAATTCCAGCCAATTTTGACCGTCTAGACAATTCCTCCATCTTGTTAGACAACTCCTATAAAAAGAGCCATATTCAAATAAAGCAACACGAATTCCACTATCCTTTTATTAATGCAACAACCCACGTATTATAAAATTTTGACTTCTCTGAAGACCAAGAATTTAGCTGCGCCGATGGGTCAACCTTACCCAGAACTTCGAATTTCTTTATCGATGAGGATGTGTTGGGGAAAGTCGTGCGTCCCTCGCCTCCTTCACTTAGTGGACGGGCGCCCTACAGAGATTGGGCTCAGACCAATCCTCTACGCCCACATTCTCAGCTCGCCACTCCTCTTCTTGACGTAATGGCGCTCATGCCAGGGTTTCCTGGATCAAGGATGCACCCCACGACGCTTGATTTCTGAACAAATTACCTCTACCTCTGTCCACTACCTTCGTCGACGTTTAGACAATGAGGGCGATGACTTTGTGATAAACAGTGGGTCAATTCCTTGCCACGAACGGTCCTAGGGGATGCTCGATCCTCCAATCTAACAGGGAGCCGCTGAGATAGAGTGCAGCTGTCGATTAACTATCAATCCCAACCCTTCTCCTCTTGTTGGCGTGCTCTCTTGGTCGTGCTTTCTTCCCTGTTAAAGGAAGGCGTGATCGTTCAACTCATTTCAGCACAGATTCTTCATTCACCAAGATGATTGCAGACACGTCCTTAACCAGCTAAGTAAAGTTCGGTCCTGGCAGAAAGAAAACTGTTGTAGCATGCACAATAAACCAGAGGGAAACTCGTCCCTTAGTCCACACAGAAGTAGCAAGTTAATGTGACAAATGTTGTCCAATCCCTTTCTCCTAGCCAACTTGCCGTTCTTCAAACCAATCTTCTGAATTCATGGATTCATACTCCATATGGTTCAGATGAGGGATTTCAAACTTCCAACAGTCGGTGCTATGGCCACTCGACCAACGATATATGACAGATCAAGAATAATAACTCGTCCTTGGAGGACCTGTCCCTGCAATGGAAGTTAAATGAAAATCGTGCCTTTTAATACAGATATAGATCCGTTCTGGGTTATAGGAAAATTGGAAAATACGATATAATATTAAATACCACCGAAGATGGAAAAAATCTCACCGAAAATCTTTGCGTAAAGTTTTTAGGCTGGTAGGATCCACAACTTTGATACAACTGTAATATCCGGAACAACGAAATAATCAACCGATCTAATAAATCTAGGTGTTCTAGTTAAAAATAACTGCAATCAAATACTAAACACAACGGGATATGGAAATGCAACTTTATTTATATTAATAATTGAAGGAAAATAGTACATGCCCATACAAATTATCGAAGCCCCTACAATGGCATGCACGACTGCTCATCAAAAGAGAAAAATGAAGACCGAAGCACAACATGGGGTTGGGGTTTTCGTCCTTGGGATCAACTTGAACTCCTTGGGATCAACTTGAATTGGCCACACCAAGTTCTCAAGAAAAACACAATAAGATAGATAAACCTGATTGATCCCCAATGCCAAGCTTCCATCCCCTTTTATAGGCTTGATGGACTCTCTAGAGACATTATTTTATTATTTGCCCTCGAAAACCTAAGGCAAATACCATGCATTGATACCATGGGAAAATACCACAGTAATACCATGGACAGATTTCATCCATTTTGACTAGATCAAGAAAGGGAATATTATATTCATTTATCAAAGGAGGAAGAAGATAAAAGCTTCAACTTATGAACATGAATATAGGCCTCAGATCAAATGGAAATCTAACCTTGATTCATGGCCTATGAATACAGAGATGGAGATCGAACTCCACTAACCAAGGACAAAGCACAAAAGAGGACCGTGGACCAAACTGGAGATACAAAGATGGAGGATGTACACACATGTAAAAGGAAAAAAACCAAAGAGACAAAAGAAGAGGAACTTGAGACTAGGTTAGTGGAAACAAAGTCGGATCAACCAAGTTTCCAAGTGACCTTGGAGGATCCATCACAGAATGTTGCCTCATCCTCTTCAGAGGTAACTATTTTAGGTGCAAAGCCTTGGATGTTTCACTAGATTTGACAAGTGTTCCCCTACCAGATAAGATAAATTTCCACAGGCAGGTTGGAGAGATGTTATATAGTGAGATCAATAGGAACACATTGACTATCAACAAGGATGAGAAGCTGTCGGAAAATGCTGCAACCAGGTTAAAGCAAGAGAGAGCCAATTCCAAGGCTCTCCACATGTAGAATGAGAGCTTCAAAGAGCTGGCCATGAAACTAGGTGTGAATCCACAGGATAAAACTACTTTCGAAGCCCTCCAAAGATCCCAAACATAAATCCAAGAGCTAAGGCATAATCTGAAGATGCCAGGAAAGAAGAGTCCTTTTAGGATCATCAAGATGAACACATTGAAAGTAACTCTGAAGATGACCTAGGAACGAATTATGGTGAGGATCCTACTAAGGATCATGCTTTGGAAAATGGTGTTGAGAAAAACTCCACCCTTTTTGTAGATGTTAAGTTTGATGATGCATGTTCCAAAGACCTTGAAAAGAGTGACCCATGAATTCCATAGAAATTAACATTTGCAATTTTCTACATGTCAAAGAGGAGAATTGGGATATGAGTAGCCATCACCATTTGACAATGATCTAATTTATGATACAAATGATGTTAATAATGACCTTGTCCTCCCTCACATTTCATTTAATCAGGATGATATGCTTGTTGATGTATTTGAGCCATCCTTAGATATTTCTATTGTTAGCCCTCAGTCATATTCAAGTTGCATGGATTTTGGACATGATGACCCAACAATGGTTGGACCTCTTGAATTTGATCATTGTGAAAAGAAACCTGGTTGTTGAGATTTTTTCCTCTACCATCTTCCTCATGCAACTCACATCATGTCAATGAGAATTTTATGCCTAAGATAACTATTGCGCAAAAGTTCATTAAGTTGATCATTGATTACTCCATATTTTAGATACAAGAAAGAATCGACAAGCATAGGAAAAAGGTGGACTATCCCTTGTCATATTATGTCCCTTCTCATGGTATTAGAACTTATTAGTGGTTTATATATTTTCCAACCTTCCACCCTTATGATCCAACATGTGAGTATTATGATGATTTTGATACTTCTTTGTTTTATCCCATAATTACCCATAGGGGAAAGAGGTGTTGATATAATGATATATTGGTTACATTAGATATATAACTATACTTAGGTCATGCATTTTATGCTAGCACAGGTTAGGGTAGTTGCATTGCATATTGTGTGAGAATTATAACATTTTGTATTATCATATTATGTTTCATCATAGATTAGCTTGCATTTAGAATAGAATTTATTTTTTATACATATTTTTATTATCATACAAAACATGGGTGATATCTTACACACAATGCACATGCTCCTAAACAAGTTGACTTGGATGTGTAGGTTACAAGTCTAAGAGTCCAAAGATTATTGGAGTTATCATGAAATCCCCATGTGAGCATATGGTTCATGTGCTCTACGATGAGCTCATGTCCCGAAGTTGCAGATAGATGTTACCAACCAAAATGTATAACTCAATAGGAGGAAAGTTTTCTCCCACATTTGATAACCAACTCGATAGCAAGTCAGCAAACAACCCATGCCAACCACCATTTGACAATTATATGCCATGTGCTTCTTCCATTTGCACCAACCATGTTCTTTTCACCTATACAACATTAGCACTTGGACGAAGGTGGGATTCCATTCAAAAGGTACTTTGATCATTTTTCAATTGAGCATTTATACTTGCTTGCTTTTGGGCATTTAATATGGATTATGGGGTGATATAGAATATTGACATACCTTATTCATATTCTTGTACTCTCACCTTACTACGGGGTTTAATATTTGACCCTATTATAATGGGACCTACCCTAAATTCCCTTTGGGTTACAGGAGAGGCACTACCTACAAAGTCGTGATTGAGATAACATGTTCCATCTTCCCTATATCATACTTAACACCTTCCATCCTACATTACAAGCCCTATATCTTATCTCCACTCTTCGGATACAACTTGTCATTGGTTCTTTGGGATTTGGAACTCATGTTCAAATAACTTAAGTAGGGCCCATAAAATTTGTCATGGGAGGTTGATTTAACTAAAGGAAAATAAAAATCATATCATGGCCACAACAAGACAAAGAAAAAAAAAATCAAAATGGAAAAGATGGCCGGGACATAAAGATTAGCAAATGGATAAAAGACTAGCATGAGATCTACCTATCTCATATGTCCATCAATAGGTTCCTGAGCACATGATGCTCCATTACATCAAAGAAAGAAACCTTGCATGTCCCAACATCAATGAGTGATAAAATAACTCATCTTAAAGGGGTGATAAAACTGCTACACTATACAAAGCAAGCTCTAACCCTTGAGCTATAAGCAGTAATACAAGAAAT
Source organism: Pinus albicaulis (assembly GCA_034641835.2). NCBI lineage: Eukaryota > Viridiplantae > Streptophyta > Pinopsida > Pinales > Pinaceae > Pinus > Pinus albicaulis. Next base: position 772,261,888 of record CM076570.1, read on the forward strand.
GATCAAGAAGTAAAAGGCACACAAGAGGGGTGGAAAAACCAAGTTCGGGTTCCCATGGATGCTTCCTCCTCACATCTATACACTCTGGATGTGGACACCCCCATCATCTAGTCTTTTTTACAATGACACTTCACAACAAAGTCTTCTCCTTTCCATTATGACATTATTATTCACTAACACCTATCAATTAAAGGGTGGAACAATAAAAAGTTAATTCCCCTTAGGGGTTGGAAGCACCTAATAGGGTTGAGCTTAAGCCACCCTTACTTAGGAGGAAAACATCTTTGCAATATTATGATCTTGATTTTGGAAAGGCGTCCTTGTTTGAAATATTAAATTTCCCTTAACATTCAATTTTAGTTCACTTAGATGAATTATTGATCTTGATCCCTAATGACTAGTTGTTTTCACTAGAATCCAAGTTATTCTTGTCATGTGGTTCAACAACCCAAACCTTGGGTACCAACTCCACAGGTACCCAGGCCCTTCAAAGGAGTACATTGGCCCAAACAAGTGAAGTGTTGAGAGTTTGGAACCTCCTAATGGCACTATCAGATGACACATGTACGAGAGCACCTCAAGGACCCAAGACATTGGTTTAATTTAACCCAAATTTGAGGATTCTTCAGGATGACACAACTAGACCCAGTATGCCCCCATGCTAGCCTTGACACAACTTGATGGAAAGGAGGTAATTCAAAGCCTAAATGAGGACGACATCACATTGAGAGACTAGGGATAGCTTGTCACACCAGAGGAAGCCCTAAGGCTAGAGGGAAGAAGGCCATGTTTGACAAATGGAGATATATGAGGACCACTTTATGGCACCCCAAATGGATCTTGGGACCCCACAAGAGGTATAGAGGTGAATTTTAGGGATAACCCTCAAATACTGGACCTTATAGGCATTTACACCTTCTTGGATACCTCATCACGCTTGGATTTGATAAATCTTTGATTTTTGTGTCTAATGTATGCAATGGTTAATTATCTAGTGTTTCTATTATGTTTGTTATTGTTGAAAATCACACTATGGATTCTAGATGATAATATTGCATGCATTACTCACTTATAGAATGTGAATGGAAATCCCATTAGTGAATCTTTAAACTAGCTCTCTCAATTGAATTTACTCTCTCACAAAAGTGATACCTAGGGTTTTGAAATTTAGGGTTTCATTATTCCTTTACTCCTTGGCAAGATCTAGCAAATATTACACTCACATAGACTCTATCACCTAAGGACTAAGCACCGACCTTGGTCACTTTGTTGGTCATCCATAAAACTTACACCTAAATCTCATTTTCTCTCCTTAACTTTGGTTTCAACCCCTCAAGGAAAAGCCACTAGCTAGAGCTAGGGAAAAAATCTCAACTAGGGTTGAATTTGTTTGCCTTTGGGAGGATTCAACACTTTAAGAGAAGGTGGTTACCTCAAAATCAACTTCTTTTAGTGGCTAATCCGTCCATATGGGATACATTTTTTTTCCCTAGGTAGAATTTTCCCTAGGAAAGCCCTTGTTTTCCCTAGGCTTAAATTGGGGCTTATTGAAGGCTTCTTGTTCCAAAGGTTCAAGGTATGCATTGTTTGGAAGCCTTTTTCTTGGCCTTGTGATTCTAGGTTGATCCTTTTGCCTTGTTATTTATCAAGCCCTAGGTCATGTTGTGCCCTAATTAGGCATATTGAAGGATGTAAATTGCTGTATTATGCTTGCTAAGCCTTGTTCCTACTATAGAGTTTCCCTCCATAAGCCTATCTTTTCACTTTATCCCTTTGTACTTGACATATACTTCTAGGTGACCTACTATACGAAAGTCTCCCTAGCGGTGAAAGTCCAAAAAAGAGCAGGAGATAGTGGTTGTGATGCCAGTGGGCCACACCTCATATTGTTGTCCCTTGGTCTAGTTCTTGCCTTGTGAGCTCCCCTCATAAGACTTGCTAGATTTTGAGGCAATAGAACCAATAAATGAATTTAAAAGTTTATGAAAACCATCAATCTAAAATATTTCTAATCCTTTTGTGAATTAATATAAGTTCACTTTTTTGTTAAAAAAAAATCCATAAACAAATTATTTCCACATTTTAATGTTCTATGTTTTAGAAATTAGAGAAACATAAAATACACTACTCATAAACATTTTATTCCATGTTATTCATCAATTTTTGTTTACCAATTGTGCGTATTGCATATGCCATACATATCATTCTTGTAAATCAATATTTCTTACTTGATTTTCATTGAAAACAAATGACCATGCATATACACCTCTTGTAGATGAGGGAGCTTCAAAACAAAAAGTTTATTTATTGTCATTATCCTTCAATAGAGGCAAAATACATACTATTAGAGGCATGCAAGAGATATAATTATTGATTAGATGGTGGTAAGGGATGGGTCGAAGATTTTTAAGGTGTATAACGGAACATTAAATATCATAATAAGTACATCAAAAATTACTATGGACTTGGTTGTATTATGTAGTGGACATTAGCTTAATATGTATTGGATTACAAGAATATAATGTGTCTAATGAAATCATATATTTTAGTGATAACCAAAATGATGGTATACATATTTTTACAGTAGAAAAGCACTTCAATTTGTCATTTGTAATAAACGTATTTTTCTTTCCACTTCATGAAATCTTCCTACCATTTCAGAAGCGAATTCAAAATGGACTATATTAGGTGTTATATCATACCTAAAATGAAGCAAATTCAAAATGGACTATATTAAGTTTTATAGCATACCCAAAATGAAGATGTAAGCAATTAATGAATAGTTAGCATACAACGGATTCAAGCTCTAGGTGTACATTCCATTAACACTCGTAAACTTATGAAAAAAAAATTAAATAATTTTATGACATTTGTTTCCAAAAGTTAATGTAGAATACAAAACACCACTATTAAATTGCTCTTATTCATGTGTAGTAATCAACCCTTATTTATCATCAGATTTTTTTATTAAAATATCTATTATTTTCATTTTCCATTAAATAAAAATATAAAGGGTTTATGAATTAAATAACTTGGTCTCAATTTTAAGCAATAAGTATATCCCAATAATAATTTTTGAGGAAAAATATTTTAATTGAGTGCATGTTTTGAAAAAAAAGAGAGTAACCATAATACCTTTAAGAATAATAAGATAAAGTTCAACAATTCATTATCCCATTATTCCTACCAATTTTTGAAAAATGAAGTTAATTTATTTAAAAAAATATGTTTTTTATTTACAAATTAATTTAATATTATAATACATTACAAAGCAATTATCTCAAAATTTTATTTTCTTTCGTTCTTTCTTCATGTTTGTCAATTTTTAATATTATTATATTGTTCATCTTATAAGATGCTTAGCCACGTCTTAATAATTGAGCATTAGAGCAACTAAAACCTTAAAATAACTTCATTCATTTTTATTTTTTTAAATTTTATTAATATATTTTTATTAATAACAAAAGTATTACATTAAGTACATATAATTAACATCATACCAAAAAAATTGACATGGAAGTTCTTGCCTTAAGAATACATCTTCCATACCTTACCGCTCTATGTTCTCATTAACCTCGAAGACATTCTATTAATTGACCTTTTGTTATTGATGAAATTAATAAGAAAATGTTCATTATTTATCATTTAAGAATGGCTTTTAAGATGTTTGTGGGTTTTGAAATGCTTGTACTAAATCTTGAGCTCTTGATTTTACCCCTTTCAAATATTCACAAAGAACCCTTTGTTGATACGATCCACTTACCTGCAAATGATATTCTTTTCAGTTGATATAATAATCCAATTCCCATTATAATTTAAGAAATAAATCCAAACTTCCTTGTTGCCATTAAAAATTTGAAGAAAAATTCCAAAAAAGGAGACACGGGAAATTATCTTACAGTACGCATCAAAGTTCGCTCTATTCGTTTTTGAATGACATCATTAAACTCTTCAACGGTAACCGTTCCTCCACCATCCGTTAGCCCATTTATTAACAACTTATTCCAATCTTCTTCATCTCCTACAAATCAACAAAAACATACCAGTTAATAAGAAATAGATGGATAACATTGACAAAGATGTACATAATGTACGATAAAGTATATATTTAATGGTCACTTTGATTACTTTAAATGCATTAGCTAAAAGTGTAATTTTTAACGACGGTATCTAACTCATCTACGTTTTGTTTTTTTCCCGGAATTCAGAGATATAATTTTAGTTGAGATTATTCAGTGATATAGAATAGACAATTGGGCATGAAATCTTAGTACGATGCACTTATGTAAAACAACACTAGGGTGTTGGAAGACATGCCTCTGGATAAGAAAGCTAATGGCTACAAATGGGCTCAAAAGATAATATAATGCGAAGATATGCCTCTGGTTAAGAAAGCTAATGGCTACAAATGGGTTCAGAAGATAATACAATGCAAACAAACAATTTACTTGACAAAAACATGACAATTGTAGTTGTAATGGGCTAATTTAGCGATATAATTTCAGATGAGAATATCTGTTTCTTTTGCTGGAATTCAGCGATATATATTTTTAGATGAGATTATTCATCGATAAAGAGTGGACAATTGAGGAAATGCAGGCAAGATGGACATCAATATATAATTTTAGATGAGATTATTCACCGATAAAAGTGGACCATTCATAGGAAATGTAGGCAAGATGGACATGTTAATTTTGCATTGATGTCCATGGTTTGTAATACTTTCGACCCTTAGAATTATGATAAAGCCTAAAGGGCATCATGAGATAAAGGGGCATGAAATCTTGGTATGACGCACTTATGTTAAACAAATCTCGGGTGTTGGAAGATACAGCTCTATATAAAAAAGTTAATGGCTACAAATGGGTTCACAAGATAATATAATGCAAACAATTTACTGGAAAAAAACATGACAATGGTTGTTGTAAAGGGCCCTGCTTGGTAAGAGATAGTTGATTATATGGTAACATTCATCCTAACAGCAAGCTTGGTAACTATCAAATTGTTGAACAACAATGGTAACCATTTATTTTTTTTGTTAAAAAACTTATCAAATGAATGTAAAAACTTATTTTCTTAGAGCAAGAAGTATTTATCTACCATCCATAAGGGTTCAAGATGTAGGTAATGTTACCACAACTACTCACATTTAATGATAAAATCCCATCCCCAATCTGTTAAGGAACTATTTGAATGGCTACCACTTCATATGAACAACTTATTTTCTAATTTTACGTTGGCTCTTTTCCAACTCAATGGGGATATAGCTAGCAATTCAAGACTACTAAAGCTATAAAAATGAAGCTCAAAGGAGATGTGAAGAGATAGCCTTAGCAAAACAACATTTTCTATAGTATAAATGTAAAAAACAACATTTTCTATAGTATAAATGTAAATGAACGAGCGAAGGATCAAGATATCAATACCTTTAAAAATAAGGGTGAATGGAATCAAGAAGCCAATGCTAGAGAGTAAGTTCAATAAAGGGCTAAGACTACAAGGGCCATATATGCATGCCACAAAAAGAAAACTTGGCATTGCTAACAAAATTACGGATCAAAACTTTAGTAAAAAAAACCCAAAATATGAAATAAAAAATATTGATGTTAGAATAACTTCTTCCTCTTCTTTTTTTTTTCTTTTCTTTCTTTTTTCCAAGGTAAATTTTCAACATTTTTTAAAAATGGAAGTAAAAACCAATAAAAGCCAATATTTTTTGTGCAAAAATAAAAACGCCATGTTGAAATAAAATCATTTTTTTCGGGGCAAATTTTCAACATTTTTTAATAACGACATTAAAGATAATATATTAGGACTCAAAACCTTAAAATTCCAATGATTTTCAAGTATGACGTTAAAGATAAAAAATCACGTCTTTGAAAAGTCTTAAAATTCCAACTATTTTCATACATGGCATTAAAGATAAAATATCATGTCTCTGAAAAGACTTAAAATTCCAACGAATTTTAGGCATGGCATTAAAGATAAAATATTACGTCTATGAAAAACATTAAAATTCCAACAATTTTCAGCCATGGTGTTAAAGAAAAAATATTATAACTGTTTTCAGCCATATCATTAAAGATAAAATATCATGACTTAGAAAAACCTTAAAATTCTGACAAATTTTTAACTACGGAATTAAAACCAAAGATCATGACTAAAAAAAACTGTAAGTTTTCAACATTTCAACCATGGCATTATGAAAAAAATTTATGACTAAAAAACCTTTAAAAATGAACACCTGAATGAAAGAGGCATTATACCAAGAGTAATTTTTTTTTTTTTTAAATGCTAAAAGTATAGTGATTTTAAAAACTTAACCTAAAACAACTTGACACATTGCAACAAAAATTTAAAAATCAACCATCAAATTGACACACATTGTAGGCAAATTCAGACAATTTTTATGAAAACTTAAAGACCAACCATGAAATTGACACATAATGGGGGCAGACTCGATCCATTATAACGAAAACTTTAAAATCAACTATCAAATTGACACACAATGGATTCAGATTGTTAGACGATGATCAACACAGACTCTCCAGGAAAAAAAACAAAATAACATATAAAAATGAAAAATATAAAAGAAAATAAAAATTAAAACATCGAAAAAAGAACACTAAACAAAAAATATAAAAAAAAAACGCGAAAATTTCAAACAAATAATAAGTAAAAAAATATATGTATTAAAATATAAAAAAAACATGACAAAAATATCAAATAGGATGGGAAAGAAAATCAAACATAAAAATGTAACAAAAAAAAACATAATTTAAAATATATATATATATATATATATATATATAACAGTAAAAACAATTAAAAAAAATAATTAAATAATTGAAAGAAAAACATTTAGAAAACAATTAAAATTATTAAAAAAAAAAAACGCAGCTCTCAGCTTGCTCAAGTTTGAGGCCTTGCGGGCTAGGGCAATTCCTGGAATCTAGAATCAACATGGCTCGTCTAGGGCCCGCGAGACCTTGGGGCTTGGGCATGCAACTCCTAGTTTGTTCAGGGCCAGGTTGATTCCTGGAATCTAGAATCAACATGGTCGACCCAAGGTCCATGGAGCCTCGGGCCTTGGGCGGGCATGGAGTTGCACGCCTAAGGCCCAAGGTCGCGCAGACCCTGAGCGGTCCAAGTCGATTCCCGAAATTGACCTGGCTCGCCCAAGGCCCGTGGGGCCTCCGGCTTGGGCGGGTGTAGAGCTACACACCGAGGCCCCAGGCATGGAAGGTCGATTACCGAAACCGGCTTTACCCTGCTCAGGGCCCGAGGGGCATCGATTTTTTATTTTTTATTTTTATTTTTATTAATGTTTTTAATCAGTTATTTTTTTAAATTTTTTCTTTAATGTTTTTTTTTTGAAGTTTTTTTTAGTGTTTTTATTATTTTTACTGTGTGTTTTTGTATTTTATATATTTTTTATGTTTCTAAATTTTATTTTTAAGGATTTTGCTTTTATTTTATTATATATATTGTTTAAATATATGTTATATATATATATATATATATATATATATATATATATATATATATATATTTTGTTATTTTTACTTAAAATTTTATCTAAATCATAAAAAACTTAAAATCTCATCAACTTGAATATAAAATTCCTAAAAAAATTATAAAATTTGTTTTATTCTTCAACTTTTTTTTATTTAATTTTTTCATAAAAATCTTATAAAATAACATTGCAATGAAAAACAAAAAAACATGTGTTTTGAAAACCTTAAAAAATAAACCTCTTAGGATGAAAAACAAGAAAATGAACAAGGCAACTTGAAAAATGGTCAAATAATCAACATTTAAAAAAAATTATGGATACTTAGAACATAATAATATTTAAAATGTCAAAAATGTGTTCGAGGAAAAACTTATCCAGATTTAATACATTAGAAATTTTAAAATGTCAAAAAAAGTTAAAAAAAAGGGGTTGTTGTTGCATCAACACTTTCCAAAATTATCATGAAAATCGACAATGTAAACTTTGAAACGAGAATTGTAAACTCATAACGAGAACTCTAGCCAAAAACACCAAAAAAACATGAAAAACAACCTAAAAGCGAAAAATGTTGATGTTGGAATATTGTTTTTTTTGTAAATTTCAATATTAAAAAAAAATGACAGTAAAAGTCAATAAAAACCAATTTTTTGTGTGCAAAAAACCTTATGAAATCAAAAGATGTCGATGTTGGGCCAATGTTTTTTTTCTCAAGATAAATTTTCAACATTTTTTAGTAATGACATTATGAATAAAATATCATGACTTCGAAAAACCTTAAAATTCCAATAACTTTTATGGATGACAATATAGATAAAATATTACGTCTCTTAAAAGCCTTAAAATTCCAACAGTTTTCAGCCATGGTGTTAAAGATAAAATACTTATAACTATGTTCAACGATAACATTAAAGATAAAATATTATGACAAAAAAAACCTTAAAATTATGACAAATTTTCAACCATGACATTTATGACTAAAAAAACTTTAAAAATAAATATTTCAATGAAAGAGTCATTATATCAAGAGTAATTTATTTTTTAAATGCTAAAAGTATGGCGGCTTTAAAATCTTAGCCTAAGACAACTTGATACATTACAACAAAAATTTAAAAGTCAACCTCAAATTGACATGCAGTGAGGCGAACTTGACCCGTTGTAATGGAAATTTAGAGATCAACTATGAATTGACATATTGCGAGAGTGAACTCGATCCTTTATAACAAAAAAATTAAAATCAACAATCAAATTAACACATAATGGGATCAGATTGCTAGTCGATAATTTGCACAGACCCTGTAAAAAAATACAAAATAAAACAAAATAATAAATAAATATATAAATAAAAATGAAAAATACAAAAGAAAAAAAAGACAAACATTGAAAAAAACAAAAAATTAAAAAATAATAGCAAATAAAAAAATATATTAAAACATAAAAAAAAATTAAAAAATATTACTAAAAATAAATTAAAAATTGAAAAAAATAAAAATAAAAAATAAAAAACTATATATATATATATATATATATATATATATATATATATATATATATATATTTCAAACATAAAAAAAGAAAAATTAAAAAAACTATTTCCAAACAATCATAATTAAAAAATAAAAATAAAAAATGAACCTCCAAAAACAAAAAACATAAAAACTAAAAAAATATTAGATAATTTAAAAAAAAAAAAAAAAAAAAAAAAAAAAAAAAAAAAAAAAACACATTAAAATGAAATTAAAACTTAATATATATAAAAAATAAAAAAAACAATTAAAAAAAAATTATTTATAGATATTCAAATTTAAATAAAAAGGACAAAGCATAGGCTTGGTAGCGGATTCTAAGAATCGGATGCCAAAAGCTAGAACCATAACCCTTCAGGTTGGGCGGGGGTGGCTAATAGCTTTGGGGCCGAGAATACGATGCTTAAGCTACGACGAAACCCCGAGGACCTGAGCTGGCCGTTCTTGTTGAGCGGGGGTGGCGTAAGCGAGTCTTGTTGGCCCACGCCCCCGAGTGGCCGAGGTTGGTGTGACAAGATACTTAAAGCCGGATTCTTTTGGTGGGCGGGGTGGCGTGAATCGATGTGGCAAGCCTAGGGATTATTTGGGGCAGGCGAGGTAGTGGGCGCGCGCGCCCCTTTGAACTGGGTGGGGCCATATTCAGACACAGCAGCGATGGAAGCTGCAGGAATTCTCGGAATTAGCTTTCAAGCATAAGTTTGTCATTTTCTTTAAAATTTGAAGGTTCATAATTTTGTTTTATCAATTTTTTTATAATAATATATATATATATATATATATATATATATATATATATATATTTTTTTTTTTTTTTTTTTTAAAAATTAATTTCATATGTTTTTTTTTTAATTTTTATGTTGCTTATGTATTTTGTTTTTTTATTTTATTTTATTTTTTTAAAATTATGTAATATTTTTTTTAATTAAAAACAAAATCATTAAAAAAAACGTTATAAAACAAAAAAACAAAACTGATACGTTTGAAAAAACCTTAAAAAATAAATATTTTAAGATGACTTGAAAAATTGTTAAATAATCAACATTTAAAAAAAAATTGTGCATATTTAGGACGTAAAAAATTAATGTCTCAAAAGAAAAAATGTGGATGTTTTTCAAAATCCACATAAAAATTACCAACATTTAAAAAATATTATCCACTTAATATATTAGAAAATTTAGAGTGTCAAAAATAAACCCTCTAAAAAAGGGGTTGATGTTGACATCAACACTTTTGAGAATCACTAATATTTTAAAAATAATGTTTATACTTGATACATAAGAAAATTTAGTGTAAAAAATACACCTAAAAAAAAGAGTATTTTGAATCAACACTTTTCAAAATCGGATTACTTTTTTGCTACCTCAAAAAACATGTACTTGTATCAATTCTCGTTTCAAATTTTACATTGTTAATCACTAACATTTAAAAAAAAACATACTTGATACATGAGAAACTTTAAAGTGTAAAAAATATACTAAGAAAAAGGTGTATTATGAATCAACACTTTTCAAAATCGAACAATTTTTTTGCTACCTCAGAAAAACAAGTAATCGGTAAAGTAATCGTTTGATTAGTAACTATGTTACTAGGTAGGTCTTAAAGTGACACATCCAAATTTCACTAATGAAATGCACCCTACTATGGAGTATTAGCCTAGAAAAGACAACAAAGATGTACCCTTCATCAATGACCGACGAATAGCAAGTACTAGTGACTCTATAATCATAAGCAACGATAAAAGGCGTTAAAACAATAACCCTCACATATATAAGAAGGAAACCTTACACATCACATAAGCTCCAAGAAAAATATATTCATTAAGCTTTGAGGAAGGGAAATTCCAAAAATCCAATCATGAGAAATAATGAAGAGAAAAAAACCTTATATAGGTTTGATCTCTATTTTCATCTACAATAAAATAATAATATTCACTACCCAAACCCTAGATCTATCGTAGGGAGGAGTAAAGAAACAATATCCTCCAATTAACATGACAAAAACACATAAAATAGGGATGGTCAAGTCACATGTACAAATCTATAATAAAGAATGCTCCGTGAAGGTAGAAAATTTAAATCAAAGAAGGGATAAGACCATAGCATACTTCCATAAAATCCTCCAAGAGAAGTTGCTTGATTAATAGATCCTCAATAAATGTGCAAACGACAACCTCAATTGGCATGCGATACTCGAAATGGTCCTTTGTGGCAATTCTAGAAACGACACTTGATGACCAACGCAACACTCGATACATCAATGAGATAGGCTCCAAAATTCAAATGTAGTGGAATTTTGGAGGGTGTTGTAGCAGCGACAACATGATTAAAAGAAGAACATAAGGAAAAAGAATTTAATATAGAGGGCTGATATCACAATCCTAAGCATCAAAATCCAGTAGAAAACATGAAACAGATAATGTAAATGGAAATTTAGAGAGCGTGGAGCGCATTTTAAGGACATTCCACCTCATACATCACAGGCACCATTTATCAAAACATGACATAGATGAATCCATAAACTGAAATTATGTCCAACAGTGACAATTACGCACCTTCTGAGAGGAAAGAAACACATATGGGAATATACAAAGAGAAGATCACATACTATGCATTTTGGCACTTGGAATCATCACAAATTCTTTACTAATCTTGAAAAAGCATACATGTCGTAGTTCTTTAGACACTTGCAAAATTCACAGGTTAAAACTCTTCTTTGGAACATAAAATTTGGAACCCCTTTAATCAGTCTCTTAAGCACAAGAACCCATTACAAAATATTCCTTCTTGATATTTTCATACCTGCCTAACCACTAAACAAGTAGGGGGTGCCGCTAGCATAGTTGTCCTAATTATTACATAATAGTCTAAATTCCATTTTTGAAATGAAATATTTACAAAAACATCAAAATAACATAAGATGTCATGATTGACACAACAAAATATCTTCATTGTTGGCATGTTGGTTCCTTTGGGAGGGAACTTAGATCAATGATTTGAAGTTGAGGTGAATTAACAAACTAATCGCACTTTTTCCACGACGTTGGGTTTGGAAAAGGAGAGCGAAAGAAATTTTGATAAGCTATCTTCAAGCTTCTGAGTTTGGTATAATTTGGCTTGTCAGCAAATAAAGTTTTTACCACCCAAGTAGTTGGAAGTCCCTTTTCAAAAATTTGACTATAGTCTTCCCCTTGAGGGTGTAAGTCTTCTCATGAGAAAAGTTTTCATTTCTTTTTGCTTCCACCAACATTTGATGGTACTATTCCCATGGAATTAGGCTCCCTAGAATGTCCCAATAGTTGGGCAATCCAGCTCTAGTCCTCCTATCAAAATCTGAGTAAAACACAGCTACATATTTCAGTAGATTGCCTAAACACTCCTCAACTTTGACCCTGGTTGCTTCCTTCTGAATCATGGAAATTTCAATGATGCCCCCAATCCTAGTGGCTGGAAGTAATTGGGCGTAGTGGTGCTGGAGGTACTTTGCACTCGCTGATGGATGAACGGGGTCGAGCACAAGAAGAGCAATAAAGGAACACTATTGGAATGAAACAAATTTGAACTCCAACGACTAGCGTGTGATATATTTATAGGCGGGGAGCATGGTTGAGTGGCATGTGGGGGGGAGACACTAGGAAAATGTTTGGAAAGGACACATGGAGCCACCAAGTTGGACGAGAAGTGGAGGGGAAAATCCCTCGATCCCACAAATATCATGCTCGCTTGTTGTCGTTGCTAGTGAGTTGGCGCTTTGGTGGGAGGTTTGGTCCCCATACTCCGGTGGGGTGATTCAACAAGGTCGAGAGTGAGGGTCGACCCCCCCGGAGTCGATCCTAGTTGTTGATCGGCCGCACCCCTTGACCATTCCAAGGTTAAGCGTCGGCTTATCCACCGTGCTAGTTACCTCGTCGAAATGTCTTCTGGGATTGTGTGGTTGTTGGATACACAATGATCCACCCTCCTAGTTGCTTGTTGGTCAATCCTTATGAATACAATACAGAGGTAACCCCCTTCCATTTGTCTTTTTCCCTTTGCCCCTTTTCCTATGTTCTCTTCAATTTTCCTCAGGGTTGTTACTATTGGCTGGACCCTGCCTGCTCAGTTACATCCCGACACTTGTATTTCTGCACCATTTGTGTGTCCTCCGGGGAACCATCACTGGAATGATGCCATCCCCCTCCTCCACTCCCGGTGCTTAAACTTATTCACTCTTAACATTTCGTCGGGGTAGCTCTATTGGGTGGACCCTGCCCGCTCAATTCAATCTCGACGTTTAACTTTGTGCACTCTTGACATTTCACCGAGGTAACTCTATTGGGTTGACCCCGCCCGCTTAGTGACATCCCGATGCTCAACTTTGTTCACTCCCAATATTTCCTTGGAGTAACTCTACCAGGGTAAGCCCGTCGGGTGGGTTCCACCTGTAGCCAATAGAATTTCCTTCCGTTGGTAATCCTGTCGTCCACGTCAGTCCAGAGCTTTGTGTAGAGGCTCTTCCAGCCTTGTCGCCGAGTTTGGCACTTAAGCCAACTTTGGCTACGCGCCAAAGGATCACCCAAACACCTTTTAGCTCTGCAATATTTGACTTTTGGTCTCCAATTTTGACTGGCTCTAACTCACGATCTAGGAGGCCATTTTTAAACTTATGCATACCACTAGAAATCTCTTCCAGATCACTTTCTGGCTGAGCAGGTTCGATGTGGTCTTTGAGCTTGTCTTCTGCCTGAAAAATGGCTTCAAACTCTGTTATTCTTTGCACCATTCCTCCTGATCTTTTCTTTAAATTCCTCCTTCGATATGCCTCAAAATTGCTTTCCTTTTTAATCCTATTTTGTTTTTATGGAGTTTTCATCTATTCCTGCATACAAGAACAAGCCTCCCCTTCTATACGAAAATTAAAAGGGGGGATGAGGAGAGTATAACATGTGGACTACCTATATGGTTGGAGTCTCAAAAAGTCCCCAACCTCAAAGTGCCTATCAACTATGCCCCTATTTGAATATAACTTCGGTTAGTTTTGGGTCGTCTGCAGGTTATCCTTGAGAGCTCTAAGGATATCCTGGCTCTCCTGTATCCAATCCTTGGCGCTTGGGGCCCTGCTATCTCCAAAAACCATATAAAAAAAGGTTAGTGCATCATAACCATACAAAGCATGAAAAGGTGACATACCTATGGACATATGGTAGGTGGTGTTATAGCAGTACTCTACAAGACGCAACCACTTCACCCATGCATGTTGCTTCCCCATCACATAGTTGCTTAAGTAGCCCTCCAACCACTTATTCACTATCGCAGTCTGGTTGTCTGTATGTAGATGATAGCTAGTGTTAGGTGTGAGCTCAGTCCCCACCAGACAAAGCAAATCCTATCAAAATCCTCCCATGAATCGGTTGTCCCTATCACTAACAATGGTCTTAGGGAGACCATGTAGCCTAACCACCTCCCAGAAGAATGAATCAGTCACCTGTGAAGTTGAATATTGAGTCAAAATGGCGAAAATGGGCGAATTTAGTCAACCTGTCAACCACCACATAAATGAAATCATGCCTCTATAATGTTGGAAAACCTGTGATTAAGTCCATAGAGATGCTCTCCCATTTTCTCTCAGGAATAGGGAGAGGTTGCAATAGGACAATCACATGTGTCTGCTCACCCTTGGTCCTATGACAAGTGTCACACTCCTGAACATGCCTCAACACATCCTCCTTGAGGCCTATCCAAGTGAAACACTCTTGAGGAACCCCTGATGCCTTGCCAGCAGTGAGTCATGTGCAATCTGCATGATCTTCTCTCTCAATTGAGAGTTTGGTACCAAGTAAATCATGTCCTTGTAGTAGATCACCTCGTTCATCACCCTGTATTGGTCATCCCTAGCTATGCCATCCAAGATCTCACATGCATGTCAATTCTTGGAGTACTCAACCAATAACTGCACCCTCCAATCTTGAGAAATGCTCATGAGCGAAAGTGTCACATGCCTCCTAGATAATGCATCTACCACCATGTTCTACTTTTCCTTGACATACTCTATGTAAAAATCATATGCATGGATCTTGTTGACCCACTTCTACTGCCTCTCATTCAGCGCCCTCTGCTCTAAGAAAAAAATGAGATTGTTGTGGTCAGACTTCACCTTAAACTTGTTGCCTACCAAGTATTATCGCAAATTGGCTAGCACGCCATAAATATTAGCATCTCCTTATGCCCTTGTGCCATCTAATTCATGGCCTTCAAGAGGGTCTAGAAAGCTGCATCCTCCTTACTAGTATCCTGCATGACTATCTCCACTATTTCCTGCTCAGAAACCTTTGGATTCGGGCTAATCTCCAATTCCCTCTCTCTGCTCCTGTACCTATCCCTCTAGTGGGTTATATTCTGCTTGTTTCTTGGGGTTATAGAAGGTTTTCTTCCCCGCAGTTAGCCAAGTCACAACTCTGACACCACTGTAATTATTCCTAATGAAAGTATTAAGTGATAATAGAAGAAAAAATATGGACATGCAACCAAAAATTCCAACACACAAATATCATATTACGCTAGAAATTACACCAAAATACTGAGCCATTTTATTAATCTGAGCAGAATGGAGTATAAATAGATAGGAATAGAGGAACCTGAGCTTGCTAAATCAAGAAAGGAAAAACCCAGGTGATAATAATGTTGTTACACGATGATTTGTCATCGTCCCTACCATTCCCCGTCCCACACAATGGAGGACCCATTTTGTGGCTTGTGAACATTGTCATGCCTTGAAAAAATCATCAATGCATTCCTCTAAGCATGAGCTTCATTTTCCCTAAAGACATCTCCTTGCAAAAATCATGAAAAACATCCCTTTTTGCATTGGCGCGGGCAGACAGTTCAGTACTCGCGCCAATGGGGAGAATCCTGCAAAGAGGTCGCGCCAACTGGCGCTCTGTCCCAGAGCAGTAATCGCGCCACCCAATTTGAGGAATGTTTTTTAAATAAAGATGGCGGAAGTTGAGTTTCAACAAACTCAGAAACCATTGCCTATCTTGAGTTGGGAGGTTTGGCTGCGGGAGTTCTATGGAAAGGAAGTGGTTTTGCCACCTCCCATGGAACCTTCCTTGTTGATAGGGCCAATCCCACAATAATAGGGATCCCAACTCCCTCCTTCCCCATCTATAAAAGCCTGCTCAATTCCATGGCAAGCTAGTCTTGAAGTGCCTAAGCTTTGAATCTCCAAATTCCCAAGAGCCTTTATGCTGTAAGAGACCTCTTTCTTTCCTTAAGGCCGACTCAAGTAAGGAGACTATTGTCGAGAGACTCAGGAGAGGTTTGCCCTTTCCCTAGCGAGCTTTGCGAGACGTGAACGACTGGAGACCCATCCGAAGGAGACCACGACGTCAGAACTTTGGTTGTAATCTCTTTCGATCGTTATTTAATGAATGATTACGATTATGGTTCCACTCTGTTTTCAATGATGTTAATATGAGTAATATCTTTTCTGACTGATATTGAGTTACGTATGCTGGATTTTATGCTTGTGTCTGTTTGTTTCTTGCATGTGCAGGTGTCCACCCACGGAGATCGTTGGAGGATCGTGATCTGCCGAGGCTGAGGAACGGGAACGCTCTCTTCTTCAGATTATAGCGTTGGAATCCAGGTAGGCTTCTATCTCTAGTCTTTTCATTCGTAACTAGGAACTTGCGTCGTAACATTTCTGATTGTTGCTAGACCCCTGCTGGGCTAGTAGGGATCGCCTCTGTCTGCAGAGGGGATTTACCTCCTCAACAATTTGGCGACTCCGCTGGGGACGTCTAGATTTCACTGTCTCGATTTCATTGTCTCGTTTGATTATTTTATGTTTTTCCTTGCTTGATGAGCCTTCTGGGTTGGGTTCTTTTGCTGTTGTTTACTTCTTGGTTTTCTTAGTATGCATTGATCTGCTTCTGGAGTAGTTCTTTTTCTTTTTTGGCTGAGAAACTCGACTGGCGCGCTTTTTAGCTCGACAGTCGCGCCAATTGGCGCATGTTGCTTTTGTTTAGCCCGCGCCAATTGCTTTTTGGCGCCAGTTTCATCCTTACAGTCGCGCCACTACTGAAAGGTTTTTGAGTTTCTTCATTTTTGAGCTCTCTGGGTTTGGTCAGTGTTTTTCTTCTTGATTTTCCGACTGCCTGAGTGTGTTGGAGTCCTGTTTGACTGGGAATTCACCTCTGTCCTTTGGTTGTTTGCTTTTATCTATCGGTTTCACGTTTTGAGCCCTAGGGCATCTAGTGGCCTAGTGTATCGAGCCCTCCTTGGGAATTTTGGTGTTTGGTTTGTCCGGTCAACTTTCTGATTGATTCTCCACATCCTCTTAGTAGTTGTTCATTGTTTTGTTGCGATTTTTGGGTGATTTTTCATTCCTTCATTCGAATTTCGTTTGGTCTTGCATTGGGCCTAGATCACACAGCCCATTGGAGCCTTTTGAGTCTTTTCTTGGTTTTGAGAGACTTTGGTCGATTTGGGATTTGACTGCTTGCATTGTTGAGTGAAATTTGTTTGTTTTGCTCTATCGAGTATCGTTTCTCAAATTGTTCCATTTGTTTTCAAGCTTGGTTAGTGCATATTAGCTATCAAACATTGAAAATTGCAAAAAAAAATCTCTTGTGCTTTTGGTTGAATTAGTGCAAATTGTGATCTTTTCGATTTTGCTAGTGATTAGTGATCTGAATGAAAAGTTTTCAATTTCATTAGTTGCATTAGAGATCTCATTGTTGTCTTCCGTTCATTTCGTTTGTGTAAGAGCTCTCAACTCTTCTCTAATTAGTTTTCATCGAACGAAATGTTGGACTGTGGCATGTAGCTTTGCATTTAGGAGTCTTTTAAGACACTACATACGATAGGGCCTGAAAATTGAAACTTAATCGAAGATCAACTTTAAAATCTATTCAATTAACCTAAGGCAACATTGAAACTTAACGAAACATTTTTAGAGGTCTAGGCTAGAGACGTGTTCCGGCGTCTTTAAACCTAGAGCTGTCGTTCGCCGTTTGGCTTTAGACAGCGCTAGTACGGACTTGTGCTCCCCGTACCGTCGCGTATATAAAGGGAGACCCCTCTAGGTTTTCAATCCTTTGTCCACAGGAAGCCGAGTCTGCCGCCCTATACCCGTGATACACCGAACACAGCATTCGGGGAGACTACCTGCACGTACGGAAAGTCCTTGGTCGATTTCTGTTTCATTTTTGAAACCAAGGTGTATATTGCAGTTCATGGATATTTGGTACACCCTTTGTGCCTAGTTTTTCCTGAGCAGTCATTTGGTCTTTTCTGACTCATTAAATTTGAAAAGATCATCAAGCGCTTGTCCTTTCACGCTTGTTTCCAAATTGAAAGAGATAGAGTCACATTTTGCTTATTTCTCGACTCTTAAAATATGAAACAACAAAATTTTGTTTCAATGTTTTAAAATTAACTGCCCACGAAATATTCTTGGTTAAAGTTAGTTTCCTTAGGGTGTTGTTTTAGGTTGTTTCTGATGGAAACTTTTTCGGAGTTCACCAACCAAGGAATCCCCTCCGATGGGAATCTGGGTCATTTTCCTCCTCCTTTGAAATGTTATGGGTGACTCCTTACTTGGCGGCATTCGGCAATCCCTTCACCGGGTTCCTTTGTTGAGTTGCCCCTGGCAAACCATTCTCAACCTCTTCGTGGTCCTCAATGTCTTAAACCCATTCCAAATCTGGGTTCCTCCGCCTGAACAACATCATGTTGATTCCAAGGTGGACCTCTCCCCTTCTTCGCCTGTTTCTACGTCCTCCTCTTCTACTTCGCCTAGTGAAAGTCTGGATTCGAGTAACCGGGTGGCTAAGAAGAAGAAGAAGAAGACAAAGAAGAAGAAGTCTGATAAAGGAGAGGCTAACTCTGCGGATATTGTGCCTAAGAAGTTTCCTCTTGATAAACCTTCCAACCCTCCACGGAAAGTCAAGTTCCCTTGCATGTTGTGCATGGGAGACCATCTTCTTCGAGACTGCCCTGGCATTCCCAAGGTGCTTGAAGAATGGTCCAGCAGTCGTCCACCGTTGCCTTTGGCTTCCGGGAGTCAGGTTGGGGGCACGTCTTCAGCTAGTGTTGGTAAAACTCCTAAGAAGCAGGGTAAGATTACCAATCCCTGTAGGTTGTGTGAAGGGCACCATGTCATTCACCTTTTTCCTTATATGGATGAAGCCAAGAGTTTTGGACAACTCGTGCATTACTACACCATGCCTTCGCTACAGTTGTCAACATTTCTTCCATTTCTTTGGTCCTCACCGTTACGATCCTACGATTGAGGTCCAGGGTCATCCCTTGGTGAATCCCACTCCCCCGGGGGGTCAAGTTCACGAATCGGTCCCACCTGACCAACCATTGGTCGTGGGATCGGGTTAGACGGCCACGAGTCACCGGTGCACCCAGGTCTTTTACGTAGAGAGTGGACCTCACACCCCATGTCCCTTCGATTTCTTCGATTCTTCGGGACTTCGAGAGGGTGCAATACTGCTGCTTCAGAAAATTGCTCCTCGCCTCCCGAAGATGGAGAGTGGAGGATATTCCTCCCGCCTTCGAGATGGAGGTCATGGAGGAGGCTTCTGCTTCCGTAACATCAGGGGAAGACCTTCTCGGTTCGATGGTATCCCCTCCGAGTAGTTTGGTCGCCTCTTTTGATTGGAGTCGATTTGCAGGTTTCCGCCTTCCGTCTTACGTGCCTTTCGAGATCACAGTACAGGCTCTTGGTCTGGTTGTACCCAGCACCATTATAGACGAAGGTGCCTCTGTTATTATTCTGTCTTCAACTACCTAGCAAGATTTCGGTTCGCTGCCGCTTGCGCCTGTTACGCAGAATCTTTTGACTTTTAACAGAAGGACGAGTCAACCGTTGGGGATCCTTCCCGGGTGCCGATACGCACCGGAGCGACGAGTCCATATGGACGTGATGTGAACACTGAGCCCCTTGGTTCAATACAAAAAGCGGGGCGCAGTGCTCACCCCATATACCAAGGCGCTCGTCTCCTCCATCTTTCGTGTGGTCTGTTTTCCGCATGAAGGAAGGATTGTGACCATTGATCAAATTTCATTTTTTGGTCCTAATGTGGCAGCTGGTCTGCCATCACCCCCTCCTGGTTTTTATCCACCTATTGTATACGCACCGCGGTCCGGCTTTCTGCGTGTCTGCCTACTATGTATTACTCCGGCCCGGTATGGGCAGCGCCTTGGTGTCTGGGGCATGGGTCCGGCTACTCCAGATGTTCTCCATCGGGGTGAACTAACCGGAAGCACCGCCTTCTTGTTCATTTGATGTGAAGTCGGTTAGAGCACGATTTCCTCCTGGGTCAAGCTGCTCCTTGAAATGGGCGTCAAGGTTTTGGAGGGCAGTTCCTTGTCTTGTGCCAAAAGCTCCTTAAACACGCCCGGCTCAGGTGTCCGGGGATAGTTCTTTTAATGTTAACCTCGTTAAAAACGTAGAGCACATTTCTGTTCAATTCGAGTCTTTGATAAGATCTGCGTGAAATCGTCAGGTACGTCTCTTGATCTCGTAGCAGGCCTTCACTCCATCTGCCTTTCATATGGAGTGAAGCTTGGGGGGCATGTACCTCGAATTGAGTCACCATGCTGGGGGCATGCTTACTTTTTCAAGCATAGTTTGTTTCCGTTTCAAGCTTGTGTAAAAATGAAACTAGTTTCAAGCATAGTTTATCTTTGTTTCAAGCTTGTGTAAAAATGAAACCAACTTCAAGCAGAGTTTCCTGATTTCAAGCTTGTGTAAAAATGAAACCATTCCCATTTTACCCCTTGTGATTGCCATTTTATCAGCCTGTTTTTGCCAGATGAGCCTTGGTTTTTTCACTCCATCGTCACTATCTGCTTGGCCGATCATATGCCTTCACTTGGTTGTTTTACCCGTTCCTGAGGAACCGCTATGATGAGTGGTCTTTGTTAGCCAGCCTCTTGACCTTTATTTGTTTTGAGCAGTTCCACCATTACCGGAACCAGTTGCTACCCTTTATACCACTCGTTCCTCCAGGAGGAGTCATCTTTCAGCTCTTTAAAGCTCTTAAAAAATTACTGAAAAAAGACCCCATGAGTCCTGTCGTTTGATCTCGTTAGTGACGCAAACGACATCTACCCGTTATACTTTACACCCTTTTGAGGTGGGATAGATTGTTTACGAAAAAGAATACCCTAGCCTATTGCCCAACTAGGAGGTTTCCTAGACATAGTTTTCTACCTTTTCGGATGCGAGGAACTATTTACGGAAAAGGGACCGTTGGAGTTTGCTTTTTGTTTGTCTTTTCAAACTCTAAACATGAAAAGACAGGGTTTATGTCATTGTCGAGTTGCGTTACTTTGAGAAGTGACATCGGAAATTGTCGTCTGTGACGTTATTCGAGTTTTCCCTCCAAAGACTCGTTAAATGTACTAGGATGGATTATTAGTGAAAGACCGGGTTTATATATTAAACATATGGTATCCTCATACAAGCTTGTGTAAAAAAATAAAGAGGTACTCACAACATCGGTGAGAAAAATGGAACCATCATCGTTGTCGTCGGCAGTATGTCGCTCTTGAACATGGCACTTGTCTGCATTCGTGTCGGGTTGGGGACATCTCATCTCGTTTCTTCACTTTGCCTCCGTGGGTTTGGATAATCCCTTTTGACCTCTCATCTGCTCATTGCCTCATCACCATGACCTCTGATCCGTTGATGTCAAATACTGCCAAATCCACTGTTGTGCCGTTTATATGTTCAAGAGAAGTTGGCCTCTGCGAATATCAACCTTCCTCTAATTCTCATACGATCCTGATTCACAACAAAAAATCATGTTCCTCTGTCTCGTGTCGATGATGTGGGAAACATTATGGCCCACCTTCGATCAAGGTCACTTCCTGTCGACTTCAGCTCATTATCCAGGAAGCTGGTCTAGAGACTCCTTTATGGTACCTTGGAGCCTGCATGCCTCAATGGCAGGTTCGTCGCATTCGACGTGAGGTTTTCATCATTGGCCTCCGATCGAGTGATTCTGCGGGTGTTCGACGCCAACCCATTGATTCACACGCCGTAGATTGTACCTATAGTACCTTGAGAGCCATTGTCATCATTGGTGGTTCCTCTCGCGTCTGTTAACAGCTTTCATCATTGGCTGGTAATCAGACGATGTTCCTGCATGTTCGACTTCAGCTCACATATTCACATGCTCGAACTTGTACTTTGTTTGGGTCGAGATGGAGCGCAAGACCCTGGATTGTGTCTGTTGTAATCCAGGCTGCGATTGTGGATTATTATCATTATGTATATGACTCATTGCTTGGATGGCTGCGACCATACTTGAGTCTATTTATTTGATCCTCGCTGGATGGCTGCGCCCATACCCTGGATCCAGATTATAGTGTACTCTGTTTCGGATGGCTGCGCCCATACCACATATACATCATGTACTTGAGATATCAGTTGTATTTTTCTGCGCAGGTTTTCAGACGGCAGACCTTCAGTTGAACATGTTCTCGTAAAGCATTTCACCTCTCTCTCTCTCGGGCCTCATACTTTAGGGGGCATCTGTTACACAGTAATTTGTCACCGTCCCTACCATTCCCCGTCCCGCACAATGGAGGACCCATTTTGTGACCTGTGAACATTGTCATGCCTTGAAAACATCATCAATGCATTCCTCTAAGCATGAGCTTCATTTGCCCTAAAGACATCTCCTTGCAAAAATCATGAAAAGCATCTCTTTTTGCATTGGCGCAGGCATACAGTTTAGCACTCGCGCCAATGGGGGAAATCCTGCAAAGAGGCCGCGCCAACTGGCGCTCTGTCCCAGAGCAGTAGTCGCGCCAGCCAATTTAAGGAGTGTTTTTTAAATAAAGATGGCGGAAGTTGTGTTTCAACAAACTCAGAAACCATTGCCTATCTTGAGTTGGGAGGTTTGGTTGCGGGAGTTCTATGGAAGGGAAGTGGTTTTGCCACCTCCCATGGAACCTTCCTTGTTGATAGGGCCAATCCCATAATAATAGGGATCCCAACTCCCTCCTTCCCCATCTATAAGAGCCTGCTCAATCCCATGGCAAGCTAGTCTTGAAGTGCCTAAGCTTTGAATCTCCATATTCCCAAGAGCCTTTGTGCTGTAAAGAGCCCTCTTTCTCCCTTAAGGCCGACTCAAGTAAGGAGACCATCGTCGAGAGACTCTGGAGAGGTTTTCCCTTTCCCTGGCGAGCTTTGCGAGACGTGAACGACTGGAGACCCATCCAAAGGAGACCACGACGTCAGAACTTGGTTGTAATCTCTTTCGGTCGTTATTTAATGAATGAATTCTGATTATGGTTCCACTCTGTTTTCAATGATGTTAATATAGGTAAGTATCCTTTACGGTGATAATGATAGATTCCGATAATACGCTGGATTTTATGCTTGTGTCTTGTTTGTTTCTTGCATATGCGTTGTCCACCACGGAACGGGTGGAGGATCGTGATGCGCAAAAGGCACCGCCGAACGGGAACGCTCTTTCTTCGGATCATGGCGTTGGAATCGAGGAAGTGGCTTATCTCGGTCTTTTCATTCGTAACCTTTCAGGAACTTCGTCTGCGGTACTTCTGATTGTTGCTGAACTCCTGTTGAGCTGGTAGGGATCGCCTCGTCATGAGGGAGAAGTTCCTCTCAACGGATGCCCAAGTGTTGGAAAAACTCCTCTCTAATGTTATGAATAAAATATTCATAAAAATATTAATTAAATATATAATATTAAAAAAATGATAATAATAAAACAATTAATTAATAACATCATTAGCTATGAAAGGTCAAAGGTCAAACAATGTGACCATTCACCTTTGTGGCTAAGCAATGATTATAAAAGAAAACCACCACGAAGGTTTGTAAACAACATTCAGTTCTTATTCAATAATAATACAATTACTAATTCACACAATATATACACATTATACACACAACTGTACCTTACGTACTAGGATTGTTACTGCTAATAGTGGTATCATAAAAAACTGGTCCTCTGCCAAATCGTTCACTGTTCCGCACTCCTCACTGATATTAGTCCATTGTCAATTTGTCAACCCTCTATGCACCTATTTCCACTGCCATCGTTTTTTCCCTATCTCTGCATCGTGTTCTAAGAAAATTTTCGTCACCCCTTCTATGTGAATCGCCCACTCGATTCGTTGTGGCTATGAGACCACTCATGTTCGTTGTAACCATTATCAACACAATACCACATCTTTCTCTGTGACCACGTGTTGATTCCATTGTTCCTTGTCCCCATCAAACATCACGTGCATATCAAACCTTGTACGTTCACCACTCAACTATCGTCAACCGCCATCATAATCCACCTCTTGTTCATTGTTTCTTGACCATCGACCATCATTGTTCTGTCTTGTCTATCTTTAGAGCTAAACCTGACGTTCGGTCCATGCTCAAATCTCTTCTGTCATCTTGTCTCCTCGTCCGCCGTGTTTTGACTGTCGTTCCTTCCCAAATGTCAAGACTTGTCTGCTGTCCTATCCCTGGTAGTCTGACTTTATTATATATAATATGTTATATAATTATGTATATAGTTTAGTTATAATTCTAATAATTAATAATCTTTATCTTATTATTATTTATCTTACTTATATATATATATATATATATATATAAAAGTGGGCTCCGCCAAAAAAACAAGAACAAGATGGTGAGAAATGAGGAATTACAAGTCGACGTTAACTGTTATAGGGATGAAGTCAATAATGTTTGTTATCGTTTCAATGACGTAGAAAAATCACAAACAAAATTTAGGGAATAAAAAAAAAAATTGACATCGATGATGGAGTAAATACTGCAGAAAGACTTCAAAATTGACGAAACCTCCAAAAGACTTGATGAACATAGTGAACTACTTAATCAATTAATGGAAAAAGTGGACATGTCAACAATTCAAACTTTTCAAGGACCAAAATCTAGCCCGCAAAACAGAAAGGTGCATGAACCAATTGATCTGCCTAAGATATGCTTTTTCAGGTAGCCAATATTACACTAAATTTCCAGAAAAGGACTATCAGTGGATTAAAAAGGAGCTACCCAAATATGATGGTAAATACCATAGAGGCGTTATTGTTTGGGTTAATAAAATGGAAACCATTTTCGAATTAAACCCACCATTAGGTGAACGTGCGAAAATCATGACAACATCCAACAATTCAGAAGGAGAAGCATATGATTGGTTCTTATGGTGGTCTAGCAAATGTGATGCTTTCTCTTTTCATTGGAAGAATTTTATGGATGCCTTGCTAAAAAGATTCTATGACGAAGAAGAAGACGGTGTCTATAAAAAATTTGTTCATCTCAAGAAAAAGGGGTTTGTAAGCGAATATACCCACGAATGGGAAGTATCTACATGACAAAGAGGGTTTACTAATGAACAACTACTTAAAATGTAAAGAGGTGGACTTAAAGACTATATTCGTGCAAAAATGAAATTGAACAAACCACAAACTATTGAAGATAATATATAACCAAAACATAAGTTCAACAAGCCATCACTCAAGGAAGACAAAAACCAACAACAATACTCAAGCAAAAAAGAGACAAACAAATGTAGGTAATGTAAAGACAAATGGACGTCAAGACATAGATGCCTTAACAAGAAAATATATAATTATGAAGTTGAGAAAGAGTTAGAAATTTCAAGTAATGATTCAGAGAAAATGATAAAGAAGAAGGAAGGTAAGTAGTAGTACAAGAACATGATGAAGAAATCACTATAATGCACAATGCGAATTTACATCCCGAGGAAACATCACAAGAAGCATCATTAGCTGCAATCTCATGTATCCGACAAAATTAGGATTAAGAAAACAATTCTTCAAAATATAAAAAACAAGCAGCGACTACAAAATATGTTCCACCACACATTTGAAAGTAGAGAACCCAGTCTCCAAGAAGGAAGAACACTTAGCTTACAACACCACCAACAAACATGACGAGGAGATTATGCCCTAAAACCCTGAAGCTTAAAGGGATCGTAAGAGGCAGAAATTTCAATATACTTGTAGATTCTAGAAGTACTCATAATTGTATAAACATTGATATTGCTAAACAACTTAATCTTTGTGTATGCCCAATCAAGGACTCAACCATGATTGTCGCTACTAGGAAAAAGTTCGAAGAGATAGGATAATGTCTTAAGTTTCCAATCTATATACAAGAACTAGAACTACATAAAAAATTCTTTGTTCTACCGCTAAAAGAAATGGATATAGTGCTAGGTGCATAATGGTTAATACAGTTAGGAAGCTATACTACAAACCTTGAAGAACAGTTCATGAAGTTTAATTGGCAAGGGTGACACTATAAATTATATGGTGTTGACGCTCCCAACTTCAAGGAAGATGCAAATACATGTGAGAACTTCACCAACTCACAAGGCACATACAAATTCAAAATAAATAGAAGTCATTCCATAGCAACATGCTAAACTAAAGGAAACCTTTCTTGTTATGCTTTGAGGACAAAACATCTCTAAGGGGGTGGAAACACTATGAATAAAATATTCATAAAAATATTAATTAAATAAATAATATTAAAAAATGATAATAATAAAAATAATTAAATAAATCAATAATAACACCACTAGCTATAAAAGCTCCAAGGTCAAACAATGTGACCATTCACCTTCATGGCCAGTCATTGCCTATATGGGTAAACCGCCACGAAGGCTTGTAACCAACATTCAATTCTTATTCAATAATAATACAATTACGTATTTACACAACATATACATAGTATACACACAACTATATCTTACGTACTGGTGTTCTTACTGCTAACATCCAATTTTTGCGTTGACCCAATAATTTTTTTATGTTGTTGCTAGATAGGAAATGGAAATTCTGGCCTCTAATGTGCTCAGAAAATTCTAAAACTTTAGATGATGCACTATCTCCACAAGGCCAAAAAAACGCCGAAAGGGTTTGGGCTCCTTCCAACCAATCCTGGGACCCCTCAAAAAGTGTGAGTTCCTCCTTCAGCCAAAATTTCGCACCACCTAGAAATGACATTGCAAAATGGGCTCCCAACTCCCAAAATTCTCCTCCAGAATTCCATCAAATCCAACTCCAATTTCTCTACCACAACACCACAACATTTCAACTCTCCAAATGCATGTGCAGACCCAACGAGTCACCCTCTGCGCAGTCTTTAAGGAAGGAAAAGTCGACCTAATAGTTAGCTCCAAAATTAGCCCTGCAAATCCCCTAAAGTCTCCATCAAAATCACTTAAAAAATCCCCTCTGAATTCCCAGAAACTAGCAAGCATTGTAGTTTCTCCTCCAATCAATTCATCCTCCCTCTTCTGCGCCATGTTTGCACATAGAATAGGTCGAATGTCTCTAGACTCAGCTCTGGAACAACACCAAGTTGTAGCAATATATCTCCTAGGGTAACACTCAAGGTTCACCAAAGAAGAGTTGGAAATTCCTGCCTGGAAATTCCCTTGTGCTGAACAACACTCGTTGACTTGGCTCAATGGCTCAAGCGAGCAAAGGTTAAGTTTTCAAATTGGCAAAGGACCCCAAAATGAAGCTCCCCTCTTATATCTATCCTTGCAACCCTTCTCTCTCCTTGTGGGCCTTCCCATTCGACCTCCCTCTCTCTCTCTCACTTCCTTCCAAATCGAATTCCTCAAGGGAGTTTGAATTTCTCCTTTGGGGTGGTCCCCACATTCCATCATCCAAAAAAAATTCCTTCTTCCTAATGTTTTGGAACCTCCCTTCTCACAAAAATTAATTTGATGTCTCTCACCCACTTTTCCTAAGTTTTATACCCAAAAAATTTCCACCATCAAAATTTCAAAAATTTAGAACCGACTTAGCAAAATTTTAATTAGAGGGAATATTAGAGATTGTTAGAGTTTGTAGCTCAGGAAGATACTTCTGCGTAGGTGTAAGTGTTCCTATGATAGGAGAAGGGTCGAGAAGGAAGGACCGACATAGTTAAAGGTATGAGAAAGCCATTGGAGATCCAAGTGAGAAACTTGGATTGAAGGTCAAGCAGAGACCTTGAGTCCTGAAAAGGCTTGCGACCTGGAGTCAGAGGGAGCCAGGCTTTAGAGGGAGGGAGCAAACTGATGAGGGAGTTAGTCTTCAGAGGGATTCAATCGGTTAGAAGAAGATGACCTTCGAGTTTATAAAGTCATGGTATAGGATGGCCATGCAAGATGCTCGAGTGGGATACTTCTAGGATCAGGGTGTCTTCGAAGAAGGGTCCTTGTCATATAGCAAGAATTTCGTCTGCATCATATGGAGCAGTTGTGGTAGTAGATCAAGGGTGGAAATGTGTTCCAGATTTGAAGGCAAAACCACTTCCAGGTATTGTAGTGAGAATACATCCCTCACTAAGATGGAGTGTTGATGTTTTGGGTAGCATTCTCACGTGCGGGGAAAGTGGGCTAAGTGATGGGGCTTTACACCCATATACTTATGGTATTACCCATGTTATTTTGATGACCCATGGTATTGCAACGTTTTGAAAAGTATAAGTACAAGGGCGAGTGATTTATTCGCAGGATCGAGAGGGTCGATCAAGGTCAAAAGAGTCGAGAGGGTCCAGTAGGGCCAAGCAAGGCCAAGAAGGTTAAGTAGGGTTGAGAGAGTTGAGAGGGATGAGCAAGGTTGAGCAAGGACGAGAGGGTCGAGCAGAGCACAAAGACGTGGAGGGGCACAAGACATTGAGAGAGAGATTCTCTCAAGTAAGTAAGAGATCTACATGAGTAATATTGCAAGTTTGTTGTGAGTGAGATACTCAGTTGTATTAGGTCTGAGGAAAGAGCACGAAACAACAAAGGAGATCCAGATCAACTAGATGAAGGATGGATCTTGGGCTTGATCCACATGATCAGATTCAAGCTAATTGTTGTATATGTAATTTCCTCAAGGGCCATTATCCTAGTAAGGGATCCCAAGTAGGTTATAAGAAGAACTTAATGAAGAACTATTGATTGGGAAAAATGTGTGTAATGTGTTTTCTTTGCATGATTTGATTGTTGGTTTTGTGAGTTTTGCTGTGCATAATTTGTTCTAGTTAGGCACACCAATGTGTATGAGTAAATTAGCTAGGTTAAAGTTAATTTGATACTATTACTAGATTCGATGTATGTGTGTGTCTTCATTGGGTCTAGTGCCCAAAAATTCTAACACAAAGGGTGTGCTACTCCTCAAGCAATGAAGAGTATGGTAATGTGCCTCCACATGTGTGCCATCAATCTACCCAAACATCACAATATGTGAAATGTGCTAGATCTATGAGAAAAGGAAAACAAGCTAAGCATCATCATCGACCATATGCCAAGTTAGCTAAATGATATGCCAACTCATTTGTTAAATTTCCTTGAAAATCTGCAACTACTTAGATGAATAACTGAAAACAAGGCAACTAAGACTGAAACCAAATTTACTTTCACCAAGATACAAAGTTTCTTAACAATTTATAGCAACGAAAAATAATCGAGGGATAAAAAACACATCACACAAATTGACACGCTTGTTTACCCAGGAAACCCAAATGGAAAAAACTGCTTTCTTTATTTTGGTATTTTATGATTGTTCTTGAGAAATTGGATCTATTACAAAGCAATCTAACTCGGAGAAAGTGTTATGCTTCTCACTAATCTCAACTGATACAATTGATCTCGACCTGCCTTGATCACTGCTTGATCTCGGTTGTTTAGCACATAACTATTCCCCTGTTGAATAGCCTTGACTTGCCCTACCTCTTGGCTGATCCTAGCTCCTATTTTCTTGCGCACTTCTCCTATATCCTAGCACACAAGGGAGCTTCTATTCTTTAGCGCAAATCCCTATTTCCTTGCACACTCATGATCTCCTATTTCTTAGGACATGAGCTCTCAATTCTGCGCACAATTAATGCTCAATTCTACACTCTCCACAATCAAAGATGATCTCACAAACTTCTGTAAATTATGTGCCTTCGTTCTCCTCTTTATAGACCCAATTCAAGCATGGAAGGAAGGCCCAATTCAATTTTAGAAGTCGAGTTCTGATAGCAAGTTAACTAAGAGTGATACTCTTTCTCTCTCCAATCAACACTTGGAGTCTATAAAGAGGTCTTCACTGGCTAAGGCACAAACCATAATACCTTCAGTCACTGGCTAAGGCACAAACCATAATACCTTCACTCACTACATTTTCAACACCCCCTCTTAGAGAGGAAGGAATTTGTACAACTCCCAACTTATCTTTGAAATAGAAGAAATTGCCTCTTACCAATTCTTTAGTCAAGATATTTATTGGTTGCTCCTCTGTTGGAATGTACAATAGCTTCACTATCCCTTTCTATACACAGTGATCTACTCACTTCTCTAGACTAGCATCCACCTTCCTCCAGTTTGTGAGTAGAGGCATGATCATGGGCTTGCAACCTTGCATATGAAATCTCCTGATGATATTTGTAGTGTACTTCCCTTATCCGAAGAAGATTTCACCATCACCTTGCCATACCTCCAGCTCGAGAAAAAAATAGTGCATAAGCCCTATATCCTTCATCTCGAACTCCTTTGCAAGGTATGTCTTGCAATCCAGGATTAAGATGTCTTATCCAGTCAATATAAGATCGTCAACATAGAGCACTAGAATGAGCAAAAACCCTCCAACTGTGATGTAGTATAGGTTGGCATCTGCCTAAGTCTTAGTGAAGCCCAATCTCTGAAGGTAGTTATCAATACGAGTGAACCATGCTTAGAGTTTGTGTAAGCCCATAGAGAGGTCTCTTCAGCAAACAAACTTGTGTGTCTATGTTGAAATTCTCAAAACCTTCTAGCTGATCCATATATATCTCCTCCTCAACCACCCAATTGAGGAATGTTGTCTTCACATCCATCTGGTGGATCTTCCACCCCATCTGTTCTGCTAGTGCCAAAATTGTCTTGGTGGATGAATAACGAGCTAATGGGGAAAACATATTATCATAGTCAATGCCTTCAACCTGCGAGAAGCCCTTGACCTTGTACAACTCCAAACTTCCATCTGCTCCATGCTTCACCTTGTACACCCATCGTGAGCCTACTATTGATTTTCCCTCTGGGCATGGCACAATCTCCTAGAGATTGTTCTTCATGATGCAGGAATATTCCTCCACCACGACATCTTATCAAACCTGCTGAGAGGTATCCTCCTCAAAACGAGAAGGTTCTGAGTCTATCGACTCAGTCATCAGTGTCATATACCTAGTGTAACTTTTTGGGTTATTTCTCTACCTGAACATAGAGCTAGGAGTCTCAACTCGCTTTTGGGCCTCATGATCAGTCCACTTGGGTCTCCTCCAACCTATGCTGGGAGTCACTAACTGAGTGGCTAACTCCACTTGTCCTAGTCTCTTCTCTTGATCCTGTGTTGACTCCTGGTCATCCTATTGTGTGGACCTCTTGTCACCTGGATGAGGCTCACTCTGTGATACTAGTTGAGGCTCCTTGGGAGCGAGTAGCTCCTCCTCAGGTACTACAACCTACTCTCGCTCTAAGGACTCCCTCAAAGATCTACTCTCCTCAAACCTCACGTATCTACTCTACGCACTTCCTACCATGCTGCTCAAGGTTACGCCTATCTCAACCTGCAGCAGGTACAAATTCTTCAACCTCACACCTATCTGCTTCATACATCCAAAAGCTAAGTGCGTGAGGTAAGCCTTGCCTTTGCTGGAGATGACATCATAACCCTTATCCCCTAAGGTAGCAACAAAAGCAAGATTCTTCTTTAGTTCTGGAAGATAGAGGACATCCTTGAGATGAAGGGAGGTACTTGAGTCCCTCTAAAAAGTGACAACACCACCTCCCCTAGTTGTGTACTTTCCCTTATCTCCTAGCTTAATGTGAAATTGCATGCCTTCTCCTTCTGGTGGCTGCAGTATTCCTTGTTCCTAGTCATATGAAAGGGTGCTACAAAATCAATATACCATACATTGTTGCCTCCTGAGCTTGCCATGCAAGATATCAATGAGAGATTTTTCTCGAAATGAGAAGAAAATGCATCGACCTCAGCTGATGTAGCCACATGATCCTTACTGGACTCCTTTTGATTAGGGAACTTAGTGGGATAATGCCCAAACTCATGGTAATGGAACCACATGATCTTGCTCAAATCCTTCTTCTTCTTCTTTCGCTTCTGACTAGACTTGGCCTTTCCTTGGCCCTTCTTGCCCTTGGCTTTGCTACCTTTGCCTCCCAAGGAAAATTTATCCTTATCCTATGTCTTAGTTGATCTCCCAGCTCTCGTTCTTCTATGGATTTCTTCTTGAACACAGTATGGCTACAACCTTTCCCACTCACTGCATCCTGCAAATTCTCTCATTACTTATTTAGTCCCAAAAGTGCAAGAATCACAAAGTCATTGTCTGCTACAACAACACCCCCTCCAACTAGCTCAACCCGAACTTGAATGAACTTGGAAAGATACCTAATGATGAGCTTACCATAGCTTTATCTCTGCACTGAGATTATACCAAGCCTTCACCAAGCCTACATGACTACTGCACAAGTGTAGAAGTTTCGAGCCATAGATTGTATCTAGCAGGTCCGAGAGTAACAAAATCTTTGAATAGGTCCGAGCTGTAACCCTGTACAACCGTGTGTATCATGTGAGTACAAATTGAACAGCCGCGAGTGCAGCGCAGGCAACAACAACTCAATATTTTCGTAGAGCAAATTTTCTTCTCTCGGCACAAAGGTTTTTGCAGCAGTTTGCTAGACCAGAATCAATGTTGGGTGGAATAGAAATAGCACACAAATTTGTACTTAGGATGTCATCAGTAAATTCTCCAAAATTCTCCAATATGGCCATGGACATAATTGATATTCAAGGGGCTTCAAAATTGTCCTCTAGGATGGAAGATGAATTTGCTTGTCTAAATAGCTCAGCTTCATAGGGTGTCTGGTACATCGACAGTGGAGCGTCAACTCACATGACAGGGGTTAGAGAATATTTCTCTAGGTACAAAAAAGAGTAGATGGACTTCCATATTACGATGGGAAACAAGACTAAGTGCAAGTTCTAGTAGGGAGAGGTAGCATTGATTTTCAGAGGGAGTCAAGAGCCAGTACTAATGCTACAGATGTGTTGCATGTGCCAAGACTAGGTATGAACCTGATTTCAATATCCCAGATACAGGATAAGGGATATGATGTCCACTTCGTAGGAAAGAAGGTGTTTGTTAAACACCCGACCTGGAAAAGGGTGAAACAGATTGGAGTTTGAAGCAACAAGTAGTATAGGTTGTAGCTCGATTCTCCAATGGCACTAATAAGCAGTGACATTATCAAGGGAAAAACCTGAATGAGCTATGGCATAGGAGGACGAGACATTTACATCATGGAGAACTTAAAATGCACACATAAACAGTGATAGGTGTTCCAGAACTTGGCACAGAACACGATGATATGTGCAGAGAGTGAGTGCTTGGGAAATATGCTAAGACAACATTCCCAAGTGACAATAGAGCAAAGAGCATGTTGGGACTAATACATTCAAACATTTGTGGCCCTATATCCACTAGATATCTCAACGAGGCCAAGTATTTCATCACTTTTATTGATGGCTATTCCAGGAAAACCCGGATCTAATTCTTGAAGACCAAGGATGAGGTCTTCGATTGGTTCAAGGAGTTTAAGGCTTTGGTAGAGAATGCGACAGGAAATAAGATCAAGGTTCTTCTCTTAGATAATGGTGGAGAGTACAAAGATAAAAAATTCACAGAATTTTGAGTGAAGGAAGGCATCGAAAGAGAGTGGACAACTCCATACAATCCATAGTAGAATGGGGTAGCAGAGCGAAAGAACAAATCTATAGTTGGGGTTGCAAAAGCAATGTTATATGACTAGGATTTTCCCAGGTTTATGCGGGCATAGGCATGTAACACAACAATGTATATCTAGAACAGGGTTCCTCATAAGGCATTGGGGAAGATAATGATAGAAGAGGTCTTCTCAGGAAAGATGCCCAAGGTAAGTCACTTCAACATCTTTGGCAGCATAGCTTATTGCCATGTGCCAGATGAGAAGCGTAACAAATTGGATTAGACAACAGAGAAGGGGTTTCTTATTGGGTATCGTGCAACCTCAAAGGCATACAGGATCTACGTTTCGAGCATGAGGGAGATCGTAATGAGACGAGGCGTGAAATTCAGGGAGGATAGAGCCTTCACGAGGTGTCGAGACATTTCAGTAGGAGATTAAAGTGAGCCACTAGAAGCTCCATTGGTCTAGCCACAGGGGAAACTAGTAGGATGACTAGTAGGACAGTCACAGGGATCCAGTATAGTGACCAGTACTAGCATTTCCTAGGGTGCAGAGGATCCAGTCAGTTCATAGCAGACGAAGCAATAGAGGCAGGATGACGAGGAGCTAAAAGAACCTCCCACCACTAGTGGTTGAACCAGCAGAGAAGTTCGTCAAACATTGAGAGATGTAGAAGAGTTCATTGGAGCTCCTAGGACGAATAAGAGAGAGCGCAGACAACCTGACAAGTACCAAGCATTGGTGGCCCAGGTTGCAAAACCTTCTAGCTTTCGGGAGGTCGCACAACATCAAATGTGGGTAGATTCCATGGTAGAGGAGTACAACTCTATCATGACGAATGATGTTTGGGAGGTGGTGTCGAGGCCTGAGGACAAGTCAGTTGTTGGTTCTCGTTGGATCTAAAAGATCAAGTACGATGCAGATGGAAATATGAATAAGTATAAGGCTAGATTCGTGGCAACGGGGTATTGCGCAGAAAGAAGCAATAGATTATGAGGAGATCTTCACCCCAGTTGCCAAATACACTTCTATCTGGTCAGTTATATCCCTTGCAGCTTAGATGGGGTGGCAGATTCACCAGATGGATG
Source organism: Pinus albicaulis (assembly GCA_034641835.2). NCBI lineage: Eukaryota > Viridiplantae > Streptophyta > Pinopsida > Pinales > Pinaceae > Pinus > Pinus albicaulis. The sequence goes on from CM076570.1 coordinate 772,296,781, forward strand.
TCAAGAAAACATTCTTGAACAGGATGATAGAGGAGGAGGTGTAGATAGAACAACCAGAGGGAGTCAAGACTCATGAGAGGCACACACATGTGTGCAGGCTGAAGAAAGCTCTATATTGACTCAAGCAGGCTCCCAGGGCATGGTATGGTCAGATTGACAGCTACTTGAAGCAAATGGGATTTTTCAAGAGTGACATAGATCCCAACTTTTACTATTTGATGGTAGAGGGTGAGCCACTCATCCTAGTATTGTATGTGGATGATCTCTTCCTGATAGGGTCGTCAGGTCTCATAGAGGTCTGCAAGAGGAACTTGACAACAGAGTTTGATATCAAGGATTTAGGGTTGATTCCTTGTTTACTAGGATTGGAAGTGTGGCAGAAGGACAAGGAGATCTTCCATGGTCAAGGAAGATATGCTACAAATATTCTAAAGAGATTTAGAATGCAGGATTGTAGACCCATGTCTACGCCTATGATCACCAATTGGAAGAAGATAGATGCAATAGATGACAAGGATGTTTACCCCTCCCTGTATAGATAGCTCATCGGTTCTCTCATGTATCTGGTCAACACTAGGCCAGATATCTACTTCGCGGTCAATACTCTTATTCAATTTATGGTGGAACGAAAGGGAGTGCATTAGACAGCAACGGGCACATTTTGAGGTATGTGCATGGCACAATAGAGTATGGGTTGAAATATACCCGAAGGGATGATGCTAGACTATGTGTATTCACAACAACATATTGGGTAGACAGTTCAGTGGGCAGGAAAAGTACCTCTGGGTACTGCTTCAACGTTGGATCAAGGATGGTTTCTTGGTGCAGAAAGAAGCAGAAGTCATTAGCACTAAGCTCTGCAGAACCATAGTATATGGTAGCTAGCACAGCTACGTGCGAAGCTATATGGCTTCAAAACTTGTTGGTGAGCTTGTTTAACGAGAAGATGAAGGTGACCAATATCTACTGTGATAATCAGAGTTTCATCAAGCACTTTGAGAATCCAATGTTTCATGATAGGTCAAAACACATAGATATTCGATGTCATTTCATCAGAGATTGTGTGCACCGTGGAGCCGTCTAACTACAATATGTTCCCACTTCACATAGATGAGCAGATTGTAGATATACTCACAAAAGCTCTAGGGAGAGCTAAGTTCGTCTATTTCAGAGAACAAATGGGTACCGTTTCAGTAATAGGGACACAATAGTTTGGATGCTTCTCAGTTGCAGTAGTAGCAACAACAACTAAGAGGGGGTTGAGTTGCAGTGCAGATGCAGAGTTGGCAACAATACATGATGTACAATGCAGTGTCAGCAACATCATAGCTACAATCAGTGGAAGATGAATCATAGTTAGCACAATAGTTGGTGGATAGTGGCAAACAACTATAGTTGTCAGACATCAACAACGTCTATGGGGGGATGTTGCAGAGATAGGGTGTTGTGCAGTTGTGCAGCACTAGTTGGAGAGAACACCTTCCTCTCTAAGATGGAGTGTTAGTTTTTGTGGCACCAAATGGTGTTCTAGTTTCGAGACTTGGTGGAGAGGCCAAAACATAGGAGTTCTCCAAAAAATAGAAATCATTTTTGGAAATTCCACCTAGAGATGGCTCAATTAAATTAATGGACCATAAATAAAAATTTTCTAAGACTAACTTAGGAAAAGTGGTTAATTAATAGGAATTAATTGAGAAAAATATGAATTATCTAGAAACTCACACAGATAGATTTGGAAATTATCTCAACCATCGATTAAGTTTTAATTGTGGTCATTGGAGTCTCAACTAGAGATTATAAGAAAAGGTTGATGGGTAGATGGAGGACACACCAGTGCAGATACTCAATGATCTGGGCGGTTAGATTTTCCAGTGTAGGTGATTCAGCAGGAGAAATCGAGTAGCAAGTGGCAGAGGGGAAAGATAGATGTATTCAAGAGGAGTTTCCAGTTCCAGAGAGTCAGAAGGGGGACGTCGAAATTTATCTCTAGGAGGTTGCGCAGAGTCTCAATTGAGCAGTTTGATTTTGCCAAGTAGAAGCTTGTTTTCAGTTCCAGAGGCCAGGAAGATTTTCCAGAGTGCCAGAAAAACAGTTTCCCAGTCAGCGACAGGCAAGACAACTTGATTTGCAAGAGTTCCACGCTGAGTGTGAGAGGATCTACGCTGGGGTGACTCAGGGCCTGCATAGAGCAGGGTGGATGACTTGTTTTGTAGAGGCAGTCAAGTGCTGAGATTGTTCAGAGAGGGTAAAATCCCTTTGTATATTTTTGCCAGTATTTCTCTCTGATAGAATCGCCAGTTTGGCGACATTTTATTGTACTCAGAAATTTTGTTGTTGTATAATAATAAAAACCCTCATTGTTGCATTGGTTTTCCCACATTGGGTTTTTCCGGGGAATTTTGTCCAAAATAACGGTATTACAATTTTTTGTGTGTGCAAGCATTTCTCAGTTTCTAGCGCTTTTATTTTCTACAGTATTTTATTTGTGAAGATTGCAGTGTGATTAATTCATTGTTGTCGTAACAATAAATTGCATAATTAATTTTACAGTTAGAAGAATTAATTTCATTGGTTGCAATAGAAATTTAGTAGAAATTTTTATAGTCCTCTTGTTGCTCATCATCGTACTACTCCTCTGCAACTACTACCCCCTCCACTACCTCCTCTAACCAATCAGAGGTTGATTCCATGATAGGCCTCTCGGCCTCAACCCTCCATGTGGTAATGGTGTCAATCCCATCCAATGAGATGGCGTCCACATAAAGTGTCCTCTCAAGTTTCGTCACCCACAATCGGAGATTGTAGTAGACATAGACCATGTTGTTAAGGCGTTGGGACTCCAACATGTACAAGGGTTATAAATTAATAAAATATAAATAATAAATTATATTGTTTATTATTTAATGAATTCAAAAAATTAATTGGAAAATTTTTAAGCTGTTGCGCTTCTTGGTGTGTATTTTTTCAAATACACTTCACTTGTGCTCACATCCGGAGGAGCCACATGTTTGGTTGAGCACTTGAATGGAAAGCCTTTGGAGATTGGGTACTCTGCCACCATAGCTTCTCCACCATACAAGATAAACATAAGAAAAAAATTTAAATTTGAAAGTTCAAGCGAAGTATGAAGAGACAATGAAAATTGAAAATTGAAATAAACTAAAGCTTACTTGGCATTTTGGTTTTCCTATCATGGATAGCCATGTCAAAGCTAAATGTGCCACCTGTCATCCTGTATATCTCCATTTCTTTGGAGATTTCTACACATTCTTTTGGAGCTGGCACTGTCTTTAGAACACAAGTGAAGAATCCATCCATAACTTCATCATCAAATAAGAAACCACAGGAGTAAGAAAATGTGGGGTTCAGGTAGATCCCTGCAGCATGAATGGGGCGATGAAGTGTATTGTTCCATCACTCATCAATCACTTCCCATATGAGTTGTTGTTTCTATAACCCCTCATCCCCCTTATCATCATAGTAGTTGCGACTGGATTCTTTGCCTTATCCATGGCCTCATATAAGTAGTCCATTGTGGACTTGAATCCATTAACTAATCGAAGAACCTTTACCAAAGGTTTAATAATGCTACACACCTCTTGCACTTTTGCCCAAAAGCTTTCCTGGTATGAAACTAATGTGCATATAGCCTCTCCCTCTGGTTTGTGGCTTTATGACAAAGCACACTACCCCTTTGAAAGAAACATTCTCTCCACATCCCACATAGAATTCAAGGGGGATTAAAGAGATATGAAGCTAGTAGAAAATCGTGTAATGGTAGGACACACCAACTCCTTGTCGTTGGTGAATGTTCTCACCAAATGAAGCACAAATGCATGACTATATATAAATTTTGTAATATTTTTTGATGATTCAACAATATTCTTAACAGAAGGAATTTTTCCGATGTCCCCCAACATCAAGTCAATACAGTGTGTAGCACAAGGTGTCCAAAATAAGTTAGGACACTTCTCTATAAGCATCCTTCCAACAAAAACATAATTTGTAGCGTTGTTTGTTATGACTTGGACAACATGTTGTGGATCCACCCCCTGAATGAACACGTCCAAAAAATCACATAATAATCATGCATCTTTGATATGTGCAGATGCATCAACATATTTCATAAATATTGTCCCCTTGGGACAATTAACCATGAAGTTAATAAGGGTTTTACTCTTTTGAATGGTCTAACCATCTGACATCACAGGGCATCCTGTCTATGCCCATGAGCCCCTAAACTCCTCCAATATCTTAGTGCATTTTTCCTTTTCATTCTAAAAAAAACACCCTCTAAAGTCATCATAGGAAGGGGCTTTGTAACCCGGGCCAACAATAGCAATAACATCAACCACGGGCTGGAAAAATGGATTGTTCTTGGCAATGCTGAAAGGAATATCACTCCAAAGAAGACTCCTACCCAACAACTTGTCAGCTTTTTCCTTCTCCCTTATTTTAAGAGATGACATGATAAATGGTTGTGCACCAGGTGTGGTTCTAGGAACAAAAAATGATTAAGCAGTTGTGGGGTTGACTATAGACACTGATGTTGAAGAAGAACTAGTACCGCTCTCAATCCCACCACTCCACCCCCTTCCATTTGACTCTTCAAAGCTACCTTGGTCAATTTGGTTATCTCTATTCCTTCCAATGATTCGAGGGCTCTACGAATGATTTTTGGATTTGTCTTTGAGCAAAGCCCTACTTCATGTCCAACAATTTGTGCAATGTGGAACAGTCTTGTGCTGCCCACATAACTTGCAAGTCAAATTTGATCTGTCAAACCCTCCATCAGGTTCACTAAATTCTCACATAGGGTCCAATTTCCTTGGCATGCTTGTAACTTTGTTGAACTCATGTTTTAATGTAAGATTGAAGTTTTGTAATATCCCCAACGGGGAAATAAACAGTAATACACAGAAATGTTACAAACAGATATATAAAACAAAATACCGGAACCAGAATATGGAACAAATACACATAAATGCCAGAACACTAAGCCATTTTATTAATCTGAGAATACATGCATATGGGTACAAAGATAATCAGAATGAGTGCACCTATCCTTGCCCTAGGCAAGTGGAGACCCTCTTAGAATAAGAAATGGCTGCAATAGAGACTGCGTCCTAGCTGGCTGGAGAAACTGCCGTAGAAAGCTGCTGCTGCAATGCACTGGAACTAGGGGCTAATCCCCTCACTGGAATGAGTTGGAAACTAGAAGGCTAGCTGATCTCAACCCTCCGGACAAAACCCAGAAATCGTGAAGCAAATGCTCCACCTCCGAAAATGCACCAAATAAACCCTCTCCAGAGAAAACGTTGTCTCTCCCAGTGACAGCGCAGAAGCCCAAGAAAACGCTGGGAAAAAGGGCTGAATCCACCTGCAAACCCTCCGGATGAAATAGCAAAACTCCTCAGGGCTGGAAAACGCTGAAATCACTGCCAAATCCCCACACAACAAACCTGCTCACAATAACTGTGTCCTCCCTAGCTGGGACTGCGTCCTCTCTCCTAGACTGCGCAGTCACAAAAAGGGGCAACTCCTCTGCAAGACGTCCACCAGAAAACCACTGCAAATCACCACTGAAACTGAAGGAAAAACCTTGCTCGAGCAGGCACTCGAAGTCCCCCGGAGCCAAGGGTGAGATCTCCGACCGGAGACACTCAGTTTGCACTAAACAGTGCTGCAGACCGACTAAACAACCGGCGTGCTGAAGTAGACAGAAGTCTAGCTCTCAATATCAATATCATATCAACAATACCAAATGGAGTGAAAACCCCACCTTATATAATGCTAGCTCCCTCCAAAACCCTAACTGCGTCCTTCACCCTCCTTGACCTGCGCAGTCACCCTTGGGTCAGCGTGAGGCCTCCTCATGTGCGTGTGGACCCCCAAGGCCACCCCTTTAAGTTACAACGTCCATCAACTAGGAAAGCACTTTATTTTATTTAAGTGAGATGACCCCCTTATTTCTCACTTTATTTATTATTTTTAGCTAAAGCGGCAAAATTATGCAAAATGAAATATTCCAATTAGCAATGCTAATTAGGAATATTACAGTCCCCCCTGGCAGAACGTTGCTTGTCCTCAAGCAACTGAAGTGATGGGTGCTGCAAGATCCTCTCATCCTCCCAAGTGGCATCCTCATCCGGCAAGTTCTTCCATCTCACCAAGAACTCCCTGATCTTCCTGCTCCGCAGCTGCCTCTCCCTAGTGTCAATAATAGCCTCCGGCTGCAACACCAGATGCTCCTCATCATCTGTAGGTGGTAGCTCCTCGGTGACTGTCACATTCTGGCCCAGTGCCTTTTTCAAGCATGATACATGAAAGATGTTGTGAATCTTGCTGCCTTGGGGCAGCTCCAACTCATACGCAACCTGCCCGATCCTGCGTATCACCCTGTATGGCCCATAAAAACGGGGCTTCATCTTCTCCGCCCCCTTCTGCTTGAGCGAAGACTGTCGGTATGGCTGTAGCCGTAGGTAGACCAAGTCTCCTATCTCAAAGTGTCTCTCCACCCGACCCTTATCAGCATATAACTTCTGCTGATTCTGTGTTGTGGCTATGTTGTCCTTGAGAGCTCGGAGGATATCTTGGCTCTCTTGGATCCATAACTTGGCTCTCGGAGCCCTGCTAACACCGAACATCATGTCCACAAAAGATAAGGAATGATATCCATATAAAGCATAGAAAGGTGACATACCAATAGACATATGATGCGTTGTGTTGTAGCAGTACTCGCCCAAATGCAGCCACTTCAGCCATGCCCTCTGCTGTCCACTGACGTAGTTACGCAAGTAGCCCTCCAGCCACTTGTTAACTATCTCTGTCTGCCCGTCCGTCTGGGGATGATAACTAGTGCTCGGTGTCAACTCGGTCCCCACTAGTCGGAAGAGCTCCTGCCAGAATCCGCCCATAAAGCGGCTGTCCCTGTCGCTGACAATGGTCTTGGGTAGACCATGTAATCTGAAAATCTCCCTAAAGAACAGCTCAGCCACCTGCGCTGCTGTGTGATGTGCGGATATGGCGAAAAAATGGGCATACTTCGTCAGCCGGTCAACGACTACGAAGATGCAATCCTTGCCCTGCACCGTGGGCAACCCTGTGATGAAGTCCATCAATATGCTCTCCCATTTCCCCTCCGGAATGGGAAGAGGCTGCAACAACCCTGCAGGATGGTTCATCTCTCCCTTGTTTCGCTGGCAAACATCGCACTCCCTGACATGCTGGAGTACGTCCTCCTTGAGGCCCTTCCATGAGAACCTCTCCCGAATAGCCCTGTATGTCTTGGTGAACCCCTGATGGCCCGCCAATGGTGAATCATGTGAAGCCTGGAGTATCTTCTTCTTGAGCTGAGACCCCTCAGTCAAGAAGATCCTGTCCCTGCAATAGATGATCTCATCGACCACCCTGTACCTGTCATCTGCTACCTGCCCATCCAGAACCTCACATGCAAACCTATCCTTGGAGTACTCAACCAGCAGTCGAGCCCTCCAATCAGCGTCCAAGCTCATGAGTGATAACGTGGCCGGTCTACGAGAAAGGGCATCAGCTACCACGTTATTCTTGCCTTTGACATACTCTATGTCAAAGTCATAGGCCTAGATCTTGCTGATCCACTTCTGCTGTCTCTCCTGCAACTGCTTCTGCTCCAGAAAGTACCTCAGGCTGTTATGATCTGTCCTCACCCTGAATCTGCCACCCACCAGGTACTGCCGGAATTTGGCCAATGCATGCATGATGGCCAGCATCTCCTTGTCGTATATGGGATACAGCCTCTCGTGTGGAAGGAGCTTCCGGCTCTCAAAAGCAATCGGATGACCGTCCTGCATCAAAACTGCACCAATCCCCTCTCCTGATGCATCACACTCCAGGACAAAGGGCTGCGTAAAATCTGGCAACGCTAATACAGGACAACTGCTCATCACCTCCTTGAGCTTGTCAAAAGCTCGCTGTGCTGTGTCCGACCAACTGAATGCCCCCTTCCTCGTCAGATCCGTGAGGGGTGCAGCAAGCTGAGAGAAGCCCTTGACGAACTTCCTATAGTATGTGCAAATACCAATAAATCCCCGAAGCTCCGTCACATTCCGCGGCTCTGGCCAATCCCTGATAGCCCTGATCTTCTCCTCGTGGACTCTCACCCCGTCCACTCCTATAATGTGCCCCAGATACAGCATCTCTGTCAACCCGAACTCACACTTGGAGAGCTTGGCATAGAACTACTGCTCCTCCAAGATGTGCAAGACTGTCTCAATATGCTGGAGGTGCTCCTCCCAAGTCCTGCTGTATATAAGTATGTCATCGAAGAAAACCAGCACAAACTTCCTCAGATGACCCCTGAAAATGTGGTTCATGCATGACTGGAAGGTAGCAGGTGCATTGGTCAGCCCAAATGGCATGACCAGAAACTCAAAGTGCCCGTAGTGACACCTGAAAGCGGTCTTGGGAATGTCCTGTTCCCTCACGCGTATCTGATGGTACCCGGATCTCAAGTCAATCTTCGAGAAGAACCGCGCTCCTCTCAACTCGTCCATCAGCTCATCGATCCTGGGGATGGGGTACCTGTTCTTCAGGGTCTTCTTGTTCAGAGCCCTGTAGTCAATGCACATGCGCAATGTGCCGTCCTTCTTCTTCACCAGCACTACAGAAGAAGCAAAAGGACTCGTGCTGGGCCGAATGTGACCAAGGGCCAACAACTCCTGAATGGCCCGCTCTATCTCGTCCCGATAGGCCTTGGGATGCCTATACGGTGTAGTGATCACAGCCTGTATCCCCTGCTCAAGCTCGATCGTATGCTCAAACCCCCGATCTGGTGGCCGACCTGGTGGAATATCCCCGAAGACCACCGCATACCTGTCAAGTATAGACTGTAGCTCAGGATGCACTGTCTGACCTGTATCCACTGCCTCTGAGGCCCGCAACTCTACAGCCCACTCTATGTCTCCCTTGCGGAAGGTTGCCTCCATCTTGTGTGCCGATACTGTCTGAGGCGGGTATGTGTGCTGTCCCCGAATCTTCTCATGCCTCCCTGTCTTGGGATCATCCCACTCCATCTCTAGGGCCTTCCAATCTGTCGTGACTTTCCCCAGAGTAATGAGCCACTGAACACCCAATATCAAGTTGGTGTCCGGAATATCTACCACAAAGAAGTGGTCCGTCAATGTGTAAGTGCCCATCGTCACTGATAACTCCGGAACATACCGAGCACATGCCATAGTCTGATCTCCTGGGACCAAGACGGAAAACCCATCAAAGCCCTCTGTCTGTATGCCCCTCCGCTCAACCATCTGGGCATCAATAAAGTTGTGGGTGGCCCCACTGTCAACCAAGACTGAAACCCGCTGCCCGCGCACTGTCCCTCGTACGCGCAGCGTCAAGTACTTGGGAACTCCCCGCAATGCGGCTAGAGCTCCCCCAGTGGGTGCAAATGATGCCCCACCTGCTGCGGGTGGTGGAGGTGGTAAGGTACCCTGCGCTGCATAACAATCTCCTGCCTCCACGTCATCCCCCTTATCCTCTTCTCCACTGCTCTCAGAGAAGACCTCAATGAAATGTGCTTTCCCTGCAGCACACCTATGTCCCGGTGCCCATGGCTCTTGGCAAGTGAAGCACAACCGCTTCCTCCTCAGCTCTCTCCTCGCCTCGTCATCAAACTTCCCTCGTCTAGGATTCGCCTTGGGAGGCGGAACCCTCGTGTCCTTCCCCTTAGGCTGGAAGGCCTGTCTCTGGGGGTAAGGTGTCCGAGTCCTGGGTAAGACATCCTGTAAGTCCTGAGTCCTGCCGATGGCATCCTGAAGGGTAGCTGGTCTGGTCGACCGGACTAGGCCACGAAGTGGCTCTGACAATCCCTCCACAAACATGTAAACCATCCGAGCCGCAGATAAATCAGGTACCATCACCGAAACCCTCAAGAAGTCTGAAATGTATGTCTCTGCACTCCCAGTCTGTTTGAGCTTTGTCAGCTCAACAAAGTGCTGCTCCGGATCCCTCCTGTCAAAGCGCTCTACCACCCTCCGGGTAAACTCGGCATATGTCGTCACTGTGGAATGCCCGAGTGTCACCATCCCATGAAACCACCAGTCCTGGGCCTCACCCTCCAGATGCAATGTAGCCACCTTAATGGCCTCTGACTGCGACATCTGGTTAAGCTGAAAATAGATGTCCAGCTTCTCCACCCAGGATTTTGCCGAACTGTTTGATGAGCCATCAAACGTGGGCAAATGGAATCTACTAGCCGCGCGGTGGTCATCACGGTGGTGCCTGTGCCCCCGGTGATGATCACGGGGTCTAATGCCATACTGGACCTGGAGATAGCTCTCGAAGGTGAGAGAATCCATGAATGCCTGTCCGTAAGCCTGATACTCTGCAAAAACACCCGCCATCTGAGCCGGATCCATCTCTCGTGGCGCTGCTGGCCCATCGTCCTCTGCCAGGAAGGTAGGCATGGTGGGTCGCGTGGGTGCTGGAATATCCCTCCGTGCACCTCCCTGTACTCCTGCCCCTGTGTCCTCTGGCAAGAAAGTGGGCATAGTGGATCGCGTGGGTGCCTGAGTCGTCACAATGGGGATAGCATCGCGCACTGGTATGTGGTGAGACATACCCGATCCCTCACCGACCTGGAAAACCCTAGGGGGTTCTCTCTGTGCCACCTCTACGGCCGTGAGCCTCTGTGATATATCCTGCACGTGATGGAGGAGTGCATCCAGTTTCCTATCTGTATCTGCCATCGGGTCCCGCTGCTCTGTGTCCCTCACAGGCTGCTCCTCCTCTGAATCTGTCTCAGGTGGCTCCTGATCAGAATCCCTCCCCCCGAAGGGAAAATTCCACCTACCCTCAGCTTCTCTGCGTCTCCTCCGATGGATGTAGGGATTATCCCCGGGCGTCATAGACTGCTAGCACCACAGGCTGAGCCAGAAATATGCTCTGATACCACTGTAATATCCCCAACGGGAAATAAACAGTAATACACAGAAATACAACAAACATATATAGAACCAAATGCCGGAACCAGAATATGGAACAAATACACATAAAATGCCAGAACACTAAGCCATTTTATTAATCTGAGAATACATGCATATGGGTACAAAGATAATCAGAATGAGTGCACCTATCCTTGCCCTAGGCAAGTGGAGACCCTCTCAGAATAAGAAAAGGTTGCAATAGAGACTGCGTCCTAGCTGGCTAGAGAAACTGTCGTAGAAAACTGCTGTTGCAATGTACTAGAACTAGGGGCTGATCCCCTCACTGGAATGAGCTGAAAACTGGAAGGCTAGCTGATCTCAACCCTCCGGACAAAACCCAGAAATCGTGAAGCAAATGCTCCACCTCCGAAAATGCACCAAATAAACCCTCTCCAGAGAAAACGATGTCTCTCCCAGTGACAGCGCAGAAGCCCCAGAAAACGCTGGGAAAAAGGGCTGAATCCACCTGCAAACCCTCCGGATGAAATAGCAAAACTCCTCAGGGCTGGAAAACGCTGAAATAACTGCTAAATCCCCACACCACAAACCTGCTCACAATAACTGCGTCCTCCCTAGCTGGGATTGCTTCCTCTCTCCTAGACTGCGCAGTCACAAAAAGGGGCAACTCCTCTGCAAAACGTCCACCAGAAAACCACCGCAAATCACCACTGAAACTGGAGGAAAAACCTTGCTCGAGCAGGCACTCGAAGTCCCCCGGAGCCAAGGGTGAGATCTCCGACCGGAGACACTCAGTTTGCACTAAACAGTGCTGCAGACCGACTAAACAACCGGCGTGCTGAAGTAGACAGAAGTCTAGCTCTCAATATCAATATCATATCAACAATGCCAAATGGAGTGAAAACCCCACCTTTTATAGTGCTAAACTCCCTCCAGAACCCTAACTGCGTCCTTCACCCTCCTTAACCTGCGCAGTCACCCTTGGGTCAGCGTGAGGCCTCCTCATGTGCGTGTGGACCCCCAAGGCCACCCCTTTAAGTTACAACGTCCATCAACTAGGAAAGCACTTTATTTTATTTAAGTGAGATGACCCCCTTATTTCTCACTTTATTTATTATTTTTAGCTAAAGCGGCAAAATTATGCAAAATGAAATATTCCAATTAGCAATGCTAATTAGGAATATTACAAGTTTGAACCTAGGGCACAACAAGTGAAATATTCCCAATAGGAAAATTTAACAGTAGATACCTGGAATGAACTTGAACAACAAAATAATCGTAAAGAGACACACAACTAGCGAACCGATACACAAATAGATGCCATTAAAATCACTGAGCCATTTTATTAATCCACTGAAAAGATTACATCAACATGAAGGAACAGTGGAACTTCAGCTTGCCAAGTAAGCAGAGCAAAACCTAGAAAAATATCTCTAACCCAGCTGATGAATGACCCTGGCAGTGATGCAGATGGCTCGACAAGAAGACTGTTGCAAACCCGCTATTCCAAAACTTCTCCCTCCAAAACTCTACTGAAGCACTGTGAGATTTCTGAGTGAAATCTCCTCTAGAGTGCTAGGTTTTCATCCAACACCCACTAACAACATGAGGGTTTCTGTCCTGGGGCTATAGAAGTTGGGAACTAGGTTCTCCAAACGTCGTCAATAGAAAATATCAACAATCCAAGACGTCCTCTAATGGTCTCCTCCTCCTATTTTTATAGATCTGATGGACCCCTCTAGAACCTCCCATTTTATTATTATTTTAATCATTGAGCACTTTTCCCTTCTTCTTTTTTTAATTTCAATTAAAATATTCTTTTTAATGTGGGAAAAGGGTAAATTGGCCACCATGCCTCCTCAGGTCACTGAAAAATCACTTCTAACCATCCCATCCTGTAGATGTTCTCATTCTTGTTCCAACGAGCTATTACACTAAGGTGTTCTGTCAAGTATTCCTCTCGGAATGCCACCTTAAGCGTACTTAATTGAGTTAGGCCCAATAATAACCCTATTTTTCGAAAGTTGTCAGAATGCAACGGAATGAAAGGTAAGTAGTGAAGATGATGGGATATGCCAAGAGAATGCTATCAGATCCAATGAAAAGTCCTCAGAACCCCATGAAACATCTCCAAAATGTTGAGTTTAGGTAGCATTGAAAGTGCTCTAAGTCTCAAAATTTGTGGAGAAGCTTAGGCACATGTATTCCAAAGAACCCAAAAATCGTTTGTGAAAATTCCACTTAGAGTGTGTTTTATTAAAATAATTAATTATTTTGATGTGACCCCAAGTTTAAACTTAGGAAAATTAAATAATTAAAGGGTATTAATAAAACATAGTGTGAATCTTCTAGAGAACATGGATCGAGTCAAGTTATAATCTTAGTCGTTGATTGGAGATCTAATCTCGGTCGTTGAAGTCTCAACGAGAAGGCTATAAAGGAAAGCTTGAGGGTCATTTGGAAAGACACACCGAGTGAATCTAAGTGATCGATTTTTGGAAGTGAGCAGTGCTCAGAGGAGAATTCGATCTAAGTGATTCCAACGCAGTGAGGGGCAGGGATAGCTTCTGGAGAGAAATTTTCTCAGCCGAAGAATCATCAGCAGAGAAAGGAAGAGAGTGATCCAACAACTCTCACGCAGAGGCTGACACATGGCCACATAGAGGTTGCATAAAGGGTGAGAAAGAGTCTGAGATTTTGCAGAAGAATCAGTTTCAGAAGCCGTGAACCGGGGTGTGAGACTGGGAGGCTGAGAGCAGTGATTTCGGGCTGCAGATCAATCACCTAGCTGGGTGACGCAGTGCCTAAAGAGGTTGATGCAGGGACTGCACAGAGGCAACAAAGGGCCTACCAGGGGCACTTCATCCAGTGATCGGATCAACCGAGATTTTTTCAGTGATTGAGTGAGGTAAAACTCAAAATATTTCTGCCAGTATTTCTCTCTGTGTAACTGAATTACCTTTGTTGTATTCAGAATTTTCTACTGCTTAATAAAATCAAACCCTTAGATCTGCTACACTGGTTTTATCGCATTGGGTTTTTCTAGGGACTTTAGTCCAAAAATAATGGTGTCCTATGTGTATATTTTTCTTTGCTCAATTTCCTTGTTTCAGAATCATAAGTAATTAAGGGTAGGCTGCTTCAGTAATTTGCTTCAATATTTCATGAAGAAATCAGAAATAATTTTGTAATGTAATTTACAAATAGGAGAAGTAAATTTAGTTGGTTGTAGTAGGATTCTGGAGATCATTTAGATCTAGGAATTTTCACACAAAATCCCTTGGGCCCGCTGATGAAGTAAACATGCACCTGTGACTTGTTTGCCTCCAACCCTGGAGGTCCATCCTAACCATGCCATAAGGAACATCAAAAATCCCCCTGCCCCAAGATTGCTTAGCCTCAAGCAATCCAAACCTACGGACCATGTTATTCCTTTGTGTCAACCCACTATGAACGAACCCCTCAATGCCTGGATCCCAGACCAATCTCTGACTCGACCTGCCATCAACAGATCCCCCTGGATCAACACCCCTATCCCATGGCTCCAATTGTGTCCTGTCTCCCTCTATAGATGTCACTCCATCAATCGAATACCAACTCATTACATCTCTCCAATCCAACCCCTGACACAAACCAATGCCAATCCTACTTTGTTGATGCTGGGCTGGAATGTGGAAAAATTGTTGAGTTGCATCCCATTGCCAACTAAAACATGTAGTATCCCTCACATTTAAGGGCTCTTACTGCGCTATCTCCCTTACTAAAAATATCACCCAATCAGTAGGGTACCAACTCATGATCTCCCACCAATCCAATTCGTTGGAAGAATCTAATGCATGAATACCTATGTATAGAACAAGTCTACTAGGCGGATGTTGGTCCATGCTCCACCCCTATTGCTTCGACCGATCAACCAACAAGGAAAAATTGACCCCTCTCTCGGAAGGATAATGGTGGGAAAATGGTATTGAAAGCCCTATATATGTACTCCTCGAGAGGGTTGTCACCTATATATACTACAACCCTACTAGCTGCTATTGCGTCTATTTGCACCTCATCAATGGGTAAACCCATAGATGGATGCACCAACATCTCTAGAATATCCCTACTCACCTGACTAGAAACCCTGTGCTCCTCCAGTCCACCAATCTCCGGCAAAGCTGCCCTATTAGGCTCTAGCACCCCCTAATGACAAGTGTCGACTGTGAAAATTTCAATCCAGAAATATACAGTTGCAGTGATAGATTTATTTCTCCTACTTGTTACTCTGATAGGTTAGTTACAAAAATCTATCAACAAATTTCGAAATAAATACTACTACAATATTCACTAATGTATATGCAGAAAAAGGAACAGTAAGAAACATAAGCATACGAAACAATCACATGTACACACTTATTTTGGACAATTGTCCCTGGAAAAACCCAATGTGGGAAAACCGGTGCAGCAAATGAGGGTTTATATATCATTCTTCGGCAAATAAATTCTTTATTGGCAGATTCATTTAGAAAACACTTGAGACAAAATTCCCGGATCCTTTCAAAGAATTTTTGACACCCGGAAGACCTTATGTCTCCCTCTGCATCTCTCTACGTGCTTCTCTCCGTAGTCCCTGCACTGGACTGCGCCACTCTGTGCTGCCTTCTGTGGTCCTCTGCGTCCCTCTCTCCTCGTTCTCAATCACTACTGACATCGTCTTCTCCTTCTCCCTCTGCAACTTCGCCCTGCAACTCTCCCTCTGAAATTGAAGTCTATTCCTTCAGAATCGATCTCCTTCGGGTTACTGAGTGTGTGCCCGGCTTACTTTCCAAATGACCCTCAACCCTTCTTTTATAATCTTCTCATTGATGAATCAACGACCCAGATTAGAAGTCTAATCAATGGCTAAGATTAAAACATGACTTCATCTTCGTTCTCTAGAAGATTCACACTCTGTCGTATTAATACCCATTAATTATTTAATTTCCCTAAGTTTAGACTTAGGGTCTCCATTAAAATAAATAATTATTTTAATAAAACATGAACCGAGTGGAATTTCCACAAACGGTTTCTGGGTTCTTTAGAATACTGATGTCCAAGCCTCCTCACAAAATTTGAGACTTGGAATACTTTCCGATGTTATAAAAATCAACACTCCCTCTTAGCAATAAAAGTGTTCTAGCAATATGCCTGCTGCATGCTGCCCTGCTTTGAAGCATCTTCTGTGCTGTTGATCTTTGGCTGCTGCCCTGCTTCGAAGCATCCTCTGCGCTGCTAATCTCTGGCTGATGGCCCTCATCTGCTGCACTGCTGCCCTATGTATTGCTGCCACTGTCACTGCCTCATCTGTACTGCAGCTCCCTCTGAATCCTGATCCTATCCATAACTGCTACTGAAATGGATTCTTGATCATCCCCTTATTTTCCCTGAAATAGACAAAGTGAGGATATCTGCCACTTGTTCTCTTGTTGGAGTTGACTGCAACTGTACAACTTGTTGGACACAGTCTTTGATGAAGTGACACCTGATGTCAATGTGCTTCGACCGATCATGAAACACAGGATTTTCAAAGAGCTTAACGCAACTCTGATTATCACATAGAACACTGGTCGCTTCCATCTTTTCCTTCAGTAAGTTCACAAGCAATTTCCGAAGCCATATGGCCTCACACGAAGTCGTGCTAGCTACCATATATTCTGCCTCTGCTGAGCTCAATGCCACAGATTTATGTTTCCTGTTGCACTAGGAGTTCATTCTTGATCCAATACTGAAACGGTACCCACTGGTACATTTCCGATCAACTGGACTCCCAACACAATTTGTGTCGGTGAACCCACTCAACCTGATGTCATTGCCACAGGTGTATTTTAGTCCAATCTCGACTGTTCCTTGAAGATATTTGAGAACATGTTTGGCTGCTGCCCAATGATCCCTCCTTGGTTCCACCATGAACTGACTAAGGGTATTGACAACATAACATATGTCTTGCCTAGTGTTGACCAGATACATCAAAGATCCTATGAGCTGCCTATTTAATGTAGGATCAACCTCTTCATCTTTGGACGTGTCGATTTTCTTCCAGTTGATGATCATTGGAGTAGTCATGGGTCTACCGTCCTCCATCTGAAATCTTTTCTGAATTTTTGTAGTATACCTTCCTTGACCAAGGAAAATCTCCCCCTTCTGTTGCCAAACTTCCAACCCCAGAAAATAATGCATCAGCCCTAGATCCTTCATGTCGAATTTTGCAACTAAATTCTCCTTGCAGTCCTTGATGAGCCTCGATGATCCTGTCAGAAATAGATCATCTACATATATAACCAGTATCAGAGGCTCACTCCCTACCCTTAGATAGTAGAGATTGGGATTTGCGTCACTCTTGACAAACCCCATCTTCTTCAAGAAGCTGTCAATTCGACCATACCAAGCTCTAGGGACTTGCTTCAGTCCATACAAGACTTTCTTAAGCTTGCACACATGAGTCTTCTACTCATGTGTCTCGAAGCCCTCTGATTGTTCAATGTATACTTCCTCTTCTATCACCCCATTCAGGAACGCAGTCTTGACGTCCATCTGGTGAATCTCCCATCCCATTTGCGTAGCAAGGGATATCACGGATCTAATGGAAGTATATCGGGCTTCTGGGTGAAGGCCTCTTCATAGTCTATCCCTTCCTTCTGAGTATACCCCTTAGCCACAAACCTAGCTTTAAACTTCTCGATGCTGCCATCTGCAACATATTTGATCTTGTAGATCCACCTTGAACCTACAACTGATCTGTCCTGAGGTCTGGGAACCACTTCCCAGACACCATTTGTCATGATGGAAGTGTATTCTTCCACCATCGAATCTACCCATACCTGGTGCTGAGCTGCTTCCCGAAAACTAGAAGGTTCCCCAACCTGTGTTACCAAGGCTTAGTATCTTTCAGGCTCCCTGTGTTGCCTCTTCGGATTTCGGGGGGCTCCGACAAAATCCTCTGTGTCCCTCAGAATTTGTCGTAGTTCCCTGCTCGTTCTATCACTAGGAGTGGGTGGATCTACCTGCTCTCATTCCTGCAAGTCCTCGGGAGAAGAATCCCTTGGATCCCCATGCCTTGGAGAGGCACCCGTATTACCCTCCGCAGGTCGTTGTGGTTGGACCAGCAGATCCTGCTCAAACTGCGTAGTAGAAGGCATCTCCCCGGATTTCTTGAAGGCCCTCTCCTCCATGAATTTCACATCCCTCCGCACAACAACTTTTCTGCTCTCCAGAATGTAAATGTGGTAAGCCTTTGCATTTTCGCTATATCCTACTAGATATCCCTTTTCCGTGGTCATATCCAAATTCTTCCTCTTTTCATTGGGGACATGAAAATATGCCGTATTGCCAAAGATCCTAAAGTGGCTCACTTCAGGCTTGCTGTGAGTGAAGACACTTTCTGGAGTGATCTTCCCCAATGCGCTGTGAGGAATCCTTTTCTGAACGTAGACAAATGTATTACAAGCTTCAACCCACAGAAATTTGGGCATGTCTTGACCATACAACATTGCCCTGTTGGACATTGGGTTCAATGCTCCCTGTGTGTTTCGCGACATGGACTAACCGCCTCTCGTGGATCCTAATTCTGGCAATTATAGCGGAGACTAACGCCTACGGGTTTTGGTCTAACGAAAATTGTGATTCCAACAAGTGGTATCAGAGCGACAGGTCTCGAGTTCGAAACTCACCCGGCTCGTGTTGGGGGGGGAGATTGTTGGACATTGGGTTTAACGCTCCCCATGTGTTTTGTGACGTGGACTAACCGCCTCTCGTGGATCCTAACTCTGGCAATTGTAGCGGAGACTAACGCCTGCGGGTTTTGGTCTAACGGCAATTGTGATTCCAACATGCCCTTGCAGCCTCGACAATAGTTATATTCTTTCTTATTGCCACACCATTCTGCTCCAGATTATATGGAGCGGTCCACTCTCTTTTGATACCTTCCCTTGCGCAGAACCCTGTGAATTCTTTATCAATGTACTCTACACCATTGTTTGATCGCAACACCTTGATCCGCTTTCTTGCCAGATTTTCTACCAGAGCTTTAAACTCTTTGAAACGAATGAAGACTTCGTCCTTGGTCTTCAGAAAGTAGATCCAGGTCTTCCTGGAATGGTCATCAATAAAGGTGATGAAACATTCGACACCATTAAGATCTCTAGTGAACATTGGTTCGCAAATATCCGAGTGTATTAAGCCCAACAGACTCTTAGCCCTATTGCCGCTTCTCTAATATGCTGCCTTCACATACTTTCCCAATACGCAACCTCTGCAGACATCGTCTCGCTTGGTGCTCAGTTCTAGAACTCCCGTGATAGTACTTTTGAGAATCTTTTACGCCCCATGATGCAAATGCCCCATTCTTCTATGCCATAGTTCATTCAAGTCCTTCTCATCAATGCTGCCTATTAGTGCAATTGGAGGTTTGAACTGTAACTTATATAGTTTATTGCTCCTGACCCCGATCTGTGCTTTCTTCTTCCAACTTGGGTGTTTGACGTATACTGTTGCCAATGAAGTAAACGTCATAGCCTTTGTTTTGAAGTTGAGACACCGAGAGTAAGTTCATCCCCAAACCAGGCACATGCAGCACATTAGTGGCTCGAAGCTTATTTCTAGCGTTCATTTGAAATACTACGATACCTCTTCCAATAGGGGTACATTTTGCTTTATTACCCATGGTGATTTTAAGTTCATCTGCTCTTCTTGGTAGTTTGAGAAACATTCCTGCACTCCTGTCATATGAGCAGAAGCCCCATTGTTAATGTACCAGACTTCAGGAGAAGCAGTGCTTGACACACAAGCAAACTCTTCTTCCAATCTGGATGCTAGAACAAAAACATCGTGATCCATCTGTTCTTCAATACTTCTCTTCCTCTCTGGAGTACTGCGTGAACCCTTCCGAGTTGTTGTAGCAATGTCAGATTTACATTCACTTTCCAGTTCTCTACTCCTGTTACTCATCTCCGGCTCTGATACCTTGTAAAAATTTCAATCCAGAAATATACAATTGCAGTGATAGATTTATTTCTCCTACTTATTACTCTGATTAGTTATTTACAGAAATCTATTAGTAAATTTCAAAATAAATACTACTGCAACATTCACTAATGTATATGCAGAGAAAGGAACGATAAGAAACATAAGCATAAGAAACAATCACATGTACACACTTATTTTTGGACAATTGTCCCTGGAAAAACCCAATGTGGGAAAACCGGTGCAACATATGAGGGTTTGTATATTATTCTTCAGCAAATGAATTCTTTACAAGGAATATACTGGCAAATTCATTTAGAAAACACCTGAGACAAAGTTCCTGGATCCTTTCGAAGATTTTTTGACACCCGAAAGACCCTCTGTCTCCCTCAGCGTCTCTCTGCGTGCTTCTTTGCACAGTCCTTGCGCTAGACTGCATTAGTCTGCGTGGGTACACTGCGCTGCCTTCTGTGGCCCTCTGCGTCCCTCCTCATTCTTAGTCACTGCTGACTCCCTCTTCTCCTTCTGCCTCTGCAACTCTCCCTATGAAATCGAATTTTATTCCTTCAGAATCGATCTCCTTCGGGTTACTGAGTGTGTTCCCGGCTTACTTTCCAAATGACCCTCAAGCCTTCTTTTATAATCTTCTCATTGATAAATCAACGACCCAGATTAGTATCTAATCAATGGCTAAGATTAAAACTTGACTTGATCTTCGTTCTCTAGAAGATTCACACTCTGTCTTATTAATACCCATTAATTATTTAATTTCCCTAAGTTTAGACTTAGGGTCTCCATTAAAATAATTAATTATTTTAATAAAACATGATCCGAGTGGAATTTCCACAAATGGTTTATGGGTTCTTTGGAATACTAATGTCCAAGCCTCCTTACAAAATTTGAGACTTGGAATACTTTCCAATGCTACAAAAATCAACATCAACAACCCCACTATATGCTCGTGCATCTGTCTGCTCTTTGCCTATGGTTGTCCCAAAGGACAACTACTCCTCCTCCATCATGGTCTCAACATGAGCCATTGATGACTCTCCAAAAGGGGCCCATCATGCCCATCATGCATATCATTCTCCTGATTTGACCCATGTTCCACCCTATGCTGCTTATGTTGAATCATCACTAGTGACCCCTCTCCCTGAATGTCGTCCATGGGGCCTACTGACTGCTCACAAGAATATGTATCTAGGCTACTATCAACAACTCCATATAACTGCTCATGCTCCTCAAAGGTATCCTCATAAGAACCCATGGACTAAACTAAAGAAGAATCCTAGTTTGGAAAGTCAGAAGGATCCTCCTCCTGCTCTACCTCAATCATCTCTGTTGTATCACCCAAGCATGTGTGATCAGGTCCCCAGAGCTTCTTGTAGGTGAAGCAAAGACCTTTTCTCCTCAGCTCATTCATGTTGCATGGTTGGTCACCCCAAATCCTGCACAACTCCTCCTGGATCAACTGCCTTCTGAAGAACCCCATGTTTTTCTCGACCACCCTTTTGGCTAGCTTATAGGCAACTGGTGAGACAACCTGTGTCTTCCTCCAAATGGTTAACAATTTTGTCTGTAGTTGCTTGTGAATGATGTCACCTTTTTTTATTTGTGTAGCATGGGAGGTACTCCAAGCCCTAGGGTTCAAGGTTTGGAGGGAAAAGCACCACAAGGGCATCTTGTGGGCTTGGAACCCAAGTGTGGGGTTTTGCACCCATCATGATTTGGGCCAAAACCATGATGGAGGTGTGAAAAATCCTAAATCTAGATTCCTACTGCAACAAATCTGAATTACTTCTCCTATTATTTTTCATAATTATTTCATTACAGTGAAATATCGAAGTAATTACTGATGCAGTCTACACAAATAATGTTGCGAAATAAATCTAAGTGTTGAAACAAATTGAACAAAATACAATGAAAAACATCCACATTTGACACAGTTATTTTTGGACTAAGTCCCCAGAAAAAACCCAACTCGGGAAAACCGGTGCAGTGGATCTGAGGGTTTTATATTATTAAGCAGCAGAATATTGAGTAAAACTAGGGTGCCAATATCCGGCTCACCCTTCAGAGAAATCTAGATAGCAAATGTAATCGTGAGATATACCTCACTCTGCAAGTCCCCGACTGATCTAAACAGTGCTGGTGAAGCCCCTCTTTGCCTTTGCGTGAGTTCCTACGCTAGAAATGCGTAAGCCTCTGTGGGCAAGTTTGAGAAACTGTGTCACCTCTCTCTGTTACTGATCAAGTTGATCTGAGACTGAATTTTGGACAACCCTCCTGGCTCAGAAACCCCAGCCTCTAGCGATCTCCGGACTGACTCTGGAATGCAATGTGTCACATTTGCGTGATTCCCTTCATGGACTGTGTCACCCCTTTAGAAAATTGCGCTGCCTCTCTTTGCGTCACTGCTGCTTCTCTCTGATATGCACTCTTGGTCCTCCTGACCAGTTTCTGCGTCTGCCCCTCTCTGAATCTGATCACTGAATCAAAATCACTTAGCAAACCCTGCCCTAGTGATTCTATTATGACCAAAAGCTGTGTCTCCTCACACAAACTCGAAAATGCCAAATGCTCAATGTGATTTCCATACGCCCCTCACCCTCCTTATATTCTTCCGTTGACCCTTCAACGACCAAGATTAAAACATAATCAAGGGCTAAGATTAACTTGGAGGTGATCCATGACTTTATCTAGAAGATTCACACTTAGTTTAATTAATGCCCTTTAATTAATTAGTTTCCCTAAGTTTAGACTTAGGAAAACATTAAAAAATGATTAATTAATTTAATTAAACCATCTCTAAGTGGAATTTTCCAAAACCACTCTGGGTTTTATGGAATACATGTGTCCTAGCCTATATACAAAGTTACAAGGCTAGAGCACATCCGATGCTAACATAAATCAACACTCCCTCTTAGCGAGGAAAGTGCTCTAGCATAACAAGTCAATGTGCTGCTCTGACTTCTGGAACATCTGCTGCTGTGCTGTTGATGCTGCTCACCAACATTGCACAAGAAAATGCTACATATGTACTGATGCTGACTCTGCATACTGCTGCCAATTGCCACTGTACTGCAACTCCCTCTGAATTCTGCAACCATGCTGCTGCACTGCGCTGCACCACTTGTGCACTACGTTGCTGCTGCTCCTCTGCTGCTGCTGCTCAACTACTGCTGCACCCTTGCTAATTGCAATAGAAAAACATACGAAATTGGACAAGTAAATCGGCAACTGGAAAATAAGATTGACTGCTGCTAGTTTCTGCACTAGTTCTCTGAAAAATACTGCACTGCTGCTGCTCCTACTCTGCACTGATTAGGCTCTAGTACTGTTAGCCACTGCATTGTCTTCTCATCTTCTGCTGCAATTGTCCATCCTGCTACCATGTTAAGGCTACCGTAGCTCACATGTGATCCAACAGTTCAGAAATACTCAAGGATCCTGCCACCTATAGATTCTGGATCTACAACTCCAAGTCAGCCCATTTCTCTCCTTTCGGAATATGTGCTAACATAGCACAATCTCTTTCTGCCTCAATCTTGGTAGCTCCTGCTTGACGATCTTCCTTCTCCTCTTTATCCTTTTTCTTAAGAGGACACTGTGTGGCATAATGTCCCATTTTCCCACACCGGAAGCACTTGATCTTGGACAAATCTTTCTTCTTCTTCTTCTGTTGCCCCTTTGATGCAAGGGCAGTGTTATCTTCTTCCTCCTTCTTGACTTTCGACCCACTGCTGCCATCCTCCAAATGGATTTTGAGGAGGTCTCTCCTCAACTCTTCTTGCTGTAAGGCTGCCCACATTGCTTCCCATCCTGGAAGCCTTTCTCTGCCCAAAATGCTCTGGAAAAATACCTAATAGTCTTCTGAAACAGAGTTCAGAGTGAGCCTTACCAACTCCAAGTCTCTAGGAGCAGACCCCACGACTCACAACTAGTCTCAGGTATCCTGAATATGGGACAGGAAGGAGTCAAAACATTCTCCTTTCTTCATCCTGGTATTACGCATCTTCGCCTCCAAATACATCTTCCGCTGCTCAGAAGATCCTTGGTATAGAATTTTCTAGCCCTACCCACATCTCTCTAGCAGTGTTCTTAGCTACTATGTGAGGTATGATATGATCCTTCACACCATCTAGGATCAATCGCTTGGCTCTTGTCATATTCTTCTTGAATTGTCTCAGGTGTGCTGCATCAAGAGGTTCTGCAATTGCACTATCTATGAGGGCTTTCAGATCATGCTCATCAAGGATAAACACAATCCTTGATTTCCAAATAACATAGTTGGAGGCACCCTTCAATCTATCTTGGTCACGCAGTCCGTTGTTGGCCATCTCCTCAACTGTCGATATCTTGCTCTTACCCTCGCTCAACTGGACTTACACACTCCCTGTGGAGTAAGTCACTGCTTTTGCTGCTGCATGGGAAAAAACTGAGCTTCTTTGAGTAAGAAACTTTGAGGTCAAGAAATCCCCAATTTGCGTTTTTCAGAAATTTTCTGACGCTTATGCACCAGCACTCACTGCTGTGCAGCAACTGCGTCCTTTAGCTACGCTAGTCTGCTACGTTACCCCTTCTGCAACTAAAAAAGCTTACCCCTCTGTCAACTCTCTCAGAGGGAGGGAGCCTTTTCTGCGCTAGATTGCCCTCCTGGCCTGGACAACTTAATTTCTGGGAGGGTCTGTTGTTGCCTACGTAGATCTCAGTCTCTTCAGCGTTGATCTGTTGGTTCACTCTTGTTTCTCCTGCACTTCAGCTTCAATAAGCTTTGATACCATGTGAAAAATCCTAAATCTGGATTCCTACTGCAACAAATCTGAATTACTTCTCCTATTATTTTTCATAATTATTTCATTATAGTGAAATATCGAAGTAATTACTAAAGCAGTCTACACAAATAATGCTGCAGAATAAATCTAAGTACTGAAACAAACTAAACAAAATACAATGAAAAACATCCACATTTGACACAGTTATTTTTGGACTAAGTCCCCGGAAAAACCCAACTCGGGAAAACCGGTGCAGCAGATCCGAGAGTTTTATATTATTAAGAAGCAGAATCTTGAGTACAACTAGGGTGCCAATATCCGGCTCACCCTTCAGAGAAATCTAGACAACAAATGTAATTGTGAGATATACCTCACTCTGCAAGTCCCCGATTGATCTAAACAGCGCTAGTGAAGCCCCTCTTTGCCTCTGCGTGAGTGCCTACGCTAGAACTGCGTAAGCCTGCGTGGGCAAGCTTGAGAAACTGCGTCACCTCTCTCTGCAATTGATCAAGCTGATCTGAGACTGAGTTTTGGCCCTCCTGGCTCAGAAACCCCAGCCTCTAGCTATCTCCAGACTGACTCTAGAAGGCACTGCGTCACTTCTGCATGATTACCTTCAAGGACTGCGTTACCCCTTCAAAAAACTGCGCTGCCTCTCTTTGCGTCACTGCTGCTTCTCTCTGATATGCACTCTTGGTCCTCCTGACTAGTTTATGCTTCTGCCCCTCTCTAAATCTGATTATTGAATCAAAATCACTTAGCAAACCCTGCCCTAGTGATTCGATTCTGACCAAAAGCTGTGTCTCCTCACACAAACTCGAAAATGCCAAATGTTCAATGTGCTTAATGTGATTTCCATAGGCCCCTCACCCTCCTTATATTCTTCCGTTGACCCTTCAACGACCAAGATTAAAACATAATCTAGGGCTAAGATTAACTTGGAGGTGATCCATGACTTTATCTAGAAGATTCACACTTAGTTTAATTAATACCCTTTAATTAATCAATTTCCCTAAGTTTAGACTTAGGAAAACATTAAAAAACGATTAATTAATTTAATTAAGCCATCTCTAAGTGGAATTTTCCAAAACCATTTCTGGGTTTTATGGAATACATGCGTCCTAGCCTATATACAAAGTTACAAGGCTAGAGCACATCCGATGCTACCATAAATCAACAGGAGGTACGACATGTGATGAATGAGGATGATAGTGCTTGGCGATACGATTCCAATGCATCGAGAATTGTCCAAATCCGAGTTGTCGTTAGAGAGAAATGAATTTTTGAAGTTGACATGGTAATTATCGGTTACTAAGTCATGTAGGCTTGGTGTAAAAACAGTCCAATAGATGTCTCTTCAAAATTCATGAAGCCCCCTATATGTCTATAAATTAAGGGTGATTTGGAGTCATTTAAGCATCCAAGTTTGGGCAATATACTTCTGAAATAGAAGGATCCCTAGCCGCAGCAAGGGAGCCTAAGGGACAACATGGAGAAGTTAGAAGGACAACGTGGAACTCTGTAATGGAGGCCGAGTTTCGTGAAGATTACAATGGACTGTATGAGGGCTGGCTCTAGGTTGCGGGGAAGCTTCAAACCCCCTGCGTTCCCGTTTCCGAAACGCGCTCCGTGTGGGAGCGTTTTGGAAACGCGCTCCCGAAAACGCTTCCTGAGGGGAGCGTTTTCGGGAGCGCGTTTCCGAACCTGTTAAAACGCTCCTGTCTTTTCGGGAGCATTTTAGGAAGCGCTCGGGAGCGAACGCTCCCTGAGCGCTTCCGACGTTTAAAAAACGCTTAACGTTTCCCGCCGCGCGGAAAGGCCGATTTAATCGGCGATTTTTGAATTTGAAAAAATCGCCAAAAAATCGCTATTTTTTTGGTAAAAATCGTGGGCCCATCAAACAGCAACCTTATAAGTTCAAAAATCGATTTTTTTTTTTTGTCATTTTTGCAGCCCTCTCATTTTCCTGACACACCCTATTGGCAGTTAATGGTAATGTTAAATTCTTAAAGTAAAAGGATGAAAACGTTACTTAAATTTTTAATATTACCATGAAATGACTCAGGATATTTAAGAGTGGTTTCGACCTCATTGGATTTCATATGGAGAAACTAGAATTTTATATTTCACTCAAAATTCAGCAGACTTAATGGTTTTCAGGGTTTCATGGTTTGGGGATTTGCATTGTTTCCATTTGATTCTATTATGTGTAAGGGTATGAGATTGGCATTTGATCAAGAGCATGAAGTCTTTTAAGAACCTTGATGTTGGTGGCATTGATTGTTGAACTTTGTTGATGTTGGTGGTATTGATTGTTGAACTCCCCTACCGTGGCCTTAACAAGAATGTACCCTTCACTCAAAGGAAAACAACTGGTTAGGCATGTTAATCTTTTTCTACCGCGTTTTAAGGTTGAGGAGATGAATCCTTCACTCAAACCAAAATCATTGGTTAGGCATGTTAAACTTTTTCAATTTCTATCATGTTATAAGGTTGAGCAATCCAAGTCTGAAGACTTTGAGCTAGATGATGTTTATGTATCTCTTGCTGATGATCCCATTTCTAGTAGCGATGAATCAATGATGAGTTTCATGAGGAGGAGGAGGAGGAGCAACAATAGGAGGAGGAGGTGACACCACCTACCCCTGCTACTGGTAGAGGACGTGGTCTACCTCCTTTAGCTCCTAGTGCTTCAGGATCTGGAGCACAACAAAGTCCATTGCCAGCCCCGCCAACTTCTTCGTCTAGAGGGAAAGTTGTTACATTTTCTCGCAAGAGGGGCAGAGGAAATCAGTAGTATAGGTTATTTGGTGCATTCCTTTGTATATAACATTATGACTCATGATATGAGATACATTATTATATTTTTTGTTGATATTTTGAGGTTGAATTGAGACTCAGGACTTAGTATTCAGGACAGGATTCAGTTTTATGTGTGATGTAGCACTAGACATGATATTACACATCTTATATATTAGTTTTTTTCATATTTACAGGTGCCACACCACTTCCAGGTGGGCGACAAAGTATGGCTACATTTGCAGAAGGAGCGCCTCACTGGACCTCACCGCAAGCTTCGCCCGCTCCGATACGGGCCGTACACCATCACCAAGGCCGTAGTAACAATGCCTTTCGAGCTTATATTCCACCATTCCTTGGTCCGCACCTCCGCCTTCAATGTGGATCGCCTTCGTCCTTACTTTCCGTCTCACCACACCTCCTGAAATTGGTGTGAATAACTCACACCCAATGATAAACCCAGATCAGATGGGAACAGCCACTGTCGATCGTATCATGGAGAATGCAACTGCAAGGAACACTCACAATGCTAGTATCCAACTATATCGGGTTGTCAAAGCTGGCCAACTCCCTGACTCCACAAGGAAAGTGGTTCACCAGGGACCAAGTTCAGCAGAAATTTCCTCATCTCATGGAGGAACATAACGCAATGGGGACCATTGCTTCCTAATGGGGGAGGAATGATCCAGTGGATATTGGTGGCCACCCGCCTATTCCACTTGGGCCCCCACCATTGTCTCTTTCAGTTTTTCAGTTTCGGCATAACTTACTATTTTTAGCAGTTTTTTGGGTCCTGAACTTCCGGAGCCGTTTTGAGGCCCTAAACGACGTTTTTTGGGTATGAAAGCGCCAGCGAATTTTTTGATAAAATTCGTCCCGACAGCTGTAGTCCTCGGATAGAGCTTTCTAATGATGTATCATGTGCGTCAAACGGAGATAGTATGCCAAAGTTACGTCCCTGGGAAGTTGAAACACCAATTTACCCAAATAGGGCCCATAGTTTTGGCGCTTCATCTCCTAGGGTTAGGTTTTTGGGATGTTTAGGGTTCTCCATTGTTTCTCAATAATAAATAGGCCCTCACGCCTCATTGTAAAGGAGTTCAGAGGTCTGTAGCCACCACATCTCTTCTCAGAGATTCGCTACCAGCACCCTAGCTATTTTATTTCAATGAGGTTCAGAAGACTTTTCTATTATTTGATATTAATGAAATGAAGTGTTATTTCCGCTGCATCTCTGTATTTATGGTTATATGTTTATTCTGTTGAGTTCCTGCATAAATCCGGATCAATGGTATCAGAGGGGTCTAGCTTTTCTCGATCCTTCTTTGCATGTCCCCAACGAGGTCTGGGTATAAGGAGCTAGGGCTTGATCTGGTGGAACCTTTGCAAGATCAGCCTCGCAAACCTCGACGGACGCCCATGGGGGACGAAAAGAAAGATGAGGGAGCAGGAGATCCTATCAAAATATTGCTCGAGGAGGCCCTCGAAAAACAAAGGAACGCGATGATGGATAGTTTTGCTCAGATCCTTCAACGGCCGCCCACCGGCGGCGCATCTGCATCCAGTAGCCACTCTGGAGTTGCGACTCCCTTTAAGGTACAAGTAAATTTTGACATTCCCATATTTGAGGGTCAAATAGACGCAGATGCCGTAGATAGATGGTTGAATCTATTAGAAGGATATTTCTCTGCTCATGACTTTTCAGACCGGGAGAAGATTATTTTTGCACTCCTCAAAGCTACCCCCCATGTTAAGGACTGGTGGGAAACCTACTGTGAGAACAAGGACCAGACAGAACCCTCTCTGTTCTCGGCCGTACTAACTTGGAATTCTTTCCGAGACGCCGTCAAGGAACAGTACTATCCCGTGGGGAGCTATGAGGACAAGTACATACAATGGACCACGCTGCGACAACAAAGGGATCAAGATGTGCACGAGCTGACGAATCTGTTCCATACCCTGCGCACAAAGTTGGGTATCAAATATTCAGAGAAACATTTGGTGCTAAAGTATCGCAGTTGTTTGCACAGATACATTCAGGAGGAAATGGAGTTCCTCGACATCTCCTCGCTCGGTACGGCATACCGATATGCTGCCAAGATTGAGCAGAAATTCAAACAGAAGAAGCGAGACTTTGGATCTGTGAATCAAAAGCAAGGGAAAGGTGCTGCCAAACCACATAACAAAGGACAGAGCATGGCGGCTAAAGACAACCCATCAAAGCCACAAGACAAGAACAACACCGTAAAGCCAAAGAAGGACACGGAAAAGTGGTGTGAGTTCCATAAGAGCTCCACTCACAACACAAGTGAGTGTCGGGCCAAGCAGTCGCTAGTGGCTGAGATGAGGGCTTCAGCAGATGCATGCTCGACTCCGAATCGAACTCGAAAAGGTTCAAAAGGAAACAGACACATGTGAGCCCAACGCCATCATGCTAAACACAAGGTCCAAGGAGGAAACCTAAGATCCAGAGGAGGAGGAACGTCTCTTCCACTCCCGCATGTGGGGTAAAGGGCTCCCGTACAGCTTCATTGTCGGACAATGGGAGCCAAAAGAACTCATTTGTGCGTACGCCAGTTGTTTGGGCTTGCCGACCACAGCTCACCCACATCCATACACCATCGGGTGGCTTCACCAAGGACGAGATCTCCGCGTCAGCCAGCAGTGTCGGCTTCCCTATAGCATCAAGCCCTTCACGGATGAGGTATTATGTGATGTTGCTCCTATTGATGTTTCTGATGTATTATTAGGACAACCATACTTGTGGAAGCGTCATGCTGTGTATGAGTCTCGACCTCGTGCTGCTATTATTACTTTGGGAAATAAGTTGTACAGGATACCAGAGGTACCACCTCCTACGACTATCTCTTTGGTTACTGCAAAACAATGTAGTAAGCTCATTTCCCAAACCAGGAAATTCGTTTTTCTGATGATCCGCCCCCAGGGCAAGAAGAAGACTGTGGCCACGACCTCCAGACAGGGCCCCTCTGCACGACAAAAACAAATGGATAAGGTCGTGGAGGAGTACGGGGACATCTTCACCTCACCCACAGGGGTTCCTCTGCACTG